>CAWUFQ010000002.1:600406-917906 GCA_963921405.1 Cepaea hortensis | reverse complement strand
AGGCAGACAGAGAAAAAGATAGACAGACAGACAGACAGACAGACAGACAGAAAGATAGTCGGGAATCGAAATGGGAGCTTAGATGACTACTTATATGAATTAAATGAGATCCTCCCCACCAGGAGCTGGGCGAAGCCGGGCCGGGTCAGACAGACTGACAGACAGACAAGCAGACAGACAAGCAGACAGACAGACAGACAGACAGATAGATAGATAGATAGATAGATAGATAGATAGATAGATAGATAGATTCTCGCCAGGGCCTGGGCGAAGCCGGGCCAGGTTAGATAATATATATATATATATATATATATATATATATATATATATATATATATATATATATATATATATATATATTAGGTAGCGCGGTCAAGCTGTAATGCAATGCATTTACAGGACGTCGCAATCTTTCACAGCTGGACAACACAATTTTCCACTTTTCATAAGTTTGGGTGACAGTTGGTCAAATTTTTCACGCTTGGTTAACACATTTTCCTACTTTTCATATGTTTGACTAAGATTTTTATAAATTTGGTTTGAAATTCGGTTAACATTTTCACATTTGGTTAACAAATTTTCCTTCTTTTCATAAGATTGGGTGAGCTTTTTAGAAGTCTGATTGAAATGTAGCCAAAAATTTTCCCCTCTGGCTAACAAATTTTCTTACTTGGCCAAGATTTTTGCCATTTTGTTAACAAAGTTTCCTACTTTTCATAAGTTTGGGTGAAATTTGATCAAACTTTTCACCTCTGGACAACAAAATTTCCCACTTTTCATCAGTTTGGGTGAAAGTTGAAAAAAACTTTTCACGATTGGTTAACAAATTTTCCTACTTTTCATATGTTTAACTGAGATGTTTATAAGTTTGGTTTGAGATTCGGCTAACCTTTTCACATTTGGTTAACAAATGTTCCTACTTTTCATAAGTTTGACTGATATATTTATGAGTTTAGTTGAAATGTGACCAAAATTTTTCACAGTGATTAACAAATTGTCCTACTTTTCATAAGTTAGGGTGAGCTTTTCTATATGTCTGGTTGAAATGTAGAAAAAATTTTTCCCCTTTGGCTAACAAATTTTATTACTTGACTAAGATGTTTGCCCTTCATTTTGTCATCACATTACAACTATATACATCGTAAACACACAAAAAAAAAATTCAACAACTTAGACGTAATTATAATATGTGCGTGTTTATTTTACAGTATTTCATTACATTTTACAGTAGTTAAATACATATTTCAAGAATAAAAATGTCGAATGTCCTTATACGAAATGGGTGATCTGATATGAGGTGGTATACACAGTACCATCACAACATTTTATTTTCACATACAGAGCTATACACGTTGTATGTTGTTTCTGGATTTCTTCACACCATTGCCTGAGTAGGTTGATTTTTTTTCGGTTGATAGCCTGGTATGTACATGTTACTTATCATGTAATTATAAAACTGGTCTCCTGCTTGGTGGACTGATATCTGAGGCTTGTAGATAACCGAGGCATCAATCATCTGAGTGTCGGGTACATCATGTCCTCGGCCAATCTGGAGTTCGATGTAACGCCCCGTATTTCACCATTATTCTAGATCTGATCTCTTCCGAACTCGAAAATGTACCGTCAGCACTGAAGTCCCGGTAGTAAATGTGACCTTTGTTCCCGTATCAGTGGTTAGAAGTATTTCCACCATGTCGAAGGAGTAACGACTCAGCGGTATGTAGTGAGATTTGTCGTAAGCACGAAACACTGAGGTCGAGCGCTGATTCATGATAGGAACCGTCCTTAGTAGTGGGCCATGACATCTTCGACTGGTCTCACCGCAATGAGATCGCAGTATACGTAGACATTTTGCAGGTCGTTATTAAGATCTATCGCCCCTTCGCCTTCAATTGTATCTAGTATCTCTTGCAACTTCTCACTAAATGTAATACTGGCCCAGGGTTAGAGTATTTTCACAATGACTTTCTTTGATGCATTGTCGAAATGGAATAGAACACAGAGCTGATCGTCCACCTTCCGATCTTTCATTAATCGATTCAGTGCAGCTATAAACGCATCTGGTGAACTGTACAGGCCCGGGGGACACATCTTTCTTATCACTCTACCGTTTGGTGGGATGTATCTTAGCCATACTTCATTCTCTAACACATTGTAGTAGTAGTAGTAGTAGGGGAATTGAATTTCGGCCAGACCCACTTCGAAATGTTGACTCACCTCAATAGTCTGCGGTAACTTGACGACGAAATAGTGACCTGATGTGTTCTTGGGAAACATGTTCGGCGAAGCATTACTCGGTAATAGCACGTAGAAGCTCATATTTTAGGGTTTGGTAGCATGTAACACAAACAGCTGCTTAGAAGAGCGATCCACAACTTGCCCTCGACCGCGTCGACGTTGTCTCGAGATAGATTAAATAGTGATACGCCAATGACTGTGTATATAATAACCAGTTGACAGAAGAAGACAATCTCTAGTCTCGGCACTCGCCGACAACACATGCACCAGAACGAATTTCTTTCCCCATCTGGGGTATTTTGTGGATTAGATTCCACGTTGGTTTCTTCCATTACCGCTGTTTTTGACCTACTGGGTCATTACACTCGTGTCTCGGTTGTATCATAAGTTGCTATTGGCACATGCAAAAATCAGTCCTCGAGGCGGTCGTTGTGGGACATTGTCGGTACTAAGGACACTACTTTGTGAACTTAGCAGTGGGCATAAGGTCCCCATACAAGGGTTGTCATCCAACTGTCGAGTACCCAGACATGCCAGTGCTGCTCGGTTGGTTACGGAAGTAGTGCAATAAGATAAGTCTGATCCACCGGTTACATACCACTAAAAGAAATGAATGACGAAGTCAGCCAGAAAGCCACAGATCTTGGTCAAGGTTACTACCGTGTTATGGACAGATCAGGACAAGTCATTATTATGCAGCTCAGAATAGGCCACATGAATACACACATTCAGGTTTAATGAATCAGCCATGCGCATGTGTTGATTGGTGTCGCAGCCAACCGAGCACATAATCCAGTTATATGTGATTAGGACCGTATATCACTTTATTATACTAGTATTTTTGATTTTTAGCCACGTGGTTGTACACTTACACATGTAATCGAGTGCGATGCCATCTTTACCGGTTTTAGTCATGTGTTTCGATTGTATACCTTAGACATATGACCGTAAGCATCGCCATATTTAATCTTTTGTGACCATTACCCAAGTTTCTCGGCTGTATCGTTATGCTGTCAGTACGCTCTGAGACATCCTCCAGTTTTCCCCAAAGACATGTCTGAACACGTTCACGTAAGTTCACTCCACCGACTTAGGTCCCGTGATGAGTCACCCAGTCGGTCACCATCAGATGATGATGATGATGATAAAATGATGGTGACGATGATGATGGTGATGATAATGATGATGATTTTGTTGGTGGTGGTGGTGGGTGATGATGATGATGGTAATCCTGATGACAGCCATTAAAGAAGATCATGCATGATTTTTTTTCAGAAAGACAGCGGCAAGCTTGCCCAGGAAGAATGACTGCTGGGTTGACTGCGACGTCATGTAAATGCATTGCATTACAGATTGAGTGCACTATGTAATAGATTGACACATAGCTATAGTACAAGGCATACATTGTGTCGTGAGATGACATGGCAATTCATTATGGCGCACGAACAACCAAACAATGTTTGGGTTGATTGCGACGTCCTTTAAATGCATTGCATTACAGATTGAGTGCACTATGTAATAGATTGACACATAGCTATAGTACAATGTATACATTGTGTCGTGAAATAACACGACAAATCATGATGGCACACGAACATCCAAACAATGCTGGGGCTGACTGCGACGTTCTGTAAATGAATTGCATTACAGCTTGACTGCGCTATCTAAAAGATAGATACATAACTATAGTATGAGAGATGCATTTGGTCGCGCTCTGACACGGCAAAAATCATGATGGCACACGAACAACCAAACAATGTTGGGGTTGGCTGTGACCTCCTGTAATGAAATGCATTACGGCTTGACTGGAATATGTAATAGATAGACATATAGCTATTGTATGAGGGATACATTTGATCGTGAGATAACACGGCACATCATGATAGCACACGCCGGACTGCTATGTCCTGTAATTGATAGCACACACACACGCATGTACATATACATACACATATGCGTGCAGTACGTTCAAAATGACAATTGCAAACTTGCCCCAGGAAGCCTGACACTCAATAGAATACTGAGGTTGACTGCGATGTCCTGTAATTGATAGCGCGCACACATACAAACACACACACACACGCGCGAACGCAGACACACACACACACAATCACGCACATGACATGGGTGCCGGATGTTCAGAAAGACAACAAGAAGTATGCCCAGGAATTACGAATGCTGGGACTGACTGTGATGTTCTGTAATTGATAGCATACACGCGCGCGCGCACGGACACACATACACTCTGCAGTACACCCACGCACGCACACACGCCTACATTCGCGCACACATACACACATACACACACATCCACACACACACATACACTCAAAAGTAAAAACGCGCACACGCACACGCCTACATGCGCACAAAAACACACACGCACACACACATCTGCGCGCATACACACCCACCCATACATCCGCGCACAAATAACCACACACACACATATACACACATGGACGCACCTTTACTTTATAACATTATTTAATTATGTTATTATGCATAGGGAAGGAACCGCAGTAATCGCGTAGATTTGTTATTCACGGGTTGCATCCCTTGGTGAATTTGTGCTTATGATTGCAAAGGGACATAATTCACTTGTTTTATATATTTGTCTTTGAATGGTCTCGGAAGCGATCGGGGAAAGCCGAGGCAGCCGGCGGAGGTACCTGTTCTCTGCCGTCCGCCCGGGACCGGCAGTAGTCATCAGGACAATCGGAAGTGACCCAAAAATAACCGCAAATGTTTGAAAAATGAGGTCCGAAATGGATCAGTGTTCAATCTGGAGCTATACCCTGTGTATAGTAAAAAAAAAAAAAAACGACGTCAGCAATGACGTATTGCCCCATAAATAATAAGAACATTGCACATTATATACTACTACTTATATATATATATATATATATATATATATATATATATATATATATATATATATATATATATATATATATATATAATGTAGCGGTTGTGTGAGTGTGTGTTAGGTGTGTATGTGCACATGATGTGTGTGTGCCACACTCTAGGGTTCAAATAGATCATGTATTGATATATTTATAGAGAAAAAAACATACACAACTATGTCAGTCTGTCTGTTGGTCTTAGACAATTACTCTTTAATTCATGCATTGTAAATTTACCACATAAAGTTAAACAGTACACACATTACAATACACAGTGTACACTCGCCCAGATACATGCAATACAGATACACTTGACGACTTAGATACAATCATTCAGAATGGCAAAATGCATGTCATTTATACAGTCAAGGCACTGAATGATGTTGATTATGATGATGATGGCGATGATGATGATAGAAGGAAACATTGTGAAACAGACAAATATACAGGCATGAGGTTAGTGAATTTGTATAACGGAGACACAAACAATAGATTGCACGATTTATTGCATAACATATTTTGCTGCGTCTCGACAGATACATAATGCAAAAACTGCACACAGCATAGACTAAAATAATCAGATAAATCCTTCAAGCTGAATATTACCACACATATTCACGCAATAATTTGAATTGTCTATCACAGTATTCTTAAACTGAACATCATGTCTTTCTGCTTGCACAAAATTGGTTTCTGTAAATATGTAACAACACTCCCTGGGGTGAGGGGAACTGATACCACATCTTAACTACGGGATGTCCTCAGACAGGGACATAGGTGACTTCAATCTGCTATACCCCACCAGCCTCTGGATACCTATCGCTCTTTCACTCAACCAAGGAACCTTACCATATCACACGTCGTCCTGAAAACATGACGTAACTCTGGTATCTATCTATAGCAACGAACGTGTGTATTATACAAATGGGGATGATGACGATGAGGATGAGATAGACCAAGCGGCTACTAGGAATGGCTAGGCCAAGCGGCTACTAGGAATGGCTAGGCCAAGAAGCATCAGATTAGCCTCAGGAAGTAGCTGTTATTATAGGAAAGGTCCCGTGCTGTACACCACAAGTCGTCGGTAACAAGACTTAACGCGTGTATCCAGTCCTCCAGCAAGATCCGGCCGTCTTTACAGGAATGATAAAAGGTGTTCGTTCCGACCAATCTGGTTCCTAGAACCTCTCTTATGTGACGACGTTGAATGCCGGCCCACACTTTTCATTATAAGTCCGAATGTCTCTAGTGTGGCCGGTGAGACGTGACACTCAGTCTCTCACTCTCTATGAGTCACGTAGAGTGTACTTAGTGTGAGAGAACCCTCTCAGTCTCTGCTGGGAAAAGTCCCTACTGACTCTAGGGTCTCCGCCCTCCGACAGAATCAT
This sequence comes from Cepaea hortensis, assembly GCA_963921405.1. Taxonomy (NCBI): domain Eukaryota; kingdom Metazoa; phylum Mollusca; class Gastropoda; order Stylommatophora; family Helicidae; genus Cepaea; species Cepaea hortensis. The sequence continues at coordinate 911,374 of CAWUFQ010000002.1, read as the reverse complement.
GAGCCATAGTGGCCTGGCACAAATCGCTCATAGTATCATGCTGGCGGTTGTTCAGTCAAATGTCTTCACATATTGGACAAGTACTCAACACGGATACGTGCCGTAAGATAAGTGGAGTCGCCATGTTGAACTATATGTGGTAATGACGTTGGCAAAGTGGTAGCTAGCCCTTTACTCTGATGTAATAGACACTCTGGAGTAGTTACACCTTGAGATTTTTTGAATTGTCTCCGGACTGCTGACTACGTCACTTGCCTTGGTCCCAATCACCGGACCCGCCACCAGATGTTCAAACCTGTGGAGGACAACACTTGGTGAAAGCATCATGTACCAAGCTTACCTTAAGCGAATTAACTCTCACCGCCCCTCCTCGGCATTATGGACTCTTTCCACGAGAGTCCACACTCCCTTATACGCTGCTTTAGGGTGCCGGGGTTGAACTGGGCCTAGAATACCTCAGGCCGATCTCTGAACTGCGTCGTCTTCCCCGGACTGGAGTATAGCTTGGGCCAAAATCATCTGTCCCTCGTCATCTACGAGGTGTCGTCCTACCCTGAAAGACTTCTACATTACATATAGGGTTAGTGAATCATTAGTAATATTAGGCAGAATGGCCATGACGAAGGGCCGGTGGTTGAGCATCCGAACCCCTATTGGTTCTATCCAATCTCCCTGGTTCACTTCCCTTATACCACAGGTAACATATATCCAAATATAGTGTTCTATATGTAGGCACTCTCCATGTAGCAGATATCCACACCCTGTTCTATCCTCCTTCGTCAAGGGCAGGAGCATTTAGAACGGTGTCATTGTTCTTCGTGAACAGACCTGTCCCTTAGGTCGATTATACCACATAGTCCTCCTCTCCGGAATCCACTATATATTAAGATGGCATTCCGTTAAGGCATTGTGACGAAACGGATAAATATCGTAAGATCTCTGCATAATAGCCCTTTGAAGGGAGTGCCATGCGTTGGTCTCCCTTTAATTTAATGTCAATTAATAGGGGAGTTCCCTAGAAAAGTAGTGCGGGGGCGGAGCTATTCTAGTTATTTATAGAAGAATCTAGAATGTTCCCCCAAGTGCGTACGTGGTTTTGATCTCTAAGTTCACGAGTGCGTTGTGCAGCACGGGTTGGAGGAATCCATCGTGACTCTGGTTTTCTTCATGAATCATGAAAGTCACGCAGCCCGTGTAGGCGAGTGGAAGGCGGACTGACGTTGTCGGAGAGAGTCGCCCACCAGACCTCAGCGTGGAGAGATCATGGCCAGCAGGCTGCAGTAATTTGGATGTCAATAGTCGCGGCCAGAGCGGACATCTGCAGTCAAAGTTTGTGATGTTTCAATCACAGGATCTGTTATTACTATACAGTAGAAGATTCAAGAGCTGCACCATGAGCTCTATGGGCCCACTCATTCCAGTGCCTATCCAGAAGTTGATTGAGGCCATACTGGGAGTGGTTGTCTGAGTCTGCGAGATCAATGTTGGAAGGAGCTGAGTGCTGAATAAGTCGGTAGGTCTAGGGTAGGACCTCCGTCAAGAGTCCGACGAGTGTCATCCGATCCTGAGAGGATCCAACACTGAAACGTCTGGTGATTCAAGCCAGTGAAGCACTGGTGACATTCAGTCTCTGTGTAAACCTTGGTAATTGCAAGGTAGTGACCTTTCAAGTTGTGCAGAGTGATCATTGTTACTGGTCGCCATGACCTGTGTTATATGCTTCTGGCCCGGCTGGGTTATGGGACACCATGTATCAGTTGATGCTTACTTAGTGTTTTTACATTGGTTACCTTTATGAAGCCAACATGTGGTCCAGTGAACTAGGACATTGATTACAACATGGGTGGAAACACCAGAGTGAAAGGTTTAAGGTAGGGAGCTACCTCATGCCAACGTTATGAACTGTTGACAATGTTTGTGAAGGTAGGGAGCTACCTCATGCCAACGTGATGAACTGTTGACAGTGTATGCTAGGTTGTGATTACTACCCATGGATCAGGGTAGGTACATAATACTGTGTGAAGATCTATTGTCCAAGGACATGGAACTAAGGTGAAGTGTTTAGTCACCTGATAGACTTTACCAGTGACATTGTGTGTTCGTGTGGAGCAACCGCTTATTGTGTAAGTGACATATCAGTGTGTGGGTCACTGTTGAGATAGAAGAGGGACCTGGCTCTTGTGTATTTTGAGACGGCGCTACATGTATTTTTTCTGCAAGTGGGAGACCACTAATGTTATAGGGTCGGCCCAGACTTCATCAGGAGTGTGACGAGTGAAATAGTACGACAGCAAGGAAGGATCCTTGTTCATCAGTGCAGTGTCAGTCAGGCAGTGGTACTGCGCTTGATCAGCCCTTGCTTGGTTCTCTGGGTGAAGAGGGAACTTTGGAGAGGCAGCAGACCTTGGAGTTCCAGTCCACTGGAGGAGCCTGGGTGAGTCGCTACCACGACTGGACAACCGCACGAGCTATCGTCCGCCTCCATGATGAATACTCATCTGCGTCTTTGATCTTGTACATAGTTCTTCTAGTCTGGCTTCCAGCCACCCTTCTCTGTGTTGTGGTTGACGTAGTTCAGAATTAAATTTTGTTCTCTTAGCTATGACTTTGTGCAGTGATATGACTGGTGTCTGGTCCGAGCCCCCTTGGGGTTTGGAACCCTAGGTGAGGGAGGGAAGGTTAAGCTGTCCCGGCTTGTGTGGGGCCTGGTAGATGTAGAGTGCTATTGAGGTGGTTGGAGCAAAGGCAGGGGATAGTATCTATCGTGGCAAACCAGTCCAAGCCCCGGCGGTCTTGTCACAAGCTAGAGGGGGGGGGCCCGTCCGGGATCTTCTCTTTGTTCTGACATCTCGTAGGAATAGGTTATAGTGTCATCTGTCCTATACCTATTATCTACTTGACGAGTAGGGCTACTGATACCTTTCTCTTCGACGTGGACAGACATTTAGTTAAGTTAGTATAGATACATAGTTACTGTGTTGGTTGGAGTACAGTTAGCATTGTGATTGGGTATTGCATATCTATACTGATACTAAGTTACACTAATCATGGCTACTCGTACTTTAGATTTAGCTAAGGTGCGGGCATCTGCAACTGAGATGGGATTGGAAGGTGAGGAGTATAAAGCCTATGTACTGGAAGTAGAGAGAGACTTCAGAGCAGAAGAGAGTGAGAGAAGAAAGTCAGAAATTGAGCTGGAAGCTCGAAAGGTAGCACTTGAAGAGCAAAAGTTGGTGGCAGACCAACAGGCACAAAAACTGGCAGCTGACCTAGAGTCTAAGAAATTAGATGCTAGGAAGTTGGAAATGGAACATGAGTTCCGTATGAAGCAACTTGAGGTAGAGGCTAAATCGGTTGGTGAGTCGGAGGGAGCAGTAGGTGGAGTAGCTTTACCTAGCTCATCAGTAGCCAGCAGACCAGCTTACCATGCTATGAAATGGCCGTTTCCACCATTTGAACCGGACCAAGAGAAGATAGATCAATTCTTAGAGAAGTTCGAGGCAATGTGTAAAGCTATGGGTTTAGAGCCTGAGCGTTGGAATCTTAAGCTTTCACAAGGACTCCGTGGCACCGCGTACGAAGTGTATGCGCGTCTTCCCCCAGGGATGGAAAATGATTATCCAACCCTGAAATCGGCTCTTTTGAAAAGATTCGAAATGACAGCCCATGCTTACAGGCGGAGGTTCAGAACTTCCAAGAGAGAACCAGGTGAGATGTTCTCGGCCTATAGTGTGAGGTTGAACTCATACCTGTTGAAGTGGATGGCCTTGGCCAATTTCAAAGAGGATTATGAGAGTCTGAGAGAGTTGATGGTGGTGGATCAAATGAAAATGCAGATGTCCAAGCCTTTAAGGAATTTCTTAGGGGAAAATGGGGCGGAAAGGCTAGACATAGTAAATAAGTTAGCTGAAAGGTATGTGGAAGTCTATGGTGAGACTGGGGATTCCAGTCAGACTGATTCACAGAAAAGGCAGAAGGGGCTTGATCAGAAGCCCAAGACCAAGGGTCCCAAAGAATCATCCAATGTAGCAGATCCTGTGGTAAAAGACTCTGGTAAGAAACCCGATAAGCAAAGCCCTCCCGCCTCCCCAAAACGGAAGTGGAGTAAGAGGTGGTGTAAGCACTGTAAGTCTCCTTCCCATAATACTGTAGATTGTCTGAGGAAGCAAAAGGACTTGCACTTTGCGTGTCTCGCCTCTACTAGAGGTAGACCTAGCGAGACCACACCTAAGGGTCGGGAGAAACCAAAGTCTAAGAAATCACCTGTGATCGAAACGATAGAGGTGAATGGGAAGCAGGTGGAATGTCTATACGATACAGGATTGCAGTTTGAAGCTGTAATCTCATCCCACCTTGTGAGCCCAGGGCAGCTCACCGGCGAGACAAGAGAATTTCAGCTAGCCATGAGGAGCTCTGTAGCTATGGACTTGCCGATTGCTCGGATTGACATTCGGTGCAGGTACGTTACGGGTAGCATCCAGGCGGCTGTGCTGCCTGATCCTATTTACCCTTTGATCCTCGGTCGTCCGCCTGTATTCCTGGGGGACCCCAGGGAACATTGTCTAGTGAGCGCTAGGCAGGCCAGGGCTAAGGATGGAAAAAGGCAGTGTGGTAAGGAAATAGACCATTCTCTTGCGAGGTTAGTGAGCAGTGCTCAAAGTAGGGACCCGACTTTGCGTCCTTACTTACTGGAGGTGTCCCAAAGTTCTGTCCCGCCAACTCCGGGTCAGTTCTATGTAGAAAACCGGTTGCTTTATCGTAGAGCCGGGCAAGGGGATAGCCAGTACGGTCAGATGGTAGTCCCTACTGACTACAGATCCCGCTTGATACATAGAGTGCATACCTTATCCTTAACCGGACATAAGGATGTGGGGACAACAGTCCAGTGTCTTTCCAGCCACTACCACTGGCCTGGAATGACAGGCGACGTGCGGAGATATATCCGGTCGTGCCCAACGTGTTGTCTGGCAGCACCAAAGCACAAGACCAGAAACGGTTTATCTCTGCAGATTGGAGATAGGGTTCTCGCGCTTCTCCCAATCGAGGGGGCGGAATTCGAACTTGGATGGCAGGGCCCTTTTCCTGTGGAGCGGATAATGTCCCGATCCACGTATGAGGTGAAGGTCCGCGGGGAATTGCGTAAGTTCCATTGTACTCTCCTTCAGAATTTGGAGAGGTCCGAGGTAGTTTCTCCACAAGATAGTGCGACTACCATCGCGCTAGATTCGGTTCTGGGTCCAGACGAGGGCGAGGAAGACTCAGTCCTACGCAGTACATCCTGTGGGGAGGGTCTGCGGTCTCCTGAGCGTTCAACCGTAGATAGGGCGAACGGGCTCCGTCGGGTAGAGGCCCATGGTGTTAAGCACACTGGGAATCGAGGTCGGACAGGCGATGTCACATCTGGCACGACGGGATCGTCGGGTGACTCGATACGCCGACAGGCTCACTGTCCTTACTCGCGGGAGAGAAGGCAGGAGCAAGGGTACTCCAGACGAACCTGGAGTAAGCGACCATTCATTTCGGTCGACATCCGCGAACAGTCCGCGAAGGTGATGCCTAGTCGGGATAGGAAATATCCTATTGTCGGAAGGGACGAACGAACCTTCAGTAAAGTAACCGATGGCCTACAACAGGTGGATGCGGAACAGTCCAGTGTAGACCGATCCTGTAAGCCAATCACCAGGCCGTTACGTTTCGGGCCTAATCGCTGGAGATAACGTATGTTGGAGGCGGTGGTTGGTGATCCAGCATCCATACCATTCTGGTAAATCTCCCCAGGGAAAGTGAACGTTATGGAACGTCTTTTCCTGGAAATCCAATCTTGATGTCTAGTGAGTTCGACCGGGTCGACCATCTTAAGTGGGGGGCCTATGTGACGAAACGGATAAATATCGTAAGATCTCTGCATAATAGCCCTTTGAAGGGAGTGCCATGCGTTGGTCTCCCTTTAATTTAATGTCAATTAATAGGGGAGTTCCCTAGAAAAGTAGTGCGGGGGCGGAGCTATTCTAGTTATTTATAGAAGAATCTAGAATGTTCCCCCAAGTGCGTACGTGGTTTTGATCTCTAAGTTCACGAGTGCGTTGTGCAGCACGGGTTGGAGGAATCCATCGTGACTCTGGTTTTCTTCATGAATCATGAAAGTCACGCAGCCCGTGTAGGCGAGTGGAAGGCGGACTGACGTTGTCGGAGAGAGTCGCCCACCAGACCTCAGCGTGGAGAGATCATGGCCAGCAGGCTGCAGTAATTTGGATGTCAATAGTCGCGGCCAGAGCGGACATCTGCAGTCAAAGTTTGTGATGTTTCAATCACAGGATCTGTTATTACTATACAGTAGAAGATTCAAGAGCTGCACCATGAGCTCTATGGGCCCACTCATTCCAGTGCCTATCCAGAAGTTGATTGAGGCCATACTGGGAGTGGTTGTCTGAGTCTGCGAGATCAATGTTGGAAGGAGCTGAGTGCTGAATAAGTCGGTAGGTCTAGGGTAGGACCTCCGTCAAGAGTCCGACGAGTGTCATCCGATCCTGAGAGGATCCAACACTGAAACGTCTGGTGATTCAAGCCAGTGAAGCACTGGTGACATTCAGTCTCTGTGTAAACCTTGGTAATTGCCAGGTAGTGACCTTTCAAGTTGTGCAGAGTGATCATTGTTACTGGTCGCCATGACCTGTGTTATATGCTTCTGGCCCGGCTGGGTTATGGGACACCATGTATCAGTTGATGCTTACTTAGTGTTTTTACATTGGTTACCTTTATGAAGCCAACATGTGGTCCAGTGAACTAGGACATTGATTACAACATGGGTGGAAACACCAGAGTGAAAGGTTTAAGGTAGGGATCTACCTCATGCCAACGTTATGAACTGTTGACAATGTTTGTGAAGGTAGGGAGCTACCTCATGCCAACGTGATGAACTGTTGACAGTGTATGCTAGGTTGTGATTACTACCCATGGATCAGGGTAGGTACATAATACTGTGTGAAGATCTATTGTCCAAGGACATGGAACTAAGGTGAAGTGTTTAGTCACCTGATAGACTTTACCAGTGACATTGTGTGTTCGTGTGGAGCAACCGCTTATTGTGTAAGTGACATATCAGTGTGTGGGTCACTGTTGAGATAGAAGAGGGACCTGGCTCTTGTGTATTTTGAGACGGCGCTACATGTATTTTTTCTGCAAGTGGGAGACCACTAATGTTATAGGGTCGGCCCAGACTTCATCAGGAGTGTGACGAGTGAAATAGTACGACAGCAAGGAAGGATCCTTGTTCATCAGTGCAGTGTCAGTCAGGCAGTGGTACTGCGCTTGATCAGCCCTTGCTTGGTTCTCTGGGTGAAGAGGGAACTTTGGAGAGGCAGCAGACCTTGGAGTTCCAGTCCACTGGAGGAGCCTGGGTGAGTCGCTACCACGACTGGACAACCGCACGAGCTATCGTCCGCCTCCATGATGAATACTCATCTGCGTCTTTGATCTTGTACATAGTTCTTCTAGTCTGGCTTCCAGCCATCCTTCTCTGTGTTGTGGTTGACGTAGTTCAGAATTAAATTTTGTTCTCTTAGCTATGACTTTGTGCAGTGATATGACTGGTGTCTGGTCCGAGCCCCCTTGGGGTTTGGAACCCTAGGTGAGGGAGGGAAGGTTAAGCTGTCCCGGCTTGTGTGGGGCCTGGTAGATGTAGAGTGCTATTGAGGTGGTTGGAGCAAAGGCAGGGGATAGTATCTATCGTGGCAAACCAGTCCAAGCCCCGGCGGTCTTGTCACAGGCATATTAACTACAACAGAGATGTGAGGAAAGCCAAGAAGAAAAGCCAGTGGCCGCCCCACCATGCAGCAACGACCTTCGACTTAAGTCACGACCGTGGAACGACATCCGATACTTCTGTCGACCCTCGCACTACATTCGTTATCGACACCTGCCGCATTGATGGATACCTAACATGACCTAGTATAGGCGACAGTCTATTCGACTTCTAGTTCCCCCCCCCCCCCCCGTTACGTCCTAGCCGGATCCGACAACGTTCGATTTCAGGAAGCAGAGCCATGTGTGAACTCAAATTAAAGGTTTCGTTGCCCTGAATTCATTTACCCCAACGTACATTGGCTGCAAAGGAGCCCCACACCACAAGGATGCTAAATAGCCCTGCATTACACTACCTATAATTACGCGGCTCCAAAAGATTGACTCCAGGCCCATAAATGTTACCTGTTCACCCTTGACCAACTTTACCGCACAACGACGGTTACACGGGCGCCTAAATCTATAGCTGTCGTCGAATACCGACGTAACATTAAATACCATTGCTTAATCAATATACCTTCGTATTGTCACACAGTTGACATGCTGAAGACGATGTCGAGGTCTAGCCGCCTTGAACAACTCAGCTCAAATGACGACTTTGTCTGGCGGATCTATGAACAGCCCATGCGCGCGACACTTGCGCAGTCGGTCTACCTGAGCTCTGCTCACCGTGTCATGGGTTTCGAACCATCTAGATTTGCCAAACCAAGGGTGATCATTTCAGAGGGGACCTGGTCGGGTGATAGCGGGGTTGTTTCCCCTAGACCACAAGTTTGAAGGATTGCATTTCGTGACAATGGGAAGAAACTGTAGGGAAACATTGTGTCAGATGGCAAGATGCATGGAAAATGAACAAGGAAAATACAGAGAAATCAACCTCTGAATGGATTGGATGCATCGTATAATAGAGGCATGAAAACGAAGAGCGGATCCATGACTCTGAGGATCGAGTCAGATGGCGAACCATGACCGCTCATGCTTATCGTGATCTGATAATAGTTCTACGCTAATATCTCTTATGGCGCTGTTTATACACACACACAGAGACAGACAGACAGACAGTCAGACACACACAAACATATATATATATATATATATATATATATATATATATATATATATATATATATATATATATATATATATATATATATATATATATATATATATATATATAACCCCCACTCCCTCCCCAACACACGCACACACTTATATATATATATATATATATATATATATATATATATATATATATATATATATATATATATTTATAAAACAAAGTGTATGTATGTATATATGTATGTATGTAAATATGTATGTCCTTTATTTGTTCGCGAACGGCCCATCCGATTGAGATGAAATTTTCTACACACCTTCCTTTCATTCCAGAGCTGTCAACTGTCATAGTTTTTTTTTCTTCTTCCTCCTCCTCCTCCTCCCCCCTCCCAAAATACGTACGTAAATATATGATGATGATGATGAAAGAATCCCCGAACCAAAACGCTAGGGAAAGGGAAGAAAATGACGTGACTACACAGAATCGTCACACGGCAATCATCATCATCAAGTGCCGTGCCGGCTGGCGTAGGCGTTCATGGCTCTCCGTAGATCTCAGTCTTTGGTTTTTGGATCAACTCTGCTGCTGATATTCCTCCATGCCACGGCAATATCAATAACAATTCATCTTTTTATGTGTAAGGAAGTTATCTACAGTCGTGTAGAAGGGAAGAACTAGACAAGTATGAATTCGGAATGGCGAACTCTCTCCCCCTCTCTTCTCCTCCCTCCTCCTCCCTCTACCTCCTCCCTCCCCGCCCTCCTCCTCTTCTTCCTCCCTCTCATCCCTCTCCCGACTCCCTCCTCCTTCTCCCTCTTCCTTCTCCCTCTTACTTCTCCCTCTTCCTCTCCTCCTCCATCCTCCTCCCTCCTACTCCCTCCGCCTCCTTCCCCCTCCTCCCCTCATCTTTCCTCCTCCTCCCGCTCCCTCCTTATCCCTCCTCCTCCTCCTGCGTCCCTCCTCCTCCTCCTGCCTCCTTCTCCCTCATCATCCTCACTCCTCCTTCTCCCTTCTTCTCCCTCTCCCTCTTCTCCTCCTCCTACCTCCTCCCTCCTCCTCCCTCTACCTCCTCCTCCTCCCTCCACCCTCCTCCTCCCTTCTCCTCCTCTTCCTCCTCCCTTTCCTTCCTCCTCCTCCACCCTCTACCTCCTCCTCCCCCTACCTCTTTCCTCCTCCCTCCTCCTCCTCTTCCACCTCCCTTTCCTTCCTCCCCTACTCATTCTCCCTCCTTCCTCCTCCTCCTTCCTTCTTCTTCCCTCTGCCTCCTCCCTCCTCCTATCCCCTCCTCCCTCCTCCTTCTCATCCTCTCCCCTCCTCCTCCGACCCTCTTCCTCTTCCCCTCATCCCTCTCCCTCCTCCATCCTCCTCCTCCCTCTTCCTCCTTCCTCCTCCTCCCTCTTCCTCCCTCTCCCTCCTCCATCCTCCTCCTCCCTCTCTTCCTCCTCCTTCTTCCTCCTCCTTCCTTCTCCTCCCTCCTCCTCCCTCTTCCTCCTCCTCCTACCTCCTCCTCCTCCTCCCTCCTCCCTTTTCCTCCCTCCTCCTCCCTCAACATCCTCCCTCCTCCTCTCCACTCTTCCTCCTACCCTCTTCCTCTTCCCCTCCTCCCTATCCCTCCTCCTCCCTTCACATTCCCTCCTCCTCCCTCCTCCTCATCCCTCCTTCTCCCTCCTCCTCCTTCTTCCTCCCTCCTCCCCCTCCTCCTTCCTCCTCCTCCTCCTCCCTCTACCTCCTCCCCCCCTCCTCCCTCTTCCTCCTCCTCATCCCTCCTCCCTTCTCCTCCTCCTCCCTTCATATTCCCCCTCCTCCATCTTCCTCCCTCTTCTTCCTCCTCCTCCTCCCTCCTCCTCCTTCTTCCTCCCTCCTCCTCCTCCTCCCTCCTCCCCTCCTCCTTCCTCTTCCTCCCTCTCCTCCTCCTCACTTCTCCTCCTCCCTCCTCCTCCCTCTACCTCCTCCCTCCTCCTCCCTCTACCTCCTCCTCCATCTTCCTCCTCCTCCCTCCTCCTCCTCCCTCCTCCTCATCACTCCTCCTCCCCCTCCTCCCTCTCCGCCTCCTCCCCCCTCTACCTCCTCCTCCTCCTCCCTCCTCCTCCCTCTACCTCCTCCCTCCTCCTCCCTTCACATTCCTCCTCCTCCCTCTTCCTCCCTCCCCCTCCTCCCTCCTCCTCCCTCCTCCTCCTCCCTCTACCTCCTCCCTCCTCCTCCCTTCACATTCCTCCTCCTCCCTCCTCCTCCTCCCCCTCCTTCTCCCTCTCCTTCTCCCTCTTCCTCCTCCCTCTTCCTTCTCCCTCCGCCTCCTCCCTCCTCCTACTCTCTCTCCTCCTCCTCCCTCCTCCTCCCTTCTCCTCCTGCGTTCTCCTCTCCTCCCTCCTTCTCCCTCCTCCTCCCTCTTCCTCCTCCCTCCTCCTCGCCTCCTCCTCCACACTACTCCTCCTCCTCCCTCCTAATCCCAACTCCACTCCTTCTATATTCCTCCCTACTCCTCCTGTCTCCTCCCTCCTCTTCCCTCCTCCACCTCTCTCTTCCTCCTCCCTCCTCCATTTACCCAAGACAGAACCCAAGAACGCAGACAGTCAGACAGATAGTCGGGAACGGGAACTTATACGACTACTTATATGAATTAAATGAGATTCTCCCCACCAGGAGTTGGGCGCTGCCGGGTCAGACAGACAGACAGATAGATAGTCGGAACGGGAACTTATATGACTACTTATATGAATTAAATGAGATTCTCCCCATCAGGGTCTGGGCGAAGACGGGCCGGGTCAGACAGACAGACAGATAGACAGACAGACAGACAGACAGACAGATAGTCGGTAACGGGAACGAGAACTTATATGACTACTTATATGAATTAAATGAGATGCTCCCCACCAGGGTCTGGGCGAAGCCGGGCCGGGTCAGCTAGTATATATATAAAACAAAGTGTATGTATGTAAGTATGTATGTAAATATGTATGTCCTTTATTTTTTCGCTAACGGCCCATCCGATTGAGATGAAATTTTCTACACGTCTTCCATTCATTCCAGAGCTGCCAACTGTGATATTTTTTTATTGTGAAATCGCCTGCTTACTCAGTATTATTTCATTTTTCATTTTTCATTAAAATTTATATATAGCTAAGGGACTTAACTCTAGAAAAAGTTATTTCAAGGGCATAACTTTTAATAACATTGTTGTATAACTTATAGTCATATTGTTGTATCGTTTTCAAAGATTTATAAACTCTTTGTCTATAGTTATGTACCGGCATATGAGTTATAATAAATAATGGTACAATCTTTTAGACATTTTCAAAGTTTACATAAAAATAATGCATAATGCATAACATTGTAACTCATCTTTCTATACTTCAGAAGTTATCTAAAAGATGTTGAACAATATCATCGCATCTTTAGTGTTTTCCGCCATCATATCGACACGATTCGCTTGACAGCACTTCTCAGCGCTATCAAGCCAAGACGCCTTACACATTTCAAGCAGCCTGATACGGGGGGAAAATGGCACGTCGTAATAGCTCAAAGAAACAAGCAGCTTCCAAGATGCATAGTGAGAAAACCGACCAGACTATCAAGAAGACGAACCTGTCTTTGGAGAGTCTGCATGCAAGCTGTAATAAAGTATCCGAACCTACAGTCAATGAAACTACCAATAAGAAGAGCGACGACTACCCACAGACGAACACAAAAACTTGTGAGAGGAAGGAGGACCAAGACACCAGAATCAGAAACACTGATTCAAACACAGTCAGATGGGTGGTCAAGCGGCTAAAAATGGAGCTTACTGATCAACAAATACAGAAGCAGCTGCAGGAAGAAAATCTTCACGTCAACATTTTGAAGGCAGAGCGGATTCTTACCTACTCAGAATTAAATGAGATGCTCCACACCAGGGACTGGGCGAACCCGGGCCGGGGGGTCGGGTCAGGCAGACAGACAGACAGACAGACAGACAGACAGACAGACAGACAGACAGACAGATAGATAGATAGATAGATAGATAGATAGATAGATAGATAGATAGATAGATAGATAGATAGATAGATAGATAGATAGATAGACAAACAGACAGGGAGGGAGGGAGGGAGGGATAGACGGAGGGAGAGACAGAGGGATGGGTCTATTAGACAGACAGACAGACAGACAGCCAGACAGACAGAGATATATAGATAGACAAACAGACAGACAGACACAGACAGACAGACAGACAGACAGACAGACAGACAGACAGACAGACAGTCGGTAACGGGAACGGGAACTTATATGACTACTTATATGAATTAAATGAGATGCTCCCCACAAGGTCTGGGCGAAGCCGGGCCGGGTCAGACAGACAGACAGACAGACAGATAGACAGACAGATAGATAGTCGGGAACGGGAACGGGAGCTTATATGACTACTTATACGAATTAAATGAGATGCTCCTCACCAGGAGCTGGGCGATGCCGGGCCGGGTCAGATAGACAGACAGACAGACAGATAGACAGACAGACAGACAGACAGACAGACAGACAGACAGACAGTCGGTAACGGGAACGGGAACTTATATGACTACTTATATGAATTAAATGAGATGCTCCCCAGAAGGTCTGGGCGAAGCCGGGCCGGGTCTGCTAGTATATATATATATATATATATATATATATATATATATATATATATATATATATATATATATATATATATATATATATATATATATATATATATATCCATCCATCCATCATGTGCCATGCCGGTAAGCGTGGGCGGTCATGTTCTGCCATCTCACTCGATCAACAGAGTCGTGGATCAGTTCCGTGTTTTTGTCTCGACCATGCCACAAGGCCAAGCCATCCAGATACTTGTTTCTAGGTCTTCCCCTTGGTCTGTTCCCCTCGATCTTACCAGTTGTCACCAAGTTCTCCAAATCATTTCTTCTCATAACATGCCCAAAAAATTGTGACTGTCTACGTCTAATGTCTCTGATCAGTTTACGATCTTCATTTGTTTCTTGAAGGACTTGTTCATTGGTCTTTCTGGCTGTCCATGGTATTCTTTGCATTTTCCTCAGAAACCACATTTCTACAGCCATCAGATATTTTTCAGCCTGGCTGCTCATTGTCCAAGCTTCACATCCATATAAAAGTACAGGTTCTATGTAGCATCTCAACACTCTTTTTCTCGTTTCAATTGACATCTTTTTATTGGTCAGTATGTTTTTCATCTTGCTAAAGGCTACTTTTGCCATGGCGATTCTTGTTCTAATCTCTTCAAGGCATCTCCCATCAGATGTTATTACTGTTCCGAGGTAATTGTACCTATTCACTTGTTGAAGAGTATTCCCATTTACTTGTATATTACACTGTGGTATTTCGTTCTTCTTAGTGACGACCATAATCTGTGTCTTTTTACAATTTAATTCTAACCCTTGTTGTTCACTATGTGTAACAACCGCATCTACTAAATTTTGCAGGTCCTGTTCATTGTCTGCGATCAAGACTGTATCATCTGCATATCTAATGTTATTGATGCATCGTCCCCCAATGTTGATTCCTTCCATATTTTCAATATTTCTGAAAATATTTTCACTGTACAGGGAAAACAGATCTGGAGACATTACACATCCCTGTCTCACACCTCTCTTAATAGGCTGATATTGGCTTACTTCATTATCAACTCTTATGGCAGCTTGTTGTTTCCAATATATGTTTTTTACAAGTCTAAGGTCTTTCCCATCAATTTGTAGATCTTCAAGCATCCTTATCATGTTGACATGTCTCACTTTATCAAAAGCCTTTGTGTAGTCAATGAAGCAAAGGTGTAGATCTTTGTTTACTTCTATAGAACGTTCGATTACGGTTCTCAGTATATACACAGCATTTACTGTACCCTTGCCTACTACAAACCCACATTATTCTTCTCCTATTTCAGGTTGTATTTTCCTCCTAACTCTTTGCATGATAATTCTTAGCAAAATCTTCGTGATGTGACTCATTATACTAATTGTTCGATGTTGATCACATTCCAAGGCTCCTGATTTCTTTGGGATTGCAATAAATACAGAATTACATAACTCATGAGGTATGTTTCCAGTATCATATATTGTATTAAGCAGACTGGTAACTTTATCTATTCCATATTCTTCTAAAGCATTAATCATTTCTGTTGTGACGCTGTCTGGACCGGGGGTTTTGCCAGATTTCATATGATTAAGAGCATTCTGAACCTCCATCTTCAAAATTGCTGGCCCTTCATTGTTATTTTGAACAATATATTGTTCGTCTCTGCTATCGTCATAAAGGTTTTTCACGTAATCTGACCATACATGTAAAATCTGATCTTTTTCTATTATGACTCTTCCATCTTTTGTCTTTAGGCAGCCTGCTGATGTACGTGTTCTTTGATTAGTAATCTCCTGAATTCTTTTGTGCATTAGTTTCGCATTTTTACTGTTGTGTTGTTTTTCAATTTCTCTGCAATTTTTCTCAAGCCATGTTTCTTTAGCCTCCTTACATAAGGTTCTGACTTTTCTGTGAATTTCTTCATATTTGGCAGGATTATTTTTGTTCTGTCTTCTTGTTTCCATTAGTTGTAAAATTTCTTCAGTCATCCATGTCTTACGGCCAACTTTCTTTACTTTTGGAATAGTTTTTTCTGCTGCACAACTGATTGAATTCTTCAGCATTTCCCATTGATCATCTACATCTTGAAATAGGATCTCTAGATCAGACAATAAATCAAATTTGTTCTTTACTTCTATGTTAAAATTATCTTGTATTTCTTTGTCAGTTTTCAATTTGCACAAGTCATATTTAGGGTTTCCTGCTGTATACTTGACTTTCTTTAACTTTACCCTCAATGTGCCAGTAATTAATCTGTGATCACTGTAACAGTCTGCATTTGGAACTGTTTTTACAACTGTTAATGCATTTCGAAACCTTTTGCTCATCAGGATGTAATCTATCTGATTATATATATATATAACGAACGTTCACTTGAAATCCGTTCGTGCCGCACCGCGCGTAATTGTGTACGTTGAACATGATCATGTCATAGTCATGTGATAAGTATTGACCAATGAATAAAAGAGCACGCGCTTATCGTCCCATGATGCATAGTTTCTGTTTATGACCGATGAGAAAATGGACGGGTCGCTCCAAAATCCGTCCAATGAAGCCCAAAGAGCAGTGATTCAGTTTCTTTCATTTGAAGGATGTCGATCAGTGGACATTCATCGAAGAATTCATGCAGCGTAAGGTAACAAATGTGTGTCGAAGACAACAGTGACATACTGGGCACGAATGTTTCGGAAAGGACGTCAGTTCATGACAGATCTCCGACTGCCGGGTCAAGCGCATGTTGTTGCATCAGAACAAAAACATCGCCAAAATTGATGCAGCAGTATATGTGAACTGTTGTCCGAGCATAAGTTCGCTAGCCAAGGAATTTGACGTGTCAATTAGGACAATTCAAAAGATTGTTCGTAAGAAACTGCAATATGGGAAGTTGTGTTGAGAGTGGGTACCACGGATGTTGACCGACTACCATACAGAGGAACGCATGGGTATTTGTTTGAATCACTTGCTACGTTACAGAATGAAGAGTGATGCATTTCTCTTCGGCATAGTGACAGGGCCGGTCTCCCTGGCCTAGGCGTTAAACGACTTTCTCCGTAATTCCTTTTATCTACGTAGAGTAACGCAGCCCTCAGGAATATGTAGCGGTTCTCGCCGCGTTGGTAACTTACGGGATAAGTGAGCCGGTCGATCAGAAAGCAATAGCAAACTACTGAACGTAATCTTGCCAAGATATCAACAACAGCGTACAAATGCTGGTGTTGACAGCGATGTCCAGTAATAGATATGCGGGACAAAATATTGGCAGGCGATGAATCCTGGTGTCACTACTTTGAACCGAGCAGCAAAAGATAGAGAGAGAGAGAGAGAGAGAGAGAGAGAGAGAGAGAGAGAGAGAGAGAGAGAGAGAGAGAGAGAGAGAGAGAGAGAGAGAACATGCAATGGAAGCATGCTGGATCGTCAAAAGCCAAAAAAATTCAAGTAACAGGTTTCCGCTGGTAAGGTTATGATGAGCGCATTTTTTAACCATGAAGATCTATTGTTGGCCGACTTTAAAGAACCTGGTGTCAACATCAACTCCATCCAATACTAGGAAACATTAGACAAGCTGCAAAAAGCCATCAACAATAAACGACCCGGCTTGCTTTCTCACGGTGTGATTTTGTTGCACGATAATGCTCGTCCGCATGTTGCAAAGATTGTGCACGAAGCATTAGTTGGAAGAAGTGGGAAATTCTGCAACATCCAGCCTATAGTCCTGATGTGTCACCATATGATTTTCATTTGTTAGGACATCTAAAAAAAAAAAGAAAAAAAAAAGCTCTCAAGGGGCAACCATTTCACACAGATGCAGACGTAAGGAACGCAGTAAACACTTGTTTCACTGAGCAACCACAATCCAGTTTTTTTGCGAACGGCATTCGCCGCCTACCTAAGCAGTCACGGATAGCACAGAATAATTTTACTTTCGTGCCAGGGCATATGGGTGTACAAGGAAATGAGCAGGCTGACAGGTTTGCAGGTAGGCTAGTGTGGAGGGCGGACGAGCCATGGACCAGGCTGATATACTGAATTATCTACGAAAAGTAAGTCGTTTTGCGAGAACCAAGTGATTACTGTGAATCTACAACCTGAGATCCCTTACCCATCTGTATTTCACCAAAAAAGATGTTCTTTGGTATTCTACCATCATCCATCCTCCTAAGATGTCCTATCCATCTAAGTCTACGAAGATTGAACATGGAATAAACCTAATCTTTCCAATACTTCATTATTTGTGATTTTGTCTTGCCACTTAATACCAAGCGTCTTGGCCTTCAATCTCTGAGCATTATAGAGGCCCCCCCGCCCCCCCCCCCCCCCCCCCACCTGAGCGTGAGTGAATGAATATACCGGCATCCTGATCACGATAGCCATATATCAGTAGAAGTTTAAAGTATATCCCAAAGAGGGTGGGGGATAGTACACAACCTTGCTTAACTCCACTCTTGATTTCAAACTTTTCTGAAGTTGCACAATCAAATTTGATTATACATTCATGCCTGTGTGGAACGATTCCACAATGGACAGAAGAGTTGGTGGGCAGCTAATCTTCTTTAGTGCTTTGAACAGACCCTCACGACTGACCAAATCAAATGCCTTTGTGAGGTCGATGAAGGCAATAAGCAGTGGTTGATTTTGTTCCCGGCATTTTTCTTGCATTTGTCGCAATGAGAATATCATATTATTGGTAGACCGGTTCTGTCGGAAGCCGCACTGTGATTCGGGGTAGAATAGATCTCCCAGGATTTGAAGTCTGCGCAGAACAATTCTGGCAAATACTTTCCCAATAATACACAGAAGTGAGATACACTATAGTTGTTACAGTCGCTACGATCTCTCTTGTTCTTGTACAGCGTTATGATGCTTGAATCTTTGACATCCCGTGGGATTTGTCTTTCTCTCCAGCATAGCTCTATTAGCTGGTGGATCTGTAGAATAAGTGTGTCTTGCCCACTCCTGATTACCTCTATTGGAATCCCATCCTTACCCGGAGTCTTGCCAGATGCAAGTTCATTTATAGCACTCGTAATTTCTGTTATGGTGGGAAGTGTGTCCAGGTGGTCAAGAGTTGGCAAGGCCTCTACGGCTTTGAGGGCATCATCCGCTAGCTTGGTTTAACTTGAGTAAAGCTCTAAATAGTGCTCAACCCATCTATCCATCTGCTGTTTCTTATCAGTGATGATTTATCCAGTCAATGTTTTCAGCGGTGCACTTCTTTTGATCATTGGACCGCAGTCTTTCTTTATCCCTTCATACATGCTTCTGATGTTTCTTTTATCACTTGTGACTTGAATGGACTCACATAACTTGATCCAATAGTCATTCGCACACTGCCTGGCAGCCTTCTGCTCATCATTCCTAGCTTCCTTCAACTCACTCAAAGTGTTACGCTTTGTTCTTTCCTTGTTTCTTTAGTGAGCTATCTTCTTTTTATCAATCAAGGGCTGCAGTATCTAGCTGTTTGCCGCAAACCAGTCATACTCTTATGACCCAAGTACCGCATTTTAATAAATAGTTTCCTTACGTTTACTCCACTTTTCATTTACTGTACAATTTTCTAATGTATCAGTGAAAGCGTCTTCAAGTTGCTGTTGGAACTCAAAGCACTTTCCAGGATCGTGAGTGTTAATAATATTAATTATGGGGGATAGATTTGTGTTTAGCTGTGTAGATTCTCTTTGGTCGTGGCACCCCAAGACTACGCCAATTGACAAGGACTTATAACCCGTAACAGTTACCTCTCGCTTTGATTCCGAGACCGGTTAAGACCAGGGATGGAGTTATTGCCTCTCCATAGCAAAAATCAATCAATCAATCATGTGCTATGCCGGAAAGCGTGGGTGGTCATGACTCGCCATTTCACTCGATCACCAGAGTCGTGGATCAGCTCAATGTTCCTGTCTTGACCACGCCACGTGGCCAAGCAATCTAGGTATTTCCCTCTCGGTCTTCCTCTTGGTCTTTTCCCTGCGATCTTGCCAGTTGTCACTAAGTTCTCCTATCCATTTCTTCTCATAACATGTCTAAAAATTTTGACTGTCTACGTCTAATTTCTCTAATCAATTTACGATTTTCATGTGTCTCCTGTAGTACTTGGTCATTGGTTTTTCTGCCTGTTTATGGTATTCTTTGCATTGTCCTCAGAAACCACATATCTGCAGCCATCAGCTGTTTTTCTGCTTAACTGCACATTGTCCAAGTTTCACATCCATACAAAAGAACAGGCTCTATGTATCCCCTCAACACTTTTTTTCTCGTTTCAATTGACATCTTTTTATTGGTCAGATTGTTTTTCATCTTGCTAAAGGAATTTTTGTTTTGTTTTTTTCTTAGCACAAGGCCTGGGCTAAAATATAGAGACCATGTGATGCCCATGCAGCATGATCCCTCTCTCGGCCTGCCTAATTCACTCCAGAGGAAAGGTAACACCTCTACATCTGGAACAAGACAAGCTGCAGAAGTTGCCGGATCAGAACAGCAATGCTCTAGCTGTCCGCCTGTCGGAGATTCGATCCTCGCACCAGGATAAGGCTTGTACCCTCCCAGTTGTGCTCTTCAGCCCAAAGCCGATGGCACAATGTGGGGTGTCGGGTTTGGTAAGCGCCGCCGAACATTCGGCACTGACAGAAAGCAGGTAGTACCGTCTACTGTCATACGGTAGCTCAGTCATATCTGACTAAGACCTCAGAGCAAGTCTTGCTTATATTCCCTTCAATAAACATGATGATATTTAACAAACCATGTGTCACGTGTTGTAATCACACGTGTAATTTCCAGACGGTTTAATAACATTCCTAAGTTAATTTGCAGTCAACGTGGCGCTTGTTGACCAGACTTCGGTGAATGTCATGTCCAAATAATACAAAATGCAAATGCAACCACAGCTGGCGTTGGTATATATTTTGAAGCAATTAAAGCAGAGATTGCACCAGACAAGTTATTCATCAAAACGGTTCTCAAACTGTTGAGTCGACGTGACGAATATAGAGGTGTGTTAGGTATATGATGCAGGCTTCATATCTTTGACCAATCGATACTCAACGGCTGATGTGGTCAATATCATTATGGCCCGGGACATGACAGAACACTTAGTTTAGGATTCAGGATTCGAATGTTTAAAATTAACCTGGATCCTGGGTCAACTCAGCCTAGAGTGTGGACCTGGATCCCTGGGTCGACCCAGCCTAGAGTGTGGACCTGGTTCCCTGGGTCGACCCAGTCTAGAATGTGGACCTGGATCCCTGGGTCGACCCAGCCTAGAATGTGGACCTGGATCCCTGGGTCGACCCAGCCTAGAATGTGGACCTGGATCCCTGGGTCGACCCAGTCTAGAATGTGAACCTGGATCCCTGGGTCGACCCAGTCTAGAATGTGGAAATGGATCCCAGGGTCGACCCAGCCTAGAATGTGGACCTGGATCCCTGGGTCGACCCAGTCTAGAATGTGGACCTGGATCCCTGGGTCGACCCAGCCTAGAATGTGGACCTGGATCCCTGGGTCGACACAGCATAGAATGTGGATCTGAATCCCTGGGTCGACCCAGCCTTGAGTTTGGACCTGGATCCCTGGGTCGACCCAGCCTTGAGTGTGGACCTGGATCCCTGGGTCGACCCAGCCTAGAGTGTGGACCTGGATCCCTGGGTCGACCCAGCCTAGAATGTGAACCTGGATCCATGTGTTGACCCAGCCTAGAACGGGTACCAAAAAGGCATAGGAAAGTAAAGGCTCCCGGCGTGATACTGTCCACGTCACGCACCGAATGCCTATTGGTCTATAAAATACTTGCCTATCAGTGTAAGCTTAGTGCGCTATGAGGCGTGTGAATGGATCTTTGACTTGACTTTGTTTGAGGCGGAGGTGATCTTTTACTTGACTTTGTTTGAGGCAGAGTTGTTCTTTTTCTTGACTTTATTTGAGGCGAAGGTGATCTTTTGCTTGACTTTATTTGAGGCTGAGTTGATTTGTTCCATCCATCCATCATGTGCCATGCCAATAATCCTGGGCGGTCATGTTTTACCATCGCACTCGATCACCAGAGTAGTGGATCAGCTCCGTGTTTCTGTCTCTACCATGCCACGTGGCTAAGCCATCCAGGTATTTACTTCTCGATCTTCCCCTTGGTCTCTTCCCTTCGATCTTGCCAGTTGTCACCAAGTTCTCCAATTCACTTCTCCTCATAACATGCCCAACAAATTGTGACTGGCTACGTCTAATGTCTCTAATCAGTTTACGATCTTCATTTGTTTCTTGAAGGACTTGTTCACTGGTTATTTTTGTTTTTTTTTTTCTGTTTGACCATGGTATTTTTTTAATTTTACCCAGAAACCAAATTTCTACAGCCATCAGATGCTTTTCAGCTTGTCTGCTCATTGTCCACGTTTCACATCCATACAAAAATACAGGTTCTATGTAGAAATTCAACACTCTTTGTCTCGTTTCAATTGATATCTCTTTATTGGTCAGTACGTTTCTCATCTTGCAAAAGGCTACCTTCACTATGGCAATTCTTGTTCTAATTTCTTCAAGGCATCTCCCATCATATATTAGGACTGTTGCGAGGTAACTGTACAGATTCACTTGTTTAAGAATATGTCCATCTACTTGTATATTATATTGTGGTATTTCCTTCTTGATTTTCTTACATGACTTTATTTGAAGCTGAAGTGATTGCTTACTTGACTTTATTTAACGAAGTGTGGATATCTTAATTGACTTTATATGAGACTGAGTTGATTATTTACTTCACTCTTGGTTAACGCTTTTTTTTTCTTTTTAATTCGCATATCCTTTACAGGACATCGCTATCAACAGCAGCATCTTTCAGCTGTCTGCTGATTTCTCGGCAAGATTACTCTCAGTAGTTTGCCATTGCTTTCTGAGCGGCCGGCTCAGTTATCCCGCAAGTCACCAGCGGGGGTCGAACCGCCTCCAGCTCTCGCCCGCTACGAGACTGCGTGATAAACGGGATTACGGAGAAAGTGTTGTAACCCCTCGGCCAGAGAGACCGGCGGTTAACTCTTGCTTGACTTTATTTGACGCCGAGTTGATCCTAGACCGAGGTCAAGATGGTAAATACCTCTCCATGGGGATGGAAGTCATGATCTCAGCTCGAGAGGCAAGTGTTCTACCTATGTGCTGACTCGGCCCCGGAAAACACATACTGTAATGATATCCTAGTGTTTTCAGAGTATCCATCATCGTAGTTCCGAAAGAAGGAGGCCTAGTTCCGGAGACAATTATGGGACAAAGAACCAAGTGAGAAATTCACTACGCCAAAGACACGGTGATAAGTAACCTGCTGCTGTAGAACAATACTAAAAGATCCACATAATTCATACTGGTTCTCTGACATACTGGGGGGGGGGGGCAGTCAGAGGCCCGGGGGGGGGTGTCATTTGGAGACAGACGGTTGATTGTCACTATGATATGAGCGTCAGCCGTTCAGAAAGCGATAGCGATATATATATATATATATAAAGCATACACAAATATCTATTTACAGTACAGATATATGTCATTATATTTAGCTGTTTGAGAGGTCACACAGGTGTTCTGAATCACCCACATGACATCATGAAGCATCAGTGAGATCAAGGACCTTAAGGTCACTGTCTGTGTCAGCAATACTGGTGGCCTTGTTAGAATCTTGTGTTGACGACCTTCACGGGATATAATAAGTATTCAATTTCAGCATATTTAATCGTTATCATATGCATGATTACTAATAATTTAAATCGGTAAGCAGTTTTGTATAATTCTCTGTAATGTAGACAACTGCTGGCAGCTGTGAGCAAGTCAAATCCACATATATCGAATATAGCAGTTTGCCCAGAGAATTGTTATATTTGTCACCGTTAATATTTTAGTCTGCAGAGATGGTCGTAAAGCTAACAACAGTTTTACTGGCTCTACAGACACTTGCCTACCGGTTCAGTAGTCATGTGTTTGAACCCTTTCGCATGAAGTGCCCAGTAAATGTGGGCAGTCTGCTTGTTATACAAGTGACTATTGTGTTTGTATTTTCTTGTCTTTCCAGAGATTACGTTATCTATCCGTCCATGATGTTCTTATCATTCGACGGAAGAATGCGGCGGCCATAGTTCCTCGGTACAAGACACCTTGTCCTGCACCGTAGGGGAATATAGGCAGGAGATGACAGTTTTATTTCTCTGACAGTCGGAAAGACTGTACTGATGTATGGCAGCAAATCATGGACAATTAGCAGGCAAATGAGGGTTTATGTGGACGCTGCGAAGTTGTGGTTTGATAGAAGACAGATGACAAGACTGTGGAGGGATAGAAAAAGCAAATGAAGATATCATGGGAGAAGTTAACTCACAAAGAGAACTGGTTACTTGCATCAGATGGACACATTCCACATTCTGTGGCCGTGTTATGAGAAGAGGAAAGCTGGGGTGTGTCGTCACAACGGAGACGGTTAGAGGGGAAGAGAGACGGGGGAGACCACGAGTATATATTGGATTGATGGTGCTAGCGCCGTGTTTTTGTTAGAGCAATGGGCACTTGGTGGTGATGTGGTCAACATCACAGTGACCTGGACGATCCTGACAGTTTTAAATCAAATTCCAGCCTGGAGAGGAGACTCAAACATATGACGGCAGGGCCGGCGGGCAAGCGAGCTAGCCCTGCACCACCGAGGCTCACTGCTTCATGTATGTGTCTACAATTAAAGAGGACGTCGCGACTGAGAGGTTCATACGTTCAGGCTCACACGTTACTGGTCCCATCCCTGCATAGGAAATGTGTCAAAGAATCATTGCTATCATATCACATCACACGGCCCCGTCACCTCGCGGGTAGTGAGAACTGATCTCTCGGGTAAGTGCCAAGCAACATGAGGTCAGGGATGCAAGTTCCACACATTAACATCCCACGGCACTTGGAAGCCGCCTGGACTGATGCCGTGGGGAAATTGATTGGACCGGCAAACCTAGCCACGGGTAGATAGAGCTTGTTACCCTGGGTGGAATCTGTCTAGAGACAGGAAACCTCTCACAAATGTATGCTGGAGCCAGACAGACCGACCTCTCAGGTGAATAACTAGATGAAACACGCTGCCCTCGAGCTAGGACCGAAGAAGAAGAACGAGAAGAATACCACAAGTGTGGCAGTCTGATGACAACGATATACCAATACACTGGTTAGAAAAGATTGCTGCTCCAGGTTTAATACCACAGAGTGTGGCAGTCTGGTGACAACGAAATACCAAAACACTGGTTAGAAAACATTGCAGATTTGGGCATAATACCACGGAGTGTGGTAGTCTGGTGACGACATTCCAAAACCCTGGTTAGAAAACATTGCAGATTTGGATATAATTTCACGGAGTGTGGCAGTCTGGTGACGACATACCAAAACTCTGATTAGATAACATTGCAGATTTGGGCATAATCACAGCCAGTCCATACGTGTTGTGGCCAACCATGACCTGGTCGTCTACCAGGTTGCCTCTCCGCACGTGAGAAGTTCCAGTTGTAGTCAAATGGTTTGTGACCTTGGAGAGGGGAAGAACATCACTGCAGTACAGTGTCCGTAGTAATGTACAGTTGTGCCACGTCAAGGGGAAAGTCTTTACACCAAGCGGACTCATTAGATGCAATCTCTTCATGGTGCCTCACGACGGATGAGATAGATCTTTATAGGTCCTCGTGACACCGAAGATTGATCTATACAGGGCCTAGTTAGGATACAATATAGGATAGATCTGTGTAGGGCCTTATGGCGGATACGATAGATCTGTATAGGGCCTCATGGTGGATACGAAAAATATTTATAGGGACAGTACTGTGTGTGTGTGTGTGTGTGTGTGTGTGTGTGTGTGTCCATGTACATTACCAGAGAAATACGCCCAGCCCTCTGTGTGTGTGTGTGTGTGTGTGCGTGTGTGTGTGTGTGTCCATGTATATTACCAGAGAAATACGCCCAGCCCTCTGTGTGTATGTATGTGTGTGTGTGTGTGTCCATGTACATTACCAGAGAAATACGCCCAGCCCTCTCTGTGTGTATGTGTGTGTGTGTGTATGTGTGTGTGTGTATGTGTGTGTGTGTGTCCATGTACATTACCAGAGAAATACGCCCAGCCCTCTGTGTGTGTATGTGTGTGTGTGTGTGTGTATGTGTGTGTGTGTGTATGTGTGTGTGTGTGTGTGTGTCCTTGTACATTACCAGAGAAATACGCCCAGCCCTCTGTGTGTGTGTGTGTGTCCATGTACATTACCAGAGAAATACCCACAGCACTGTGTGAGTGTGTGTGTGTGTGTGTGTGTCCATGTACATTACAAGAGTTTTACGCCCAGTCCTCTGTGTGTGTATGTGTGTGTGTGTATGTGTGTGTGTGTGTTGTGTGTGTGTGTTGAGTATGTGTGTGTTGAGTGTGTGTGCAGTACAACTGTTGCCGACACCAACACAGGCAAGGAGCTATTTATGTGTGTAGCTACAGTCCCGGTTTTTTCCTACCTGTGCCGGTTATTCATTCTTTGTCCCGTAGCAGCGAGCTGTTATAGGTCAATGATGTCATAGGGACATCACATACTGTAGTCCTACATGTACGGGGGAATGTCTGTCTGGTATTTTTGTCACTTACAAAGTCAATTGCATATAATTTACTGTACCAGTTTATCAGAGTCTTTGTCTATTATGTTGTCAATCCAATTGGGTATGTGTTCTTCCACCTCTCTGTTCTGCCCATGTAGGTAGATTTTATTTTTCTATTTTGTAGGATTAATGGTGTCTCTCTGGCCGAGGGGTTACACCACTTTCTATGTAATCCCGTTTATCACCCTGAGTCTCGTAGAGGCGAGAACTGGAAGCGGTTCTACCCCCGCTGGTGACTTGCGGGATAACTGAGCCGGCCGCTCAGAAGGCAATGGCAAACTATTGCGCGTAATCTTGTCAAGAAATCAACAGACAACTGAAAGATGCTGCTGTTGATAGCGATGTCCTGTAAAGGATATGCGAATTAAAAATAAAAGGATTTATGGTAACTGATGATCATCGTTATTGCACCCCGGACAGGTCCATGGGTGGTCCGACCTCCTCCTCAACATCTCTCCCAGCGTGTATCGACTGATCGTACCAGTTTTTTGTTAGTCAACTATCGTGTGCTCTTGACAAAATGTTCATGTCTGGCAGCTCAACGCTTCACTCCCATTTCCTCACTTACAAAGAAGATTGATAAACCAACATAGAACTGGCGTCTTTAGCCGCTACACGCTGCGGGATTAGTTGAGGAGGGGATCCGAGCACTTAAGGACTGAATGGTTCGATGTGCAATGAGGATGATCTGTCGACTAACTAACTCCCATTTCCTAGACCCAGGACAGGGAAGCAGATTATCAGGTTTCTTAACGTATAGAGAGATATGATCATCAACAATACACGGCATGGACTATAAGAAGAACATGTTTTAGGGAGCTACACAAAGTGTTTGGTGATGCAGTGCCGCACCCTTGATAGATTCAGATGACAACTGGCTGACAAGTATGTGTGAGTTTGTGTATGTGTGCGTGTGTATATGTGAGAGTTACCTGTAAATGGCTTTTGATTGTAATTGAAATACCACACCTTGCGAACACAATATTAACCGTACTCAGTTACCAGGCACATGTTATGTTCATTCATTCATTCAGTAGCATGTCCTTTGCAGAACCTCGCTCCCATAAAAACCTTCCGGAAAACTTCTCGATCACAAGCAAGATGTCCTGCGTCTGATACACCCATCTGGAGATCATCCGCCACATCCTGCACCCATCTTCTCTTTGGCCTTCCTCTTCCTCTCTTCCCAGGCATATACCCTTCCATTATTGTTCTCTCCAAACTGTCGTGACGTTTCAAGTGACCAAAATATTTCAATTTTCTTTGTTTTAACATCTTTAATAGCCAATCTTCTTCTATATTCAGCACGTGAAGTATGGATGCAATTGTTCTTTTCTTTACCCAAGATATTCTTAGAACTCGTCTATAACATTTATATTTAAAGGCATTTATGCGCTGTTCAGCTTGTTTTGTAAGTGCTCACGTATCACAGGCGTATGTTGCAATAGGAAAGATGCATGTTCTTAAAAATCTAATTTTTGCAGTTATATGTGCCCCACTCCATAATGAATTCAGTTGTTTTAGTCTTTGAAGAGCAATTGATAGTCGTCGTTAAATTTTTCTGTAATTGTGTCACCATTGCCGGTAATCAATGACCCAAGATACTCGAAATTGTCCACCAATTCGAAAATTCGAAAAAGTCCTAGCACTGCGCTCTCTAGCGGGCACCGCTATCGTCATGCGCCTAGTACAGATATGTGATATCAACTGTGTACACAAGTAATAGATATGTGATACCAACTATGTACACAGGTATTTATATGTGATATAAACTGTGTAAACAAGTACAAAACATGCGATATCAACAGTGTACGCAGGTAATATATGTGTGATATCAACTGCGTAAACAAGTAATATATATATATATATATATATATATATATATGTATATATATATATATATATATATATATATATATATATATATATATATATATATATATATATATATGTATATATGATATCAACTGCGTAAATAAGTAATATATATATATATATATATATATATATATATATATATATATATATATATATATATGATATCAACTGTGTATACACGTAATATATATGTGATATCAATTATGCACACAAGTAATATATATGTGATATCAACCGCGTACACAAGAAATAGATATGGTATATTATATGTGTACATAATTAATATATATGTGATGTCATCTGCGTACACAAGTAATAAATATTTGTTGTTAATTATGTACACGAGTTATAGATATGTAATATCAACTATATACACACGTAATATATATATATGTGATATCAACTGTAAACACAAGTAATATGTATATGATATCGACAGTGCATTCTTGTTGTTCTCTTCTATATCAGATAATAGACACAGATTATATCTAGCACTCCATCAGTTCATGCTCTCACACAAACAGACTGTTATCAGACATTCATTTACCTGCAGTTATGTTTACCTCTCTATAAAACATGCTCCAATCGGATATTGCCAAATAAACACGATTACTTGTACTAATTAAAATAAATAACGCTACACAACCTCAATCAATGAAATTGTGTATGAAGTGGAAGAGATACACCGATAAACGGTAAAATAATAAGAGCATGAAAATTTCCTCTGACAACAAATCAGTACCAACCTCCAATGTTTAACAAATCAATTGAAATGCATATATTCACTGTTGCATATCATTGACATACGATTGTAAACACCGAACTGGATGGACAAGACAGAAAACATATCTATATATCATGAAGTCAATATTTATTTGGAAAAACATACACAACTATGTCATTCTGTCTGTTGGTTTTAATTTTACAAGTATTTACACATTACGCTTTACTTATTTAATTGTACATTCACCACAGAGAACTAAACAGCGCACATATTTCAGTACACAGTGTACACTCGCCTAGATACACGCAATACAGACACACGTGAAGTCTGAAAAACAGTCAAGCAGACTTTCAATCTCCATGCATCCATCATGTGCCATGCAAATAAGCGTGGGCGGTTATGTTCTGCCATCTCACACGATAACCAGAGTCGTGGATCAGCTCTTATGTTCCTGTCTCGACCATGCATGACATAATACAGGCAAAGTGTCGCGGTTTTTTTTTTTTTCGCAATCCGCTCTCAACAGTTCCAACTACAGACTTGGTAGAGACAACAATGCATGGTCTTTTAGCTTTTTTATCTCTCCATGCCACACACAATATTCTATCTCCTTCAAGAAACCACTTCATCTCTTGATGCTGAAGTCGCAAATGCTTCAACTCAGGAGGGAAGCCTACTCGGTTGACATTCAGTTTCCCTGTATAATTGAAATTGTTGTAATGCAGATAATCAATCAGAGCTTTCGAAGTGTAGAATCTGTCAGCAAAGATGTGATGGCCAGCTCCCAGAACATTCAGTAGTGTGGCAAACACTTTCACTGCATGAGCAGTTGACAGACGTAAACTTCAACCATTCGTGCTTCGTGAGTGGGGTCCAGGATAACAGACTCACGAACTTTCTCTGGTTTCATTATCACCACGTGCTAAAACTTTAGATTCACATCTAAAACTGCTGTCTGAATCTTCACTAACATCGAAATCACTATTGTTTTAAACTGTTTCAAACAATAACCTAGCTTGATCTGAAGTCATTCTACGAGGACTCATACTGGTGGGCGTTTCCATTGTGAAAAACCCAAACAAACAAATTAACGCTACTTCAAAACTTTAAAATTCATAAGAATCCAGTGTTAGCATATGTTTGATCGCACAATGACGATGTAGCTATGTTCCGGCTGTGTGACTTTTCAGTTTACTGTAATTTAAAATTCTGAAATAGAGCAGAAATGTATCAAATAAACCACTGATAATTTTGTGTCGATAGAAGAACTTCCAGAGTCGGTCGATTGTGGCGTTCTATCGGCCGCTGGTAGCGAAAGAGTTAAGGCTCGTGGCATGTTGAAATTGTTTTTTTTTTGTGTGTGTTTATGTTGCATATCCCTTACAGGATGTTGCAGTCAACACAAGTATTTTTCAGCCGATGTACTAGGCAAGATTATGATCAGTAGTTTGCCATTACTTTCTAAGCGACCGGCACATATACCACGTAAGTTACCAACGCGGCGAGAACCGCTACCGTATCTCGCGCAAGTTACGTTACTCATGAGAATATACGGGATTACGTAGAAAGACGTCAACACCTAGGCCAGGGAGACCGGCTGTTGAACTATAGTCACGCTGAATTACGTACATTCAATTCTAACCCTAGTTGTTCACTGTGTGCAACAACCGCATCTACTAAATTTTGCAGGTCCTGTTCATTGTCTGCAATCAAGACTGTATCATCTGCTTATCTAATGTTATTGATGTATCGTCCCCCAATGTTGATAACTTCCATATCTTCTATATTTCTGAAATATATCTTCTATATTTCTTATGTTCTTTGGCTTGTTCATATTTTTCGGACACATATAGTTATACCTGCACCTGTGTCCTCATTGTGGAGTGACTCATAGAATTACTGACATGGCTCGGTCGTCAGATTGAGTATCTATAACATGATGCTTCAACTCTGAGACAAGAGACGATCAACGTGACTACACAGATGATTGTTACAACCAAACTCCGGTGTGGATTGCGATAACATTTATAATCTACTAGCTGACCCGGCCCGGCTTCGCCCAGGCCCTGGCGGGGATCTATCTATCTATCTATCTATCTATCTATCTATCTATCTATCTATCTATCTATCTATCTATCTATCTATCTATCTATCTATCTATCTATCTATCTATCTGTCTGTCTGTCTGCTTGTCTGTCTGTCTGTCTGCTTATCTGTCTGTCTGTCTGTCTGCTTGTCTATCTGTCTGTCTGTCTGTCTGTCTGCTTGTCTGTCTGTCAGTCTGTCTTACCCGGCCCTGCTTCGCCCAGCTCCTGGTGGGGAGCATCTCATTTAATTCATATAAGTAGTTCCCGACTATCTGTCTGACTGTCTATCTGTCTGTCTGTCTGACCCGGCTCCACTTCACCCATTCCCTGGTGGGGAGCATCTCATTTAATTCATATAAGCAGTCAAAAAAGCTCCCGTTCCCGACTGTCTGTCTGTCTGTCTGTCTGTCTGTCTGTCTGTCTGCCTGTCTGTCTGTCTGTCTGTATGATATATCTATCTATCTGATCTATCTATCTGATCTATCTATCTAATCTATCTATCTGATCTATCTATCTATCTATCTATCTATCTATCTATCTATCTATCTATCTATCTATCTATCTATCTATCTATCTATCTATCTATCTATATATCTATATAATCTATCTATCTTTCTATCTATCTATCTACCTACCTACCTACCTACCTACCTATCTATCTATCTATCTATCTATCTATCTATCTATCTATCTATCTATCTATCTATCTATCTATCTATCTATCTACCTACCTACCTACCTACCTATCTATCTTTCTACCTACCTACCTACCTGTCTACCTACCTACCTACCTACCTACCTATCTATCTATCTATCTATCTATCTATCTATCTATCTATCTATCTATCTATCTATCTATCTATCTATCTATCTATCTATCTATCTATCTATCTATCTATCTATCTATCTATCTATCTATCTATCTATCTATCTATCTATCTATCTATCTATCAATCTATCTATCTATCTATCTATCTATCTATCTATCTATTAGAGACCAACGTAAGTGTAGCAGAAGAAATACCAGCCTTAGATAACACGCAAACTAGCAATGGACAATCGTGCGATTGTCACATTCGCATTGAGGTAATAGAGCAATCCTTAAAGGCGCTCACTGCTACTGTTACAGCGAACATTGCAGCTAACAGCAAGACCAGCAGTGACTACACTGCTCTCAAAGAAGAAATCACTCTCCTGAGAGAGGAAAATCTGTTGCTAAGAAAAACAATAGAAACTTTACAGCACGAGTCCTCCACCAACTCAAGTGAACAAGCGTGTAACTCCCAAGCAGCTGTATCAAATTCGGAGAATCTTGAAGCCCAGTTTCACCAAAAACAAGACGCGGAAAAACCTCAACGTGCAGAGGAAGATAAAACGCTACAAGCAGTCTATCCCATTGGTGTAAAGATAAGCAACAGATTCGAAGTGCTTCAAGAAAATTCGTCAGAAAACGTACAGTGCTATAGTGCACTGCCAACAGACAACACACGCCTCCAGGAAACACAGGGAGAGTCACATGGAGACGTACAGACTGCTGCTAAATGGGAGAAACAACGAGCAAGGCGTACTGACAACCAACATGTGCAGACAGCACGACCCGACTATACACACATTATAATAGGCGACTCTCTAATGAAAGGTCTTTATAGCGACCGGATGGCTACTACAGACAAAGACATTGTTTCCATAATTCCACTTCCTGGGGCTGGTGTTGACCGGCTAACAGACAAGATTAGGAGGTTGGCTGTAAATCTTAACGTAAAAAGGGCAAGCGTCCATATTGGTATCAATGACACCATGAACAACCAGAAAATCACAACATCTCAACTGCTGGCGCTCTTGAAAGGATTACATTACGTCACACTTTTCCTAACTCGTCCATCTTCTTCTCCTCCATCATATCACCGAGTTATGGATTCCAGCGTCGTCTAGCTGACATAAATAACAACATATTGCAGAAGTTTTGCTCTCACAACAACATACAGTTCATCAACAACACACCGGTGTTTACTTCACAGTCAGGAGCACCTATAAAGCGACTTTATAAAGATCAAGTACATTTGTCTACATTGGGCACCAGCTTGCTCGCCAAAAATCTTAAGTACCCTGAACGTACACAACCGACATCCAATACTGGATCGCGTAGGACACTTTTAGCTACACCTCCTCAAACTCAAGCCAGACGACATACTGCCGCCACATCAAGTACCAATAAACCAGAAGAGAGCAGACCACTCATAACCACGGCACCTGATATCCAAGCCAGACGGAACATTTCCATCACACCAAATCCGTACACGCAGGAGGGTGATAATTATAAAGATACGTCCCCTCTTCTCCACAGCAAGGATCAATCCAGTAGTAACAACAACGTGCCACCACAACCTCCTGTTAGCCACGAATCAGAGCCTGTAGTTGGAAGTCGTTACACACCCGTGAGAAATCAACAGTATCCACTCCATTGTAACCCAGAGTTGTTATACCTCACACGGTTTAGCCCAACTTCACTTCGGCAGGCATTTATGATGTCGCTGTACCAAGGACCAACACAGCCTGGTATTTACTAGCAATTTAGCACAAAGCAACACCGGATCTCGGTACAAGAAAGGGCCTCTCCTATAAAGTTTATGCGCATACTTGGTTATTGATTTATATAGCAACGTATTAGATTGTACGTGGCTGTAAACATTGACTCGTATTGAAGTCACAGAGATTGACACTTAGATATCTTTTATAATACTTTTTATCGCCTTAATACCCTGAGTGAGGGGGTCTTCACTCCCCGCTTTAAACAGAGAAATTGACTTGTATAGTCATTTATTGATTCTTTTGGATAACAGTTGGTACTTAGCTTGTGAAGTAGTTTTTTTTTCTTCAAGTTAATTATTTGTTGTATGTTCTTTAATTCGTTTTGTTCCTTGTTTGCATTATATTCGTTGGTCTAATTAGTTATATCGTTATAATATTGTCATTTACTTATTGATTTGTATTACTGATATTTTGTAAGTTAATGTAATTGTGATTTTGTTTTATGATCTTGTATTTTAGCTTAACTTTGACGAATTTACACTTTCTTCATGGCTGAAATGTCTGAGAAGTGGCAACACTGGCTCAATAAGTCAGGAATACGCCTTGGACACTTAAACATTTGCAGCTTATTTAACAAGCTACCAGAGTTATCTTCTATTCTTAATCAAAATTTTCATTTATTCGGCCTTAGTGAAATTAGCCTTAATGATACAATTTCAGATGAGGACATCTCTATTAAAGGGTACAAAGTTTTTAGAAGGGATCCCTGTAGGAAACAAGAGACAGGCATAATAACCTATGTTTCTAATTTACTAAATGCTCGCCGTAGGCTAGACTTTGAAACTTGCGAAATAGAATGTATCTGGCTAGAGCTAAAACTTCAAAACCGCACTCCCCTGATAATTGGCTACCTTTATAGAAATCCCAGTGCTGGACACATCTGGTACGAAAGCTTCACTACCATGATGGATGTGGTTTTCGCTTCTGGGAAGGAAATTATACTACTCGGAGACTTTAACATTGACACCAACAAATCCAACATAATATGGGGAAATATAATTGCATCATACAATTTCCAACAAATAGTACAACAAGCTACTAGAGTAACAAAGTCATCTTCAACAGTCATAGATCACATTTATGTAACTTGCTCAGACAACATCATATAATGCACCGTACCAAATTGTGCAATGAGCGATGATCTATCTATCTATCTGTCTATCTGTCTATCTGTCTATCTATCTATCTATCTATCCATCCATCCATCCATCCATCCATCCATCCATCCATCCATCCATCCATCCATCCATCCATCCATCCATCCATCCATCCATCCATCCATCCATCCATCCATCCATCCATCCATCCATCCATCCATCCATCCATCCATCCATCCATCCATCCATCCATCCATCCATCCATCCATCCATCCATCCATCCATCCATCCATCCATCCATCCATCTATCTATCTATCTATCTATCTATCTATCTATCTATCTATCTATCTATCTATCTATCTATCTATCTATCTATCTATGTTCGGCCCGTTCCCGTTAAAAATATAGATAGAATAGAAGAATAGATAGATTGATAGTAGAAAATATGATTGGAAGAGATCTATCTAAAGTAAACTTACCAAGATATCACGAACAGCCAATAAATGGTGTGCGGTGGGTTGACTGCAAACGATATGCAACTAACATTCTATCACACAAAATTACTTTTTTTTTTACACGAACGAAAATCTTTCGCAGGCCGTCCTACATTCTGCCCTTCTTCTCTATTTCCTCTCATACATTCTTTCATTCCACATCTCTATTGATGCAATTCTTTGACACCGGTCATCAGAAATACCCAACGTGGGCGTAACGCGCCGTACATATGAGAATGTTAAAAATAATTAATGTGCTGTTGAAGCAAAATAAAAAGATGGGTTAAAAAATTTACACTATTTAAATAGATGCATTATTTTTATGAAAACTGTGAAAATGCCTTAAAGATTATATCACTGTTTATTATAACTCATATGCCTGTAAATAACGATGGACAAAGAGTGTATAAATCTTTGAAAACGATGCAACAATCTATATATATATAGTAATAGGAATGTTATTAAAATTTATGCCCCTTGAAATAACTTTTCTTATGTTATGTCCCCTTGTTATATTGAAATGATAATGTAAATTTATTTATTAAATTTTCAAAGTAAATACTATTTTAGTTAGTAAAATACTATGACAGTCGGTTGCACAGGAATGAAAAGAAGACGTGTAGAACATTTAATCTCAATCGGATGGACCGTTATCGAACGCAGCCAATACATCTCCACATACCCACCGATAAACACACATAAATTCTGTTGTATATATATAGATTGAATCTTCAACTTCACATTTTAGATAATGTTAGATAATTATTCCTCACTAAAATAATAACAACATAAAACATGTGTATTCTACATTTATACAACTATCCCCCATAACGTGACCGCCCTATAGAATGGTCATTGTCACAGCACGCCTGACCAGGTCCACACTTGACCACGGGCTAACACAGAATGTCGTTCAAGGAAACACTTTGCTTGCTGCAGAGAGAATCTCACCGATTTTTACGCCGTTTGAAAAGTTCTCATAGGTGAGTCACTTGTCACGGTCTAGTGTACAAACTAGACTTTAATATTGAACACGGCCATTACCCATGACACCATTAATCGGGTCATGGCAGAAGTCCTACGAGAAACAAATCAAACCCAACATTTATTCGAGAAATCAGACGCGGACGGACGTGAGTTTTGTGCATTTTATGATGAGAAAATGATAGTTGGGAAACATTGTGACAGCTAGCAAGAATTAAGGGACAGACAGAGACAGCAATATCTGAACGGCTTGGATACATAGCATAATCGTGGCATGAAAACAGAGCTGATCTAAGATTATGAGGATCAAGTCAGACGGCGATCCATTATGTACATATAATTTAGCAGGTGTGTGTGTGTGCGTGCGTGCGTGCGCGCGCGCGTGTGTGTGTTTGTGTGTGTGTGTGTGTTAGGTATGAATTTACACGTGATTTGTGCCACACTCTACGGAACAAATATATCGTTGATTCAGATATTTGTAGAAACAAACCTACACAACAATGTCAGTCTGCCTGTTGGTCTTAGAACATTACTCTTTAATTCTTGCATTGTAAACTTACCACAGAAAATTAAACATTGGACACATTACAATAGACATTGTACACTCGCCCAGATACACGCAATACAGATACACTTGACGACTTGGGAAAATCATCCAGAATGGTAAAATGCATACCGTATAGAGAGGCAAGGCGCTGGATGATGGTGATGATGATGATGATGATGATGATGATGATGATGATGATGATGATGGTGACGATGATGATGATGATGATGATGATGATGATGATTATGATGAGGATGATGATGATGATGATGATGATGATGATGATGATGGGACGCAGAGGTGTTTCCAAGGCACCAGGGCCGGGTTATATACTGGCCAAGACCTATTGACGCTTCCTCGTCGAGCGTCCTGGGCAACAGGTCCCTTCGGGGTCCTGGCTAAAGTCAGTAGGATCGCCGATTCCTCCGAAGTCGGAGAGTGTCTGCCTGTACGGCGAGGAACCACCAGTCTGCACACCAATAAGCCAGACATGGGACAACGGATACTCACGCAAAACTCAGGTCCTGTATGACATCACACTGATGTTGGACAACAGGATGCCTTCATCCGACATACAGGACTTCGCGTTGGAGCTCAAGCCAACGAACACAAGCAAGCAAGCAAGCAAGCATGATGATGATGATGATGATGATGATAATGATGATGATGATGATGATGATGATGATTATGATGATGATGATGATGATGATGATGATGATGATGATGATGATGATGATGATGATGATGATGATGATGATGATGATGATAGACAGAGAAATGGTGAGACAGATAAATATACAGACATAAGTTTAGTGAATTTGAATAACGAAGACTCAAAGAATCGATTGCACAATTTATTGCATGAAATATTTCGCTCGGTATCGCAAGTTACACACTGCAAAACCTGCACTAAACATAGACTACAACAATAAGATACAACTTTCAAGTTGAAATATTCAACATATATTCACATAATAATTTGAATTGTCACCATGGTGATTTTCAACAGAATATCACATCTTTGTATTTGCACATAATAGGTTTCTTAAACTCAATGTCGATTGCCTCTGATAGCATTAACATGCAACAGTTTTGTGTGTTCAACAACTTACGAAACACATTGCCCTTATTACTTACGCTATCGATTTCCAAAAGGTGTCGTCCAATTGATGGGTAGGAGATTTGCGGTGTGTAGGCTTTGCCAGGTTACCAGAGACTTTGTTTATTATTGTGTCAATCCAATTGGGTATGTTTTCTTCCACCTCAATGTTCTGACGATATGAGCAGGTCCATGTTTGCTCCGATCTTCTCATCTCTCCCAGTGCATATCTACTGATCGTACCAGTTCTGTGTTGGTTAGTCAAATACCTTGTCTGTTGACAAAATGTTCATGTCTGATAGGACACCGCTTCACTCCCATCTCTCTCACTCAGGACAGGGAAGCAGATTATCAGGTTTCTCAACGTATAGAGAGATATGATCATCAACACCACATGGCTGGACTATATGAGGATGTTTTAAGGTACTACATTGTGTTTGGTGATGCAGTTCTGCTCCCTTGATAAACTAAGATAACATGGCTGACGATTATGTGTGTGTGAGAGGTACTTGTAAATGTCTGTTTCTTGTAACTGAAATACCACATCTTGAGAACTCAATAATAGCCGTATCCATTACTACTATCCATTTTATGTACCCGTCAAAAATAACACTCTATGTCCCATCTGATGATACATTTTGTACTTAACCAATTTTGGTTTTTTAAAAACCAGAAGTTAGTATTGTTGCGTCCCTTGTGGCGTAAAGGGAAATAATATCTGTAGTTGTATCCCTTGATGAATTCTTTAACAGCTATAATAATTGCCTTCACTTGCTTGACGAAGATAAACTGCAGAGAATATTCTTCACCTTGTGAAATGCTGCCTTTGTTTGGACTATTCTACATGTATTGACAATAATCAGACACGATCAGAAATATATACCTGCAATAGAAATGTAGTTCCTGAAGAAAATTCAAAGATTACCATGGGTGGATAGAAAAGGCAACACGGAAGACCTACAAGAAAGAAATCAAACGTGGAAGGTCGTGAGTTTTGTTTATTTTATGATGAGAACAAACTGTAGGGAAAACAGCTGGCAAAATTTATGGAAAATAAAAATTGATAGAAAGAGCGATCAATATATGGACGGCTAGTATACATATTATAATCGAAGCATGAAAACCGAGCTGATCCAAGTCTCTGAAGATTAAAGTCAGACGGCGAACCATGACCGCTCACGATTATCTTGACCTGATAATGGTTCAACACTCATATCTCTTATGGCGCTGATGATACACCCCCCCCCCACACACACACACATACGCGCGCACACACACACGCATACACGCACACACGCACACGCGCACACACACACACACACAAATACAAGGGTAAGTTCATAAGTAAGCCACAAATGGATGTAGAAAAAAATTACATATGATATCAACTTGAAACCAGTTTATGTTTATACATACATTGTCTTGTTATTTTTAATCATAACTTCCACCAACATTGATGCACTTATCACATCGTTTTATCAGTCTTCCCAAACCCGCTGCGTGGAACTGCGTGCTCTGTTCTCATTTACCTGCCATACCACAGAACTGTGTGACATACTTATTGGCTAGCCCTCGTAACTTTTTCGACCTGAATTAGGTCATAGGCTAGTGAGTACAGGTAGTTTAGAGTCGTGCACAGTTCAGTGACGGTGGTCAGCAAGTGAACACCAGAACGTGAAAGGCGGGCAATGTGCACACAACGTAAAACACGTTGGAACTCGCTTCCTAACAGGAAGTGGGGGACAGAAAGTTAGTTTGCGTCGAGCCATTGTCCAGTATGGACATGTGTCAGAATCTCCGAATCTCCATCGCCATCGCCTGTAGGCGACTACCAAGTACGACCGTGAACTCGACTAACAGCTACTACGCAGTGGATGGCCAGTGGTCAGTATGACGCACGAAACGCACGAGGACTGAAAGCAGGGCCAACGAGAAACCATCGCTGGTAGCTCCGACTGCCTAGGACTTCGAGACTGGACGGACATGAGTGAGAGTGTTGCACGTATTGTTCTATGCTTGATGGAAGAAAGCCTGTCTGCTTTGTAGAGTTGATTTAGAGACTGAGTGAGTGATTTATTCCATGCATTTATGAACTTGTATAATGTATGTATGTATCTGTAAATGTCATTGGCGCTAATTGTGAGCGCAGTATTCTATGAATGCCGTTGAGAAGTGTTATTAAAGTGTTTCAGTTATGTCGCCGTGTGTTTGAGTACATTCAATCGTTGTGTATGATTGGTTTACTCCTGTTAGAGAACATGAGCCATTGCTAGTGTAAAACAAGACCTGACAACATGGTGAGATCCATCTAGAGTTATGGCCAAAATTGTGCCCCTCTATTATTATATAATTGTATTGTGTCGTGATGTCTATGAATTGTGGAATGACAGACATGTAATTGTGCTAAATATATTTATGGAAATGCTGACGGAGTTCTGTCATTCTATAGTGCGTTCAGCTAGTTATAGAGTGTGTGTAGTATTGAAACCACAGTTTATCAGTTTAAGTGAGTCAGAGCTTGTGGTCCACAAACACCACGTTCAAGAACAGTTTATCAGTTTAAGTGAGTCAGGGCTTGTGGCTCATCAACACCACGCTCAAGAACAGTTTATCAGTTTAAGTGAGTCAGGGCATGTGGCTCATCAACACCACGCTCAAGAACAGTTTATTAGTTTAAGTGAGTCAGAGCTTGTGTCTCACAAACACCACGCTCAAGAACAGTTTATCAGTTTAAGTGAGTCAGGGCATGTGGCTCATCAACACCACGGTCAAGAACAGTTTATCAGTTTAAGTGAGTCAGAGCATGTGTCCCACAAACACCACGCTCAAGAACAGTTTATCAGTTTAAGTGAGTCAGAGCATGTGTCTCATCAACACCACGCTCAAGAACAGTTTATCAGTTTAAGTGAGTCAGAGCATGTGGCTCATCAACACCACGGTCAAGAACAGTTTATCAGTTTAAGTGAGTCAGAGCATGTGTCTCATCAACACCACGCTCAAGAACAGTTTATCAGTTTAAGTGAGTCAGAGCATGTGTCTCATCAACACCACGGTCAAGAACAGTTTATCAGTTTAAGTGAGTCAGAGCATGTGGCTCATCAACACCACGCTCAAGAACAGTTTATCAGTTTAAGTGAGTCAGGGCATGTGGTTCATCAACACCACGTTCAAGAACAGTTTATCAGTTTAAGTGAGTCAGAGTATGTGGCTCATCAACACCACGGTCAAGAACAGTTTATCAGTTTAAGTGAGTCAGAGCATGTGGCTCATCAACACCACGTTCAAGAACAGTTTATCAGTTTAAGTGAGTCAGAGTATGTGGCTCATCAACACCACGCTCAAGAACAGTTTATCAGTTTAAGTGAGTCAGAGCATGTGGCCCACAAACACCACGCTCAAGAACAGTTTATCAGTTTAAGTGAGTCAGGGCATGTGGCTCATCAACACCACGCTCAAGAACAGTTTATCAGTTTAAGTGAGTCAGGGCATGTGGCTCATCAACACCACGCTCAAGAACAGTTTATCAGTGTAAGTGAGTCAGGGCATGTGGCTCATCAACACCACGCTCAAGAACAGTTTATCAGTTTAAGTGAGTCAGAGCATGTGTCCCACAAACACCACGCTCAAGAACAGTTTATCAGTTTAAGTGAGTCAGAGCATGTGTCCCACAAACACCACGGTCAAGAACAGTTTATCAGTTTAAGTGAGTCAGAGCATGTGGCTCATCAACACCACGCTCAAGAACAGTTTATCAGTGTAAGTGAGTCAGGGCATGTGGCTCATCAACACCACGCTCAAGAACAGTTTATCAGTGTAAGTGAGTCAGGGCATGTGGCTCATCAACACCACGCTCAAGAACAGTTTATCAGTTTAAGTGAGTCAGAGCATGTGTCCCACAAACACCACGCTCAAGAACAGTTTATCAGTTTAAGTGAGTCAGAGCATGTGTCCCACAAACACCACGGTCAAGAACAGTTTATCAGTTTAAGTGAGTCAGAGCATGTGGCTCATCAACACCACGCTCAAGAACAGTTTATCAGTTTAAGTGAGTCAGAGTATGTGGCTCATCAACACCACGGTCAAGAACAGTTTATCAGTTTAAGTGAGTCAGAGCATGTGGCTCATCAACACCACGCTCAAGAACAGTTTATCAGTTTAAGTGAGTCAGAGTATGTGGCTCATCAACACCACGGTCAAGAACAGTTTATCAGTTTAAGTGAGTCAGAGCATGTGTCCCACAAACACCACGCTCAAGAACAGTTTATCAGTTTAAGTGAGTCAGAGCATGTGGCTCATCAACACCACGTTCAAGAACAGTTTATCAGTTTAAGTGAGTCAGAGCATGTGGCTCATCAACACCACGTTCAAGAACAGTTTATCAGTTTAAGTGAGTCAGAGTATGTGGCTCATCAACACCACGCTCAAGAACAGTTTATCAGTTTAAGTGAGTCAGGGCATGTGGCTCATCAACACCACGTTCAAGAACAGTTTATCAGTTTAAGTGAGTCAGGGCATGTGGCTCATCAACACCACGCTCAAGAACAGTTTATCAGTTTAAGAGAGTCAGAGCATGTGGCTCATCAACACCACGTTCAAGAACAGTTTATCAGTTTAAGTGAGTCAGAGCATGTGGCTCATCAACACCACGTTCAAGAACAGTTTATCAGTTTAAGTGAGTCAGGGCATGTGGCTCATCAACACCACGCTCAAGAACAGTTTATCAGTTTAAGAGAGTCAGAGCATGTGGCTCATCAACACCACGCTCAAGAACAGTTTATCAGTTTAAGAGAGTCAGAGCATGTGGCTCATCAACACCACGTTCAAGAACAGTTTATCAGTTTAAGTGAGTCAGGGCATGTGGCTCATCAACACCACGCTCAAGAACAGTTTATCAGTTTAAGTGAGTCAGGGCATGTGGCTCATCAACACCACGTTCAAGAACAGTTTATCAGTTTAAGAGAGTCAGAGCATGTGGCTCATCAACACCACGTTCAAGAACAGTTTATCAGTTTAAGTGAGTCAGGGCATGTGGCTCATCAACACCACGTTCAAGAACAGTTTATCAGTTTAAGTGAGTCAGAGCATGTGGCTCATCAACACCACGTTCAAGAACAGTTTATCAGTTTAAGTGAGTCAGGGCATGTGGCTCATCAACACCACGCTCAAGAACAGTTTATCAGTTTAAGTGAGTCAGAGCATGTGGCCCACAAACACCACGCTCAAGAACAGTTTATCAGTTTAAGTGAGTCAGAGCATGTGGCTCATCAACACCACGCTCAAGAACAGTTTATCAGTTTAAGTGAGTCAGGGCATGTGGCTCATCAACACCACGCTCAAGAACAGTTTATCAGTTTAAGTGAGTCAGAGTATGTGGCTCATCAACACCACGGTCAAGAACAGTTTATCAGTTTAAGTGAGTCAGAGCATGTGTCCCACAAACACCACGCTCAAGAACAGTTTATCAGTTTAAGTGAGTCAGAGCATGTGTCCCACAAACACCACGGTCAAGAACAGTTTATCAGTTTAAGTGAGTCAGAGCATGTGTCCCACAAACACCACGCTCAAGAACAGTTTATCAGTTTAAGTGAGTCAGAGCATGTGTCCCACAAACACCACGCTCAAGAACAGTTTATCAGTTTAAGAGAGTCAGGGCATGTGGCTCATCAACACCACGCTCAAGAACAGTTTATCAGTTTAAGTGAGTCAGGGCATGTGGCTCATCAACACCACGCTCAAGAACAGTTTATCAGTTTAAGTGAGTCAGAGTATGAGGCTCATCAACACCACGTTCAAGAACAGTTTATCAGTTTAAGTGAGTCAGAGCATGTGGCTCATCAACACCACGCTCAAGAACAGTTTATCAGTTTAAGTGAGTCAGAGCATGTGTCCCACAAACACCACGCTCAAGAACAGTTTATCAGTTTAAGTGAGTCAGAGTATGAGGCTCATCAACACCACGCTCAAGAACAGTTTATCAGTTTAAGTGAGTCAGAGCATGTGTCCCACAAACACCACGCTCAAGAACAGTTTATCAGTTTAAGTGAG
Organism: Cepaea hortensis; assembly: GCA_963921405.1. NCBI lineage: Eukaryota > Metazoa > Mollusca > Gastropoda > Stylommatophora > Helicidae > Cepaea > Cepaea hortensis. The sequence goes on along the minus strand of CAWUFQ010000002.1, from coordinate 867,755 downwards.
TCAGAGCATGTGTCCCACAAACACCACGCTCAAGAACAGTTTATCAGTTTAAGTGAGTCAGAGCATGTGTCCCACAAACACCACGCTCAAGAACAGTTTATCAGTTTAAGTGAGTCAGAGTATGAGGCTCATCAACACCACGCTCAAGAACAGTTTATCAGTTTAAGTGAGTCAGAGTATGTGGCTCATCAACACCACGTTCAAGAACAGTTTATCAGTTTAAGTGAGTCAGGGCATGTGGCTCATCAACACCACGCTCAAGAACAGTTTATCAGTTTAAGAGAGTCAGGGCATGTGGCTCATCAACACCACGCTCAAGAACAGTTTATCAGTTTAAGTGAGTCAGGGCATGTGGCTCATCAACACCACGCTCAAGAACAGTTTATCAGTTTAAGTGAGTCAGGGCATGTGGCTCATCAACACCACGCTCAAGAACAGTTTATCAGTTTAAGTGAGTCAGAGCTTGTGGTCCACAAACACCACGTTCAAGAACAGTTTATCAGTTTAAGTGAGTCAGGGCATGTGTCCCACAAACACCACGCTCAAGAACAGTTTATCAGTTTAAGTGAGTCAGAGCATGTGTCCCACAAACACCACGCTCAAGAACAGTTTATCAGTTTAAGTGAGTCAGAGCTTGTGTCCCACAAACACCACGCTCAAGAACAGTTTATCAGTTTAAGTGAGTCAGAGCATGTGTCCCACAAACACCACGCTCAAGAACAGTTTATCAGTTTAAGTGAGTCAGGGCATGTGGCTCATCAACACCACGCTCAAGAACAGTTTATCAGTTTAAGTGAGTCAGGGCATGTGGTTCATCAACACCACGCTCAAGAACAGTTTATCAGTTTAAGTGAGTCAGAGTATGTGTCCCACAAACACCACGCTCAAGAACAGTTTATCAGTTTAAGTGAGTCAGAGTATGTGGCCCACAAACACCACGCTCAAGAACAGTTTATCAGTTTAAGTGAGTCAGAGTATGTGGCTCATCAACACCACGCTCAAGAACAGTTTATCAGTTTAAGTGAGTCAGAGTATGTGGCTCATCAACACCACGCTCAAGAACAGTTTATCAGTTTAAGTGAGTCAGGGCATGTGGCTCATCAACACCACGCTCAAGAACAGTTTATCAGTTTAAGTGAGTCAGAGCATGTGTCCCACAAACACCACGCTCAAGAACAGTTTATCAGTTTAAGTGAGTCAGGGCATGTGGCTCATCAACACCACGCTCAAGAACAGTTTATCAGTTTAAGTGAGTCAGGGCATGTGGCTCATCAACACCACGGTCAAGAACAGTTTATCAGTTTAAGTGAGTCAGGGCATGTGGCTCATCAACACCACGCTCAAGAACAGTTTATCAGTTTAAGTGAGTCAGGGCATGTGGCTCATCAACACCACGCTCAAGAACAGTTTATCAGTTTAAGTGAGTCAGGGCATGTGGCTCATCAACACCACGCTCAAGAACAGTTTATCAGTTTAAGTGAGTCAGAGCATGTGTCCCACAAACACCACGCTCAAGAACAGTTTATCAGTTTAAGTGAGTCAGGGCATGTGGCTCATCAACACCACGGTCAAGAACAGTTTATCAGTTTAAGTGAGTCAGGGCATGTGGCTCATCAACACCACGATCAAGAACAGTTTATCAGTTTAAGTGAGTCAGAGCATGTGTCCCACAAACACCACGCTCAAGAACAGTTTATCAGTTTAAGTGAGTCAGGGCATGTGGCTCATCAACACCACGGTCAAGAACAGTTTATCAGTTTAAGTGAGTCAGGGCATGTGGCTCATCAACACCACGGTCAAGAACAGTTTATCAGTTTAAGTGAGTCAGGGCATGTGGCTCATCAACACCACGGTCAAGAACAGTTTATCAGTTTAAGTGAGTCAGGGCATGTGGCTCATCAACACCACGCTCAAGAACAGTTTATCAGTTTAAGTGAGTCAGAGCATGTGGCTCATCAACACCACGTTCAAGAACAGTTTATCAGTTTAAGTGAGTCAGAGCATGTGGCTCATCAACACCACGCTCAACAACAGTTTATCAGTTTAAGTGAGTCAGAGCATGTGTCCCACAAACACCACGCTCAAGAACAGTTTATCAGTTTAAGTGAGTCAGGGCATGTGGCTCATCAACACCACGCTCAAGAACAGTTTATCAGTTTAAGTGAGTCAGGGCATGTGGCTCATCAACACCACGCTCAAGAACAGTTTATCAGTTTAAGTGAGTCAGGGCATGTGGCTCATCAACACCACGCTCAAGAACAGTTTATCAGTTTAAGTGAGTCAGAGCATGTGGCTCATCAACACCACGGTCAAGAACAGTTTATCAGTTTAAGTGAGTCAGAGCATGTGGCTCATCAACACCACGTTCAAGAACAGTTTATCAGTGTAAGGGAGTCAGAGCATGTGGCTCATCAACACCACGTTCAAGAACAGTTTATCAGTTTAAGTGAGTCAGAGCATGTGGCTCATCAACACCACGTTCAAGAACAGTTTATCAGTGTAAGGGAGTCAGAGTATGTGGCTCATCAACACCACGTTCAAGAACAGTTTATCAGTGTAAGGGAGTCAGAGTATGTGGCTCATCAACATCACGTTCAAGAACAGTTTATCAGTGTAAGGGAGTCAGAGTATGTGGTTCATCAACACCACGCTCAAGAACAGTTTATCAGTGTAAGGGAGTCAGAGTATGTGGCTCATCAACATCACGTTCAAGAACAGTTTATCAGTGTAAGGGAGTCAGAGTATGTGGTTCATCAACACCACGCCCAAGAACAGTTTATCAGTGTAAGGGAGTCAGAGTATGTGGTTCATCAACACCACGCTCAAGACCGGCAAACGAGACATAATCACGAACTCTCGAATGCCCTGATGTTGATAAATACTAAGAGCGATATCGTGGCTCTCCAGCGCGTCATGCGGCACAGTTGTTCAATGCGCCGTGCTGTTATACATCAGTTTTATATACTCCTGTTGCCGTCTGGTTATGCTAAAGCGCCATCAAACAGCACTAGGGTACATCTCATCCATCTCATCAGATCTGCTGCATCAGATATCGACCTATGGCACTACACCTAGATTCATGGTATATAAATCTAAAAGTGTGATCCATGACACTAATCAGCTGTGATCCATTGTTGTTTTTTTTCGAAAAAGGTATATGTGCCGGTCGTTCAGAAAGCAATGGCAAACTACTGAAAATTTTTTGCGCAGGAGTTACGAACAGCAAAAAATGCTGCGGTTGACTGCTACGTCCAGTGAAGGACATGCAACTACAAAAATATGCAGACTAAATAACTCATGGATTGGTTATTTACTTTTTCTAAAGTGCATGATTTGGCGTTTTATAAAAGTTGAAAGCCACCATAAATCTTTAGGGTTTATTACATCATTTACAATATTTATTCTTACATGACTGTCATGGTGCACAATGTTTGCGTTTGGGAAAATGCACCACATTATTAAAATGAATTTAGGAGGAGGAAAGAGAAGGAAGAATGAGAAGGAGGTGGAGGAAGAGGCAGGAGGAATAGGAAGTTCACGGTTTTCATTTGAATTTAGTTTTCTCACGGTGGCACTCAACATAACAACACGAGTTATCGCCTCTCAGCGAGGAAAAATAAAGAGCAATTATCTGCCCTATGCGAATTTGTTTTGGTCGCAACTTCTCAAAATGGGAAAAGAGTATTTTCTATTTGTGGATATTAAGTTATAAACTGACACACACACATTAATATCTCGGCTTATAATTGAATTACATACTCGAATATGGTACCGTTGGATTTCTTATATAAGAGGTGTCCAACTATGCAGATTGCATAATTAAAAATCAATTTAGAAAATGTGACTGAAGTGGCTAGATATCTAACATAACACATTTATCGGCAATGCGCTGATAGTGTCATCATAGCGGTCAGGTCAGGGTTTGATTCCATCTGCGATTCTCGCAAGCTAAGAGGTGGAAAGAATGGTCACATATTCCTGGACTCATTCAGCCTACAACATATGGTAGAAAGAATGGCCACATATTCCTGCATGCATTCAGCCTACATCATGTGGTAGAAAGAATGGCCACATATTCCTGCATACATTCAGCCTACAACATGTGATAGAAAGAATGACCACATATTCCTGCATGCATTCAGCCTACAGCACGTGGTAGAAAGAATGGTCACATATTCCTGCATACATTCAGCCTACAACATGTGGTAGAAAGAATGGCCACATATTCCTGCATACATTCAGCCTACAACATGTGGTAGAAAGAATGGCCACATATTCCTGCATACATTCAGCCTACAACATGTGGTAGAAAGCATGGCCACATATTCCTGCATACATTCAGCCTACAACATGTGGTAGAAAGCATGGCCACATATTCCTGCATACATTCAGCCTACAACATGTGGTAGAAAGAATGGCCACATATTCCTGCATACATTCAGCCTACAACATGTGGTAGAAAGAATGGCCACATATTCCTGCATACATTCAGCCTACAACATGTGGTAGAAAGCATGGCCACATATTCCTGCATACATTCAGCCTACAACATGTGGTAGAAAGCATGGCCACATATTCCTGCATACATTCAGCCTACAACATGTGGTAGAAAGAATGGCCACATATTCCTGCATGCATTCAGCCTACAACGTGTGGTAGAAAGAATGGCCACATATTCCTGCATGCATTCAGCCTACAACATGTGGTAGAAAGAATGGCCACATATTCCTGCATACATTCAGCCTACAACATGTGGTAGAAAGCATGGCCACATATTCCTGCATACATTCAGCCTACAACATATGGTAGAAAGAATGCCCACATATTCCTGCATACATTCAGCTTACAACATGTGGTAGAAAGAATGGCCACATATTCCTGCATACATTCAGCCTACAGCATGTGGTAGAAAGAATGGCCACATATTCCTCCATACATTCAGCCTACAACATGTGATAGAAAGAATGGCCACATATTCCTGCATGCATTCAGCCTACAACGTGTGGTAGAAAGAATGGCCACATATTCCTGCATACATTCAGCCTACAACATGTGGTAGAAAGAATGGCCACATATTCCTGCATACATTCAGCCTACAACATGTGGTAGAAAGCATGGCCACATATTCCTGCATACATTCAGCCTACAACATGTGATAGAAAGAATGGCCACATATTCCTGCATACATTCAGCCTACAACATGTGGTAGAAAGAATGGCCACATATTCCTGCATACATTCAGCCTACAACATGTGGTAGAAAGAATGGCCACATATTCCTGCATACATTCAGCCTACAACATGTGGTAGAAAGAATGGCCACATATTCCTGCATACATTCAGCCTACAACATGTGGTAGAAAGCATGGCCACATATTCCTGCATACATTCAGCCTACAACATGTGGTAGAATGAATGGCCACATATTCCTGCATACATTCAGCCTACAACATGTGGTAGAAAGAATGGCCACATATTCCTGCATACATTCAGCCTACAACATGTGGTAGAAAGAATGGCCACATATTCCTGCATACATTCAGCCTACAACATGTGGTAGAAAGCATGGCCACATATTCCTGCATACATTCAGCCTACAACATGTGGTAGAAAGAATGGCCACATATTCCTGCATGCATTCAGCCTACAACGTGTGGTAGAAAGAATGGCCACATATTCCTGCATGCATTCAGCCTACAACATGTGGTAGAAAGAATGGCCACATATTCCTGCATGCATTCAGCCTAAAACGTGTGGTAGAAAGAATGGCCACATATTCCTGCATACATTCAGCTTACAACATGTGGTAGAAAGAATGGCCACATATTCCTGCATACATTCAGCCTACAACATGTGGTAGAAAGAATGGCCACATATTCCTGTATACATTCAGCCTACAGCACGTGGTAGAAAGAATGGCCACATATTCTTCCATACATTCAGCCTACAACATGTGCTAGAAAGAATGGCCACATATTCCTGCATACATTCAGCCTACAATAGGTGGTAGAAAGCATGGCCACATATTCCTGCATACATTCAGCCTACAACATGTACTGGTCCTAACATCTCACTGACCCATGGCGGCTACCTGCTTGTTGTTATTTGTTATATACCTAAGATAACTCACCTGTGGGACAAGATGGGCTTAGATTGACAAAGAAAAAATACACAGAAGTGTCACCACAATTCCCATAAAAATTGTATTCATGGAACCCCTTAAACCAGGGCCCTAAATCTTTCTCCAGGCACGTACATATTAGGCTACTGCTGTCGCTGATGTCAATAGTGTTAACATTTACCAGGGATGCCAAGGCCAGTGGCACACGGGTCAGCTTCGAACCCTGAATGTTTAAATATGTTAAAAGCGGAACATTTTTAAAGGCAGAAAGCGATATCTGTGACACCGGGTTGTAGTTCATATTCAAGGATGTTAAACTGGAATTCTCTGGGAAACTAGTGTCAGTTAATGCTGTAATAAAATTATAATCAATTTCAATATAGCTGATCCACTTCGGTATTTCATCCCCTCTCATATCACGAATAATGTTGGAGCTGACAAGTAGTCCCGTGACATATTTCAACTTCAAATTGATACTGGGAATTGAGTGAAGTAAGTTGTTGGCAAAACTTAACGAGGAAATATTAAAAGGCAGCGAACCAGAATAGGGATCGTTTATTCGATTACCATTAAAATAGAATTGTTCCATTTTCTGTAGACATGAAAAATCTGGGATACATGTTAGAAGGTTGCCGGATATACCAAAATAATTCAAACTATCAGCGTATCTACTGACTATTTTACTGAGATAATTTGCGTCGGAAATTCTGTTATTATCAAGGGTCAACGAACTCAACCTAGCCTCTGCAGGAACCAATGTAATATCGACTAATTTATTCTGATTTAAATATAACGTTTCCAAAGCGATCAGCTTAGAAAGAGCCTTAGGAACGGCAGTAAAACTGTTATCAGTTAACGATAGATATGTTAAACTGTTAGCCATACTGTCGAATGTATCATCTGGAATTGTTTCAATGGATGTACCTGTGATAGTTAAAACAGTTAGATGGGCGAAATACTGAATGCAGTCTGGCCATATTTGGAGTCTGTTCTGAGACAAATAAAATATGTTCAGTGTTTGACCAATGTTCTTCATTGCGTTAATGTTAGAGTCTGTGATGTTTGATGTGAAAAATGTAAGATCTGTCAGTGCGTGCAAATGGAGAAAGGCATCTGATATTCTCGTAAATCGAGCTTCTGAGAATGAAAGTGAGGTTAAAGTCAAGGCTGAACCGCCGAATGCAGCTTCATCTATGGTGGTAATAGGATTTCCATCCAAGGAGATGTCTGTCAGGTTAGCAGGTAAACTTCGAGCTGGTATTGTGGTAATCTGGTTCGCCTGATGACAAAATACGATATGATGTTTGACAAAGCCAATATACAATGAGTTTTTCTGTGATTATGTAATTATTACAGCAGCTTGCGAATATATATACTCCATGGAAAGTTAGTGGTGGTGGTGGGGTGGGAGAACACAACAATTACTACACGATGCTTCTGTGTCGCATGACTATCTTGCTACGGAAGTAAATGAGGCACGCACTGAAACATTAAGCCCTGTCAGTCTGTATCAATGTGTGCGCGAAATTTTAACATAGTCTAAACAACCAGTAAGTACACCCACACACTAATACGCACACAGACACACACATACACACACACACACACACACGCACACATATATATATATGGATCGCTTCGCGTTGGTTACTTTCAGGGATATTTGAGCCGGTCGCTATGAAAGCAGTAGCAAACTACTGAGCCCAGATATCAACAACAGCGGTAAAATGCTGGTGTTGACAGCGATGTCCTGTAAATAGGATATGCTGACAACAATATATATATATATGTATATATATATATCCATCCATCCATCATGTGCCATGCCGGTAAGCGTGGGCGGTCATGTTCTGCCATCTCACTCGATCAACAGAGTCGTGGATCAGTTCCGTGTTTTTGTCTCGACCATGCCACAAGGCCAAGCCATCCAGATACTTGTTTCTAGGTCTTCCCCTTGGTCTGTTCCCCTCGATCTTACCAGTTGTCACCAAGTTCTCCAAATCATTTCTTCTCATAACATGCCCAAAAAATTGTGACTGTCTACGTCTAATGTCTCTGATCAGTTTACGATCTTCATTTGTTTCTTGAAGGATTTGTTCATTGGTCTTTCTTGCTGTCCATGGTATTCTTTGCATTTTCCTCAGAAACCACATTTCTACAGCCATCAGATGTTTTTCAGCCTGGCTGCTCATTGTCCAAGCTTCACATCCATATAAAAGTACAGGTTCTATGTAGCATCTCAACACTCTTTTTCTCGTTTCAATTGACATCTTTTTATTGGTCAGTATGTTTTTCATCTTGCTAAAGGCTACTTTTGCCATGGCGATTCTTGTTCTAATCTCTTCAAGGCATCTCCCATCAGATGTTATTACTGTTCCGAGGTAATTGTACCTATTCACTTGTTGAAGAATATTCCCATTTACTTGTATATTACACTGTGGTATTTCGTTCTTCTTAGTGACGACCATAATCTGTGTCTTTTTACAATTTAATTCTAACCCTTGTTGTTCACTGTGTGTAACAACCGCATCTACTAAATGTTGCAGGTCCTGTTCATTGTCTGCAATCAAGACTGTATCATCTGCATATCTAATGTTATTGATGCATCGTCCCCCAATGTTGATTCCTTCCATATTTTCAATATTTCTGAAAATATTTTCACTGTACAGGGAAAACAGATCTGGAGACATTACACATCCCTGTCTCACACCTCTCTTAATAGGCTGATATTGGCTTACTTCATTATCAACTCTTATGGCAGCTTGTTGTTTCCAATATATGTTTTTTACAAGTCTAAGGTCTTTCCCATCAATTTGTAGTTCTTCAAGCATCCTTACCATGTTGACATGTCTCACTTTATCAAAAGCCTTTGTGTAGTCAATGAAGCAAAGGTGTAGATCTTTGTTTACTTCTATAGAACGTTCGATTACGGTTCTCAGTATATACACAGCATTTACTGTACCCTTGCCTACTACAAACCCACATTGTTCTTCTCCTATTTCAGGTTGTATTTTCCTCCTAACTCTTTGCATGATAATTCTTAGCAAAATCTTCGTGATGTGACTCATTATACTAATTGTTCGATGTTGATCACATTCCAAGGCTCCTGATTTCTTTGGGATTGCAATAAATACAGAATTACATAACTCATGAGGTATGTTTCCAGTATCATATATTGTATTAAGCAGACTGGTAACTTTATCTATTCCATATTCTTCTAAAGCATTAATCATTTCTGTTGTGACGCTGTCTGGACCGGGTATCGATAAGTGAACACAACATGATTTTCTTGGCATGTGTAAAGAAGGTAGTTTGCCATTGCTTTCCTTCCCAGCAGTGACCATACTGGTCAGTGACCGTAGCCATTGTCTCCTCAAAAAAGGAGATCCTCTGCCTACCGTCGTGAAGGTGTAGACCATAACCTACAACTATCTGTCGGCTGCTCTCCATCTTCATCCACCACCTGCACCCATGGCTTCACGTAACCCTGATCGGGGGGCTAAACGGGTACTCCACCTTGCCCAAGGGTGTCCCGTAGGCTAGCGGAGGGAAGGAGGCGCCTTACTTCTCCTTTGATAGGGGATACCCCTACCCCGCTACCCATATATATATATATATATAATGCCGGTCTCCCTGGCCGAGATTTTAAACGATTTTCTCAGTAATGCCGTGTATCCACGTAGGGTAACGCAGCGCGCAAGAATTAGATGCGGTTCTCTCCGGGTTGGTAACTTACGGGATAAGTGAGCCGGTCGCTCAGAAAGCAATGACAAAGTACTATGCGTAATCTTGCCTAGTACATCAACAGCAGCTGAACATGCTGATGTTGACTACACCGTCCTGTAATATATATATATATATATATATATATATATATATATATAAAACTGCGTGTATAAGTATAACTTCTTCGCCACAGAGAGGGTCTAGAGGTCAGAGGTCAGGCTGTTTACTAGGGACCACTCATTGTTCATGTTTGATTTTTGTCTGCAGTGGTTGGTTTTATGCTTTAATGTTTGTTGGAAGTGGTTGGTTTTATGCTTTAATGTTTGTAGGAAGTTGTTGATTTTATGCTTTAATGTTTGTAGGAACATTAATTGTCCCTAAAGTTGTAAAACTTGGTAAATAAAGTTTGTTAGTGCGATCAATATTTCAGTTTCCATCAAAACACAATCATCGATTGCATCACAGCCAGACCGACGCTTAAGATAATTAGAATGATCATAATATATTTAGTTATGACACTATTGATATACCTTTGAATAATAATAATCCTCAAGATTACACAATGGAAATTTAAGAAGAAGCACACTTCTCGTTTTAAACAAGAGACTACGCGAATACCAAGACGATGACAAGACACAACATCCAGTTACAACAGCTAAAACCATGATTGACATGACGTCTTATAGACTGGAAGGAAAAGTAATCACGCTGACAAAAATAGCTTATGAAAACCATAAACAAAGATTACAAGATACCAGTCCCAAGGCCAGACGGAAAGGAAAAACGTAATCAACAACCTTCACTTTTGCTATTACAACCTACTAGATTAATCCATTTTCTGGGCTGAAACATAAACAATAGATCCAGCCCCTGTCTCTAGAATCTTGGAAACTTTCTTGTTCCTATCATTGTTCATGTAAACTGCGGGCGACAAGAGGTTTCCTCTCCTTTTCCTCTTTTTCTTATCTGGCCCAAACGCAGTCAAAGTTGCGCTGTCTAACTCACATCACCGTAAAGAGTAAAATAATTGTTTAATCTATTATTATAAAAATATCTTCTTTTATCCCTCTGATAAATATATCCATCCATCATGTGCCATGCCGAGAAGCGTGGGGGGTCATGATTTACCATTTTACTCGATCACTGGAGTCATGGATCAGCTTAGTGTTCTTGTCTCGACTATGCCACGTGGTCAAGCCTTACAGATATTTACTTCTCTGTCTTCCCCTTGTTCTCTTCCTCTCGATCTTGCCAGTTGTCACCAAGTTCTCCAATTTATTTCTTCTCATAACATGCCCAAAATGTTTGACCGTCTACGTCTAATTTCTTTAATCAGTTTACGATTTTCATTTGTTTCTTGTTGGATAGATATACCGGTCTCCCTGGCTTAGGGATTAGCGCCTTTCTACGTAATCCCGTATATTCTCGTGAGTAACGTGACGACGGCGACGGTAGCTTACGGGGTGTGTGAGCCATTCGCTAAGAAAGCAATGGCAAATTACTGAGCGTAATCTTGCCATGAAATCAACAATCAGCCGAAAGATGCTGATGTTGACAGCGATGTTATGTAAAGGATATGCAAAAATGAAGGATAGACATATTGACTGCAAGGCTGACAAAAGGGCAGACTGGCAGAAAGACGAACAGACAAAACACTGACAGATGGACACAGAGAGACCATCAGTACTGTAAGCATACTTTAACCGGAAGCCATTTTTCCGCGCTTGCGCAGAAGGGTTTCGTCGTGTCGACACATCATTGACTATTAACATACCCTTTGTATATCTCATTGGATATATTTAAATAACTCGTGCCAAAAACGAATTACCATCTCCGCTTCCGGTAAAATGGCCAGTCTAATCATTGTGCATATAGCGGTGGTTAGATTTGAATTTGTCTTTGAGATAATTTCACTATTTGGCATACTATAAATAATTATATTTTTTTTATTACAGGTAATAGATCTATTTTAATTTTAGTTGCATTTTCGAATTGAGCATCCAAAGATACATATATTTATAAAGTTTCATCGAAATATATGCATTACTTCTGGTAGAAAAAATTATTTTTGCGGACATGATAAATTCCTCTTTGTGATTGTAAATCCACATTGTCGGCACGCCAAAAAAAGTGTTTTTAGTACAAGTAATAGATTTATTTTAATTTTAATTGCATTCTCGAATTGTGCATCGAAAGATACATACATTTGGAAAGTTTCATTGAAATATATGCATTACTTCTGGTATAAAAGAATTATTTTCATAAAAATATATGTACTTTCTCATTATATAAAGATATAATCTCTTATTAATATAACTAATTGGCGGCCATTTTTATATGCTAATTAGATAACGTTGCATCATATGTAAACAGGATTTAACCCATTATGTGCGTAGCATCCATCCACATAATACAAGATATTACTTGCTAGGGTTTAAAGCTAATATAAAGAATGCTCGTGGTAATTAATATAACTACTAATTAGCGGCCATTTTCATATGCTAATTGGGTAACATTGCATACTATCTAAACAGGGTATAACACATATCGTGCGTTGCACAATTCCGCAGAATACAAGATACAACGTGCCAGGGTTTAAAGCTAATATAAAGATTGCTCGTGGTAATTAATCAATATAACTACTAAGTAGCGGCCATTTTTATATGCTAATTAGATAACGTTGCATCATATGTAAAAATAGATGACATGAGCAGTTAGGCTTTGATACACCGATCGCAATGATGTATGGTTGCTCGTGTATGGTTGCTAGGATGTTCGTGTATGGTTGCTCGTGTATGGTTGCTAGGGTGTTTGTTTAAAAATAAACAAGTTACACTAGTAAGAACATAAATTTTGATAACTTCTGCTATGACCTTGGTTCGGACACGAAAAAAAGATGCCCGGAGGAGATCTTTTGTGTCAATTTCTGCGTTAATGACCACGACACTCAAAGTTGAATATCTTCGCTTCTAATTGACATACATGCATCATCTTGGTACCATTAGATTCGGTTTCTCAAAGCCTATCTTTTGGTTGTGGTCCCATTAGAAAATACTCAAATTTAAAAATCTGATGGTTCATAGACATAATGATGGTTGTATCAGTTGTAAGATAGCAACGTCCTATTTTATTTTTTTGTCTCATTTCCTTTACAGGACATCGCTGTCAACATCAGCATCTTTCAGCTGATTGTTGATTTCTTGGCAAGATTACGCTCAGTAGTTTGCCAATGCTTTCTGAGCGACCGGCTCACATACCCCTAAGTTACCGACACGGAGAGAACCGCTACCGATTCTCGCGCAGGTCACGTTATTCACGAGAGTATACGGGATTACGGAGAAAGTCGTGTAACCGATAGACCAGGGAGACAACGCCCTATTACATTTTGTAAATGGTAAAGGAGTGGTGACAATCTTGCCTACATGAAACTGCGATACTTAAATCCAAACTGTGAAATGTGAAGACTAATACTTTCATCCAAATTGTGAAATGTGAAATGTGATACTCACATCTAAATTGAGAGAGGTGACATGTAATACTTACACACAAACTGTGAAATGTGATACTTACATCCAAATGGAGATATGTAGCATGTGGTAATTACATCAACTTGTAAGATGTGACATGTAATACTTACACCACACTGTCTTATATTTCATCTCTCATCTCATCTCATCATGTTCCTCTTGTACCTTGCTGTGTCGAGGTGAAGTATGAACTGTGGGAGAGTGCCCGTTTATGGGTTTCATGTATCGATATTCCCATGGACTCTGCAATTCCCCCTGTCCATCGTTTACGTGGTCGGTCTCTTCCTCTTTTACCATCTGGTCTGTATATCATTGCTCGTTGTGGTATACTGTTAGATGGTAACCTACTTCGATAGCCAAACCATTTGACTTGCTGCTTTCTAATAAAATCTAGCGCTGCTATAACTCCCACTTTAGTCCTGAATTCTTCATTTATGATCTTATCTCTTCATGATAAATTGAGTATTCTTCTCAGAATCTCATTTATGCGGTTGTGATGTTTCTTTTCTTTCTTTCTGTCATTGTCCAGGTTTGGCATTGGTAGCATAGAGTTGGTAGAAAGATTGTGTTGTAAAGTGCAGTCTTAGTAGTTGTTGATACATGTTTGTTCTTTAGTATTGGTGCTATTTGTCCAATGAGTTGGTTTGCCTTATTGCATCTACTTTCTATCTCGTCTTCTGACATTTTTTTTTTTTCTGACGAATATTTGATGATATTATACTTCCTAGGTACTTGAAACTCTTTACTTCTTTCAGGGAATGTTGGTTTGGATGAACTGATTTTGTTGTTCTTCTTTAGTTATAGTCATTACCTCTGTTTTGCTTGTGCTAAATTTCATGTTTGTTCCCTACACATGTCGCTTAGACTATTCATGTGATCTTGTAATTCGGCTTCTGATTTTGATATTAGCACTTGGCCGTCCGCAAACAGGAGTTCTCTAATGGTGAAATGTGACGTTGGTTCGTCTTCTGTGTTCTCGTCATGCTGTGTTCTCGGGGTCTCCGTTTGGATGATTTCTTTACATACGTTGTCTATATAGGTTACGAACAAAGGAGGGTACAGGACACAACCTTTTCGCACTCCAGATCTTATGGTGAAGTGTTCTGAATGTCCTCCAGTTGTTCTCAATATGCATTCACTGTTGTTGTATAAGCTTCTACATATGTTTGTTAAATGTGTACTCACGCCATATTGTTTAAGGATTTTCCCCAGCTTATTTCTATCTACTCTATAAAATGCCTTTTCTTGGTTGACAAAGGCTAAGTAGAGTGTTTCAATAAATTCGATTGATTTTTCTATAAGTTTTCTAAGAGCAAAAATGGTATCTGTGCATCCTTTGGGTTGTTTTTTTTTCCTTAAATCCAGGTTGTGTTTCCCATAGCTGGGGTTTCATGGTAGTTTGTAATCTTTTCTCAAAAAATTTGCAAAATATTTTCCTCCATCCATCCATCCATCATGTGCCATGACGGTAAGCGTGGGCGGTCATGTTCTGCCATTACACTTGATCAGCAGAGTCGTGGATCAGCTCAGTGTTCCTGTCTCGAGCATGCCATGCGGACAAGCGATCCAGGTATTTACTTATCGGTCTTCCCCAGTCGTCACCAAGTTCTCCGAGTCATTTCTTCTCATAATGTGCCCAAAAACTGTTGACTGTCTACGCCTAATGACTCTAATCAGTTTACGATCTTCATTTGTTTCTTGAAGGACTCGTTCATTGGTTTTTCTGTTTTCCATGGTATTCTTTGCATTCTCGTCAGAAACAACATCTCCACAGCCATCAGCTGTTTTTCAGCTTGACTGCTTATTGTCCAAGCTTCACATCCATACAAAAGTATAGGTTCTATGTAGCACTTCAACATTCTTTTTCTCGTTTCAATTGATATCTTTTTATTGGTCAGTATGCTTTTCATCATGCAAAAGGCTACCTTCGCAATGGCAATTCTTGTTCTAATCTCTTCAAGGCATCTCCCATCAGATGTTATGACTGTGCCGAGATAACTGTATCGATTCACTTGCTTACGAATATGCCAATTTACTCGTATATCACATTGTGGTATGTCCTTCTTCCGCATCTACTAACTTTTGCAGGTCCTGTTCATTGTCTGCAATCGAGACTGTATCATCTGCATATCTGATGTTATTGATGTATCGTCCCCCAATGTTGATTCCTTCCATGTCTTCTATATTTCTGAAAATATTTTCACTCTCATCTCATCATGTTCATCATGTTCCTCTTGTACCTTGCGGTGTCGAGGTGAAGTATAAACTTCGTGAGAGTGCCCGGTTATGGGCTTCGTATATCGACATTACCATGGATTCTGTTATTCCCTCCGTCCAACGTTTACGTGGTCGGCCACTTCCTCTGTTTCCATCTGGTCTGTACATCATTGCGTGTTGTGGCATGCTGTTGACTGGTAACCTACTTGCATGGCCAAACCATTTGACTTGCTGCTTTCTAATAAAATCTAGAGCAGCTTTAACCCCCACTTTAGTCCTGAATTCTTCATTTCTGATCTTATCTCTTCTTGATACGTTGAGTATTCTTCTCAGGAACCTCATTTATGTTGTTGTAATTTTTCTTTTCTCTTTTTCTGTCATTGTCCAGGTTTGGCATTGGTAGCACAGAGTTGGTAGGAAGATTGTGTTGTAAAGTGCTTTCTTAGTAGTTATTCATACATGTTTGTTCTTTAGTATTGGTGCCATTTGTCCAATGAGTTGATTTGCCTTATTGCACCTATTTTCGATCTCGTCTTCTGATCTGCCATTTGATGATATTATACTTCCTAGGTACTTGAAGCTCTTTACTTGTTTCAAGGGATGTTCGTTTAGGTGAATTGTTGCTGTTTGTTCTTCTTTAGTTATAGTAATTACCTCTGTTTTGCTTGTGCTAATTTTCATGTTATGTTCCCTACACATTTCGTTTAGACTATTCATGTGGTCTTGTAATTCAGCTTCTGATTTTGCTATTAGTGCTTGGTCGTCCGCAAACAGGAGTTCTCTAATGGTTAGATTTTTTATTTATTATGGTTTTTTTTTTTTTTAGAATATTTTCACTGTGTAGGGGAAAAAGATCTGGCGACATTACACATCCCTGTCTCACACCTCTCTTAATAGGCTGATATTGACCTACATCGTTATCAATTCTGATGGCAGCTTGTTGTTTCCAATATATGTTTTTTACGAGTCTAAGGTTTTTTCCATCAATTTGTACATCTTCAAGTATCCTTATCATGTCGACATGTCTCACTTTATCGAAAGCCTTTGTGTAGTCAATAAAGCAAAGATACAGATCTTTGTTTACTTCTATAGAACGTTCAATTACTGTTCTCAGTATATACACAGCATTTACTGCGCCTTTGCCTTCTACAAACCCACATTGTTCATCTCCTATTTCGGGTTGTATTTTCTTCCTAGTATAACTCAAAAGGGAAATGCCTGTGTATTGTGTGCAGTCTCTTTCGCTTCCTTTGTTTTTTTCCAAATTGGGATAATTATGGCGTTTCTCTAGACTCGTGGTGTCTGTTGCTCTACCCAAACATGGTTGAATAGTCTATGTAGTCAAGCTGTTCCTAATTCGCTTGCTGCTTTAATTAGTTCATTTGGTATTTCATCTTGTGCTGGTGATTTCTTCAATGGGGCTAATCTGGCGGTATCTATAATGTCTTCTTTCTGTTTGTCTGGTTCTAGTTCTTAGGTGGCATCTGTGTCGGTTTTTTGAATTATTGCGATAGCTGATGGAATGTTGAGAAGATGTTCGAAATACTGCTTTCATCCTATTAGGATTTGTTTTTTTACACTTAATTGGTTCTCCATTTTCGCTGTTAATTTTATTTCAGTTGGATCACAGGGTTCTCCTCTGGTTCCCATTGCACTTATCTTTTTGTAGAAGTTTCTATTTGCCTCCATGTAGTTTTTATTTAGGGTTTCTCCATACAACTGTCTGTCTTTTTGTTTTTTACTTTTTCACTATTCTATGTTATTTTTGCAGTATTTAAAATGCTTGATTTTAACATTCCCCATTCTTCTTCGACTGTTGTTCTATCTATAGGTAATGTTACAAAGATTTAAGTTAGTTATTTCTCATAATTTTTCCTCACTGCTTCGTCTCTTAGGTTTGTTAAGTTTACTGATTCCCGTGGCATGTATTTTCCTGGTCTTTGCTTTCTTCTTCTGTTGTTACTTATTGTGGCAACAACTGCTTTGTGTTCTGTGTTTATACTTAAGTTGGACACTTCCCTTGCAACTAATATATTTCTCTTCTTGTTATTTTTAGTTAATATATTTTGGCTTTTGGTATCTAGATCGTTCCATTTATACCAGGTGTGTCTTTGTGAGTCTTTGTGTTTATAGAATGTTTGTTATGTTGAGGTCGTGTTGGCTGCATAGCTCTATCAGTTTACTTCCGTTATCATTTCTTTCATTATGTTGGTCTCCAAATGTTCCAAGATGCCCCCAAAATGCCCGCTCGGTTATGTCTAAGTCTTGCATTGAAGTCTACCATAACTATGATGTTGTCCTGCTTCTCTATTTGATTTAGCCCGTCATGGATATCTGAGTAGAATTCCTCGCGTTCTTGCTCATATTTGTTTGTATTACATGGTACATGTATTTGTAGATGCGTTGTTATTGTTTGTTCTGTTATTCTCGCTGTTATGATTCTTTCTGGTGTATATTTTATTTCTAGTATTCCTCTTGCTAGCCGTGGTTCAATGACTATTCCCTTACCGTGTCTTGCTCTTTCTTGTTCTTTCACTCCAGAGTAGACAAACGTGTAACTGTGGTGGATCTCTTTGCATCCTTCCCCCTTTACTCTGGTGTCCGCCAATCAAATTTTCTCTTCTATTGTTTCTATAAGTTCTTCTCTTTACTATTTAAAACGGAGACGTTCGTTGTGCCTATTGTTTTCTTTCATCGCTGATCTATCTCATAGTCCAGTAACATTGCCGGGTCTATATCCATTTAGCTCAGTCCGTTTATACTTCTTAGCTTTTCTACGATCAGTATGAAGAGCCCCTGCCGATTTGCTGGGCCAGTCGCTGGTTTAGGACAAAAATCTGACCATAGGGATTCCATCCCCCATGACCTCGAGGTCATGGTATCCGGTCTACACAACGTGGAGGTGGGGGTGACTTGTGTTGTCTGCGGGTCATCGGCAGGCTACTACTTTTCACTTTTCACCCCCCCCCTCCTGGGAGAGGCTAGCCGACCCTAACCTTACTGGTTGCAGGGCCAGGCACAGTCCACACCTTGCAGACCGGTCACGCTGTAACATGTGAAACATGACACTTACATCCAGGCCCAGAGACGTAAAATTTGATTGTTGTGTCCCAAGTGAGGGTGGAAGAGAAGTCAACTGTTTATAACCGCACTGAAGGTAGTCGCCGTAGCATTCACATTCCTGCAACACGAATATAACAGTTACGTTCATTTAAAAAAAAAAACGTATATAAAAGTCACATTTCTATAAACACATATTTGACAGTGACATTTCTATAAGCACATATGCAAATGTCACATTCCTACAAATTAACAGTCAGATTATTATAAACACATACATGATTGTCACAATCCTGCATAAAACACATTAAGAAGTCGAAATCATGTAAACACATTTTTTTCCCGCGTACCCATCCTGTTTCAGGATATTGCGGTCAACACCAGCATCTTTCAACTGTATGTTGATTCCTAGGCTAGATTACGCTCATCAGAACGCCACGACTTTCTGAGCGACCGGCTCCATACTCTCATAAGTCACTGGCGCGATTAGAACCACTTCTAATTCTCGTCGCGCTCACGTAAACCACGAGAGTATTCGGGATTAACGGAGAAAGCTACTAACGCCTCGGCCAGGGAGCAGGCATGTAAACACATACACATCAATATATTCGTCTGACCTGCTTCAGTGCCAAACACAATGTAGGTGTTCACAAAACATGATACACAATCACATGAACAAGTATTACAATGTCAAGTTCCATTCACTGAGCAAAGATAGCGAAACAAAACTAATAACACGGTGACCTCGTATGGCGATATATCGTCCTTCTGTCCAAATGGGTGGTCACATTTGCCGATATATTATCCGTCGGCTGTGAATCAGTTACCGGCCTGATTTCAAGAACAAACAACATAGCACTACGGGCTTCCTGGTATATGTCAAATATAATGTTTCCCTTAGTTGTATATTCCACATCTTACCTAGCACCATGTATAATGACTCCCTCAGTTGTATATCCCACATGTTACCTAGTACCAGGCATAATGACTCCCTCAGTTGTATATACCACATCTTACCTAGCACCAGGTATAAAGACTCCCTCAGTTGTATATCCCACATCTTACCTAGCACCAGGTATAAAGACTCCCTCAGTTGTATATCCCACATCTTACCTAGTACCAGGCATAATGACTCCCACATTTGTATATCCCACATCTTACCTAGTACCAGACATAATGACTCCCTCAGTTGTATATCCCACATCTTACCTAGCACCAGGTATAAAGACTCCCTCAGTTGTATATCCCACATCTTACCTAGTACGAGGCATAATGACTCCCACAGTTGTATATCCCACATCTTACCTAGTACCAGGCATAATGACTCCCTCAGTTGTATATCCCACATCTTACCTAGCACCAGGTATAAAGACTCCCTCAGTTGTATATCCCACATCTTACCTAGTACCAGGCATAATGACTCCCACAGTTGTATATCCCACATCTTACCTAGCACCAGGCATAATGACTCCCTCAGTTGCATATCCCACATCTTACCTAGCACCAGGGACCTACCAAGTGCACTCATTGTTAATTACTTGCATATCCTTTTATAGTAGACAGGAAAAGATGGCGGTAGCGCTTGACCTCGAGGATGCGTACAATAGAGTTCGATATGATATTTTGATGACAGCACTGATGGAGAAGGGGGTCAATCCCTGGTTGGTGAACTGGATAGCAGCCGTCCTGCTCTCTCGTCGGGTTGCTCTCCGTCTGGGCGCATGGACCTCAGAGCCACATACGTTAACCCCGGGACTGCCACAGGGATCTGCAGTCTCACCGGTGCTCTTTAATGTGTATACGAGCAAGATTGCAAACCTAGAAGCACCAGGGGTTGGAAGAATACAAACATTTGCAGATGATATTCTTGCATATAGGCAGGGGAGAGATAGGGAGCAAACAGCCCAGGAGTTACAGGTGACAGTAGATAAAGTGATTGACTGGTGCACAGAAATGAGTACTGTCATCCACCCGGAAAAGGCGGCTGTTTTGTGGTGTTCTCTGGACAACAGGATTGTAAGAGCTGATGTCCCAAGCCTCGCGATAGATGGTAGAAATGTCAGCAGAGAGAACAAACT
This sequence comes from Cepaea hortensis, assembly GCA_963921405.1. Classification (NCBI taxonomy): domain Eukaryota; kingdom Metazoa; phylum Mollusca; class Gastropoda; order Stylommatophora; family Helicidae; genus Cepaea; species Cepaea hortensis. Next base: position 847,027 of record CAWUFQ010000002.1, on the reverse strand, counting down.
GAAGTATCTGGGGATCACATTTGACAGGAGCCTATCCTTCAAGGACCATGTAGAGACGGTTGTGACAAGATCTCAAAAGGGACTCAGTGCACTTAAAACTATGGCTGCAATTGACATAGAGCAGAGAAAGCTTTTCACACTATACCAGCACTTGATCCTCTAAGTAATTGATTATGGATTAGGTCTGCTCACTGTCTCAGAGAGTCAGCTGGTGAAGTTAGACCGCATAGAGAACGAAGCTATGCGGGTCATTCTGGGATGCACTAGAGACACCCCAGTAGTGTGTATGCGTTACATCCTTGGTCTGCCGACTGTTGCTGGTAGGCTCAAGGTGATGCAGGCGAAGGCATACCTCAGAGTAGCTGCAGACACAGACCGCCCACTGCATGAGGTGCTGGACGCAGTTAAGGGTCAGCGACTGATAAGAGGGAAATCATGGATGGCTCAGGCGGAGGATACGATCAGATAGCTGTGCCCCCTGGAGAACATTAGGCGTGGAGAGGAGTGGGTCAGAGCGTCAGCAGAGCAGTCAGACTTGTGCAGAGTTATAATCACATTAAGCCGGGAGTGCAGGCAGTGGCCAGCAGGAGCCACGGAAGTGGAAATCCAGCAACTAATTCAGGACAATGCTCACTCGAGTGATGTGGTTATCTACACAGATGGTTCGGTGTCAAGAGGTGAGAGACGTGGCTGGGGGTTCATAGCCAAAGCTAATGGTCTATGTTTGGGGCAGGAGAGCCTGGCATATGATACCACAACATCCAGCTTAAGAATGGAAGTGGAGGCAGTCACTGCGGCTCTCCGCTGGATTTAGAATACGACACACACACACACATCGTGATTGTAACTGACTCAGAAAGCATGCTGACGAGGGTGAGGACGGGCAGACTTCGAGCGGAGTGGCTTGCTTCGCTTCGGAGGTCACGGGTGACAAGCATCGCCTGGATCGTTTCTCCGGGGCATGCCGGTGTGCTGGGAAATGAACAGGCGGACAGATTGGCTGGCTCTGCAGAACTTGGTGGAGTATTGATACATGACAGATGTGGTTGCAGCCTTGTGGGAGCACGTGCACACCTCGGAGGAGCAAATGGATTACCATGGTCTGGCAAGAATGAGACAACGAGGAGTGACGAAGGGATCTGGCCGACGCTCAACGCTCAAAGGAAAGGCGAGACGGACATATAATCAGATTACTACTGGTACTATTAGTGTTGGAACTCTTCGCTGGCTGCTGAGGATGGGGACGGAGCACTTATGGGAATGCCCCGAATGCTGTGATGTCGATTCCTAAATCAATCTATCAATCAATCATATCCTTTATATGACGTAGAATTCAACTCCAACAGTTTTGGCTGTTTGAAATTCCTGGGCAAGTTTACGTTTAGTAATTAGCCGGACGTTGTAAATGTTTCTTTAACAGACGACATCTGGGAATGGCGATTCTCGTTCGCGACAGCATGGTGGCGTCAGAGCTAGACATGTCCAGTTGGGACAGTGACGATATACAAATACAGGCGTTGAGAGTTCATTCCAGTATACCATTCGTGGTGGTTAATGTTTATGCCCGCAATGCCAGTGTGGACGCCCAGAAGTGGCAGTGCTTAAGTGGCATATTAGGCCACGAGAGAAATGTTATTTTCTGTGGTGATTTCAACGCTAAAGGCAGATCATGGGGAAACACTTCATCCAATACACAGGGGGAGGAGCTCGAGACTGCACTGGAAACCATCGACATGGTTTGTATCAACAGTGGCTGTGTCACTAGGACAACAAGCCGTCCGGGCGATGAGGACAGTGCTATTGATCTGGCGCTAGTTTCACCTTCACTCACTACAGTGTGTAGATGGGGTGTCCTAGGACACCATGGCAGCGACCACCACCCGTGCAGCATACTGGTGGAGAAAGGCAGAACCAGGCAGCACAAGCTAAAGGTAAAGACGTTCCATTATGACAGTACAGGGCAAGATGTGGTGAGTAAAATAAGACGTGACAAGCGCAGAACGTTTCAGGGCAGAAAAAAAAGCTGGGAGCAGCCACCGTGGTGGAGTTTCGAGGTGGAGAAGGCTTGGGTGGATAAGCGTAGTGCTGTAAGGAGATGGCAAAATGCCAAGAAGAACAGAGCTGGTCATCCTAGTCCCTGCTTGCACTTAGAAAAAGAGATGCACACAAAAGTAAGCTACTTCAAAAAACTGGTCAAGGTTGTTAAAAGCGAAAAATGGGCAGAGGTGTGTCAAAGATTAAGCACAGACAAGTCGCTGAAATTGTTCTGGCGACTACATAAAAGCATGAGTGGTGTAGTCAAGAATAAGAGCATTTCTGACTTCCAAGGTGCTGACCTCATCTGGCAGAGGACTGACGAGGACAAGGGCAAAGCCCTCTTTGAACGCTACCTTGAGCAAAGCAACCAGACAGTCATGGGAGGCCGAAATGTGGCCAAGGAGGTCACCTCAGACAGATGCAAGGCCCAGGACACTTCGGATGAAGACACAGTGACAGTGAAAGAAATCAAGGCTGTGCTTCGACGATCAAAACATAGTGCTCCAGGTCCTGATGGCATAAGATACGACGACATTAATAGGTGTACCGACAATGAGCTAGAGAAACTAGCAGACATGTACAACAATAGTATAGGGGGTGCTAGCATCAAGGAGGTATGGTTACACAGCTATCTGATTCCCTTGCCGAAGCCTGACAAAGACCACAAAAAAATTCAGGGATATCGAATTATAACAATGCAGAATACAATAGGCAAGCTGCTGGAGAAGGTAATTGCCAGGAAAATATCAAGCCAACTAGAGAGGCAAGGTGTTTTCCCACCCACCTTGGGTGGGTACCGTCCAAAAAGGGAAACCTGGACCAATGCAGCAGTCTTTGCCCAGGATGTCTATGAAGGTTTCCACTCAGGCACTGAAACCGTTGCTGCAGCGATTGATCTTGAGGACGCATACAACAGAGTACCACTGGATTTTTTAATGTTTCAGCTTCTCGAACTAAACATAAGTCCATTCCTCCTTAGTTGGATCGCTGCAGCCCTCTTCCAACGGAAAGTAGTTTTTAGATGTGGCAGTTGGACTTCGGAACCAACAACAATATATCCTGGCCTACCACAGGGATCACCATTATCTCCGGTACTGTTTAACGCCTACACAGTGAGAATCACCAGTGAGCAGATCACTGGACCTGGCAGGACATTGTCATATGCCGATGATGTTTTAGTGTATCGTCAGGGGAAGGATAGAGAGGAGGTTGCTGTGGAACTACAAACCGAACTCAATCGCATAAGTACTTGGTGTGATGAAGCTGGGGCAATGGTCAACCCAACAAAGGCAACAGTGACTTGGTTCTCGTTGAATAATCATATTGTCAACACTCCAACACCAACTGTAATGCTGTGTTCAGAGACGGTGGAAAGAACGCAGGCAATGAATTACCTGGGGATACGGTTTGATCGAAGCCTTGCTTATAATGTGCACATAGACCAGGTGATAACAAAGGCCAAGCGGGGTTTGGCAGCGATGCGGGTGATGGCGGCAGCAAACTGTGAGCAGCGCAATCTATGTCTTCTGTACGAGGGGTTGGTCATGTCTGTTTTGGAGTATGCAATGGCAATCCTGACTCTCAGCCATAAGTAGATAGAACGGATGGAAAGGATACAGAATGAAGCTATGCGCATTATTCTTGGATGTACAAGAGATACAGCATGCAGGGCGATGCGCTACCTTCTTGGGTTTAAAACCATTGAAGAGAGAATACAAGATTGCAGGGCACGCGCCTACCTCAGAATTAACGCAAACACACAACATCCACTGCATAGTGAAATTAGGAAGGTGAAGGGCAGCAGGTTAAAAAGAGGACGGTCGTGGATGGGTCAAGCCGAAGACATTCTTCAACAGGTGTGTTCACTTGAGGACTTAGAACCTGGCGAGGAGTGGGTGCAAGTGCCAACAGACTTCTGCACATCCTTTTCAGTTTGCATCCAACTTGACAGAAAATGCAGACAAGAAAATCAGGCTGCTGTTGAGGCTGAAGTACAAGCGTTGATTTTCGAGAATTCGCTAGACGGTGACGCGGTCATCTACACAGATAGGTCGGTCGTCCGACATGTGAGAAGCTCATGGGCCTTTACAGCTCGGGCCTGAGGGAGAATTGTGAAGGAGGACTCTGGTGCTTTTACTGAAACCACAAGTAGCCTGACCATGAAAGTCATGGCAGTAAGTAAATCAATAACATGGCTCGAGACACAGACATTCACTAGGGCTTGTTTCCTTAGCGACTCAATGAACATGATCAAGAGGATAGAGGAGGGGTCGATCGGAAGAGAATGGTTGCTGCCTCTGGAGCGGTCTCGACTGGCAAAGATTAGTTTCATCTTCGTGCCAGGGCATGCGGGAGTACAAGGAAATGAGCGAGCTGACAAGCTCGCAGGTGAGGCTACTGTGGAGGGCGGACGCGCCATGGACCAGTCCGACATTCTGAATGCTCTACGAGAAGTAATACTTTTGCGAGAACCAAGTGATGACTGTGAATCTACAACAATGGCCAGACTGCGAGAGCAGCAAATTAAAAGAGGTGTGGCCAAACAAGAACACTACGCAGGAAGCCAAAGAAGATTGATAAACCAACACAGAACTGGCGTCGTTAGCCGCTACACGCTGCGGGATTTGCTGAGGAGGGGATCCGAGCACTTATGGACTGAATGGTTCGATGTGCAATGAGGATGATCTGTCGACTAACTAACTAACTAACTAATTAGCCATTGTCTTATGAACGAGTGGCACTCATACCATTGTAGTGTCACCAGCGCAAGGCAGTCTGTTTCCAAATCGCCCACAGTTGCACATCTAACACTGTATGATGAATTACGATTTGCATTCGTTACCCCTTTGCCACCGAGGCAGCTCACTGTTTATTTATAATCAGTTATCAATTCAATCGAATCTGTGACGAAGGTATCAGGAATGCAGTTCGTAATCCCGCATACCGCATTCGAAGCACAGCTTGGAAGATTGGGAAGCAAATTTCGGTAGTTCCCGTACAAAAGTATGAGTGCCGGACGTTCAGAAAGCAATGGCAGACTACTGAAGTAAAATAGTCAAGAAATCACAATACGACAAATACCGCTGGGGTCAACTGTCACGTGCTGTACAGGACATGCAATTAACTCTTATCAATTCAAACTCACACACTTTGAATAACTTAGTTCGACAATCAGCAACACTGGCAGCTGTTAAAACGAGATCAAACGTCGGCTGGCCATAGTATAGCAGAGGTTAATCAGTAGTCAGAACTCCATCAGCAACCACATTACAGTGAAATCTTTGAGGGCTTGCATCTTTCCTGTAGCAACATGTGGATATGAGTCATCGACAGAAAACATAGAAAACTGAGGCCTGTGAGTTCAAATGTCACTGAAAAGTTCTTAGTTCTTACTTTGGTATTTCCCCTCAATACTCTTTGACGTGGCCATCGGCGGGTAAGAGGCGTTATATATAACTTCTCCCCCTGCTGCCTTGCAGGGTTTGTCTCTTTAGACAAATACGTGGAAGCAACAATACACAAACTGACAGAAGCCAAGGGAAAACCATCGCTGTATTTCCCCAAAATAATCATACTTCGACATAAAATTGACCATGACGTCGGAGATCGTAATTTGTGGAGAGGCATGATCGCTCACGCCAGCCTGCAAGGCAATGCATGTTGACGATTTCTATTCATCTCTGTCACATAACTAGATGGACGTGATAACCTCTTAAATACAATGTCATTTCCCCTCATCTCTGTCACAGAACTAGATGGACAGGAGAACATCTTAAATACAATGGCATTTCCCCTCATCTCTGTCACAGAGGTATATGAGGTGAGCACCTGGTAAATACAGTGATCATCCTCCAGCGAAGACAAGAAGAATCCAGCGACCAGGAGCAGTATCAGTTGGCCTGCTTGATCCATGTTAGAGACAGCAGCAAATCTGTAGATGAGAAATTGTATTCATTGTGTTAATAACCTCAACAACTTCTACTGCTGTAATTATGTTGCTAATATATAACTATAAGAATAAAGTTAGTTGCATGTCCTTTACACAACGTAGCAGTAAACCCCAACATTTTTTAGCTGTTCGTGATTCCTGGACAAGTTTACGTTCAGTAGTTTGCCATTGTTTTCTGAACGACCGGCACCCATATTATTTCATAAAAAACCAACACAGCTGTGTTTCGGACGCGGGTATGCGAGATGGCGAACTGTATCGGTAATCCCTTCCCCACGACACGAAGCCGGCAATAAATAAATAAATAAATATATATATATATATATATATATATATATATATATATATATATATATATATGTGTGTGTGTGTGTGTGAGTGTGTGTGTGTGTGCGTGTGTGAGTGTGTGTGTGTGAATACCATATTTACAGTACAACGCTGTTAACACCAGCATTTTACTGCTGTTGTTGATGGCTTGGCAAGGTTTTACGTTCAGTAGTTTTCCCTTGCTTTCTGGACGACCAGCTCTCATACCAACACGTTAAGACCCCACTGTCTGCTACCAAATCAGTCCCTGCGGCGTTTCGAACGCGTGGTAGGCGGCTCATGAATCGCTTTCGCATGTCTTTAGGCCACATAGACCGGCATATCTATATCTATAAAACAAAGTGTATGTATGTAAATATGTAAATATGTATGTCCTTTATTTGTTCGCGAACGGCCCATCCGATTGAGATGAAATTTTCTACACACCTTCCTTTCATTCCAGAGCTGTCAACTGTCATAGTTTTTTTTTCTTCTTCCTCCTCCTCCCTCCTCCCCTCCCAAAATACGTACGTAAATATATGATGATGATGATGAAAGAATCCCAAACCAAAACGCTAGGGAAAGGGAAGAAAATGACGTGACTACACAGAATCGTCACACGGCAATCATCATCATCAAGTGACGTGCCGGCTGGCGTAGGCGTTCATGGCTCTCCGTAGATCTCAGTCTTTGGTTTTTTTGGATCAACTCTGCTGCTGATATTCCTCCATGCCACGGCAATATCAATAACAATTCATCTTTTTATGTGTAAGGAAGTTATCTACAGTCGTGTAGAAGGGAAGAACTAGACGAGTATGAATTCGGAATGGCGAACTCTCTCCTCCTCTCTTCTCCTCCCTCCTCCTCCCTCTACCTCCTCCCTCCACCCTCCTCCTCTGCTTCCTCCCTCTCATCCCGACTCCCTCCTCCTTCTCCCTCTTTCTTCTCCCTCTTCCTCTCCCCTCCTCCTCCATCCTCCTCCCTCCTACTCCCTCCGCCTCCTCCCCCTCCTCCCTCATCTTCCCTTCTCCTCCCTCTCCCTCCTTATCCCTCCTCCTCCTCCTGCCTCCCTCCTCCTCCTCCTGCTTCCTTCTCCCTCATCATCCTCACTCCTCCTTCTCCCTTCTTCTCCCTCTTCCCTCTTCCTCCTCCTCCTACCTCCTCCCTCCTCCTCCCTCTACCTCCTCCTCCTCCCTCCACCCTCCTCCTCCCTTCTCCTCCTCTTCCTCCTCCCTTTCCTTCCTCCTCCTCCTCCCTCTACCTCCTCCTCCCCCTACCTCTTTCCTCCTCCCTCCTCCTCCTCTTCCACCTCCCTTTCCTTCCTCCCCTCCTCATTCTCCCTCCTTCCTCTCCCTCCTTCCTCCTCCTCCTTCCTTCTTCTCCCTCTGCCTCCTCCCCCCTCCTACCCCTCCTCCCCCTCCACCTCTCCTCCTCCCTCCTTCTCCTCCTCTCCCCCTCCTCCTCCTACCCTCTTCCTCTTTCCCTCCTCCCTCACCCTCCTCCTCCTCCCTCTTCCTCCTTCTCCTCCTCCCTCTTCCCCCTCACCCTCCTCCCACCTCCTCCTCCCTCTTCCTCCTCCTTCTTCCACCTCCTTCCTTCTCCTCCCCCTCCTCCCTCTTCCCTCCTCCTACCTCCTCCCTCCTCCTCCTCTCTCCACCTCCTCCTCCCTTTTCCTCCCTCCACCTCCCTCTACATCCTCCCTCCTCCTCTCCACTCTTCCTCCTACCCTCTTCCTCTTCCCCTCCTCCCTATCCCTCCTCCTCCCTTCACATTCCTCCTCCTCCATCTTCCTCCTCCTCCCTCCTCCTCATCCCTCCTTCTCCCTCCTCCTCCTTCTCCTCCACCTCCTCCCTCCTCCCCCTCCTCCTTCTCCTCCCCCTCTCCTCCTCCTCCTCCCTCTACCTCCTCCCTCCTCCTCCCTCTTCCTCCTCCTATCCCTCCTCCTCCCTTCTCCTCCTCCCTCCTCCTCCTCCTCTACCTCCTCCTCCCTTCACATTCCTCCTCCTCCCTCTTCCTCCTCCTCCCTCCTCCTCCTCATCCCTCCTTCTCCCTCCTCCTCCTTCTTCCTCCCTCCTCCTCCTCCTCCCTCCTCCCCCTCCTCCTTCCTCCTCCTCCCTCTCCTCCTCCTCACTCCTCCTCCTCCCTCCTCCTCACTCTACCTCCTCCCTCCTCCTCCCTTCACATTCCTCCTCCTCCCTCTTCCTCCTTCCTCCTCCTCCTCCCTCCTCCTCCTCTCTCCTCCTCCCTCCTCCTCATCACTCCTCCTCCCTCCTCCTCCTCCTCCCTCCTCCTCCCTCTTCCTCCTCCTCATACCTCCTCCTCCCTCTACCTCCTCTCCTCCCTCCTCCTCCCTCTACCTCCTCCCTCCTCCTCCCTTCACATTCCTCCTCTTCCCTCTTCCTCCCTCCTCCTCTCTCCGCCTCCCTCCTCCTCCTCCCTCTACCTCCTCCCTCCTCCTCCCTTCACATTCCTCCTCCTCCCTCCTCCTCCTCCCCTCCTCCCCCTCCTTCTCCTCCTTCTCCCTCCTCATTCTCCCTCTTCCTCCTCCCTCTTCCTTCTCCCTCCGCCTCCTCCATCCTCCTACTCTCTCCTCCTCCTCCCTCCTCCTCCCTCTACCTCCTCCCTCCTCCTCCCTTCACATTCCTCCTCCTCCCTCTTCCTCCTTCCTCCTCCTCCTCCCTCCTCCTCCTCTCTCCTCCTCCCTCCTCCTCATCACTCCTCCTCCCTCCTCCTCCTCCTCCCTCCTCCTCCCTCTTCCTCCTCCTCATACCTCCTCCTCCCTCTACCTCCTCTCCTCCCTCCTCCTCCCTCTACCTCCTCCCTCCTCCTCCCTTCACATTCCTCCTCCTCCCTCTTCCTCCCTCCTCCTCTCTCCGCCTCCCTCCTCCTCCTCCCTCTACCTCCTCCCTCCTCCTCCCTTCACATTCCTCCTCCTCCCTCCTCCTCCTCCCCTCCTCCCCCTCCTTCTCCTCCTTCTCCCTCCTCATTCTCCCTCTTCCTCCTCCCTCTTCCTTCTCCCTCCGCCTCCTCCATCCTCCTACTCTCTCCTCCTCCTCCCTCCTCCTCCCTCCTCCTCCCTCTCCTCCTCCTGCTCCCTTCTCCTCCTGCGTTCTCCTCCTCCCTCCTTCTCCCTCCTTCTCCCTCTTCCTCCTCCCTCCTCCTCGCCTCCTCCTCCACACTACTCCTCCCTCCTCCTCCTAATCCTTCCTCCTCCCTCCTATTCCTCCCTACTCCTCCTGTCTCCTCCCTCCTCCTCCCTCCTCTTCCCTCCTCCACCTCCCTCTTCCTCCTCCCTCCTCCATTTACCCAAGACAGACAGGCAGTCAGACAGATAGTCGGGAACGGGATCTTATATGACTACTTATATAATTTAAATGAGATGCTCTCCACCATGGGCTGGGCCGGGTCAGACAGACAGACAGACAGATAGATAGATAGATAGACAGACAGACAGACAGACAGACAGACAGACAGACAGACAGACAGACAGACAGTCGGGAACGGGAACTTATATGACTACTTATATGAATTAAATGAGATTCTCCCCACCAGGAGTTGGGCGATGCCGGGCCGGGTCAGACAGACAGACAGATAGATAGTCGCAACGGGAACTTATATGACTATTTATATGAATTAAATGAGATTCTCCCCATCAGGGTCTGGGCGAAGACGGGCCGGGTCAGACAGACAGACAGACAGATAGACAGACAGACAGACAGACAGACAGACAGACAGACAGACAGACAGACAGACAGACAGACAGACAGACAGACAGACAGACAGACAGACAGATAGTCGGAAACGGGAACGGGAACTTATATGACTACTTATATGAATTAAATGAGATGCTCCCCACCAGGGTCTGGGCGAAGCCGGGCCGGGTCAGCTAGTATATATATATATATATATATATATATATATACACGCGCACACACACACCATGCTAGTAAAGACATAATACAACCTTAGCCTGAAATTATCAGATACACAACACACGAAACTGTCCTGTATTCAAACCCAGAGTTTGTAGTCTTCACGAACTTGCAGACATGTATAGATACATAAAGTCTATCAAGACACCGATGTTTGCTTTAGTCCGGCTGTAGTGTATAGATGCAAACTGAAAATAATGTTGTTTCCAAAATGTCAGCAGTTAATATTGCGATTTATGTCATCTCTTTATCAGCTCGTGAAGCAAACATGTGTTATACATTAATTAAACAGTACAGATTAAACCATGTGTTAAGTCGCGTGTGCCATTGAAGGACAGTAACAAGCCCATATGCACTGCTATGATCCTAGGTTGGGTCATGGAATAGTGAACTGATAGAAGATAGAGCGTTACGCTATTCAGCGGTAGCTCGGGCGGTTCACAGTTTCACGCCGGTCATGAGAACGGCGGGCGAATCGGAAGCGCGGGTACAGTGTGTTCTCTAGGTAACGAGGCTGAGTGGACCCATGGTCAGAGCTGGACCTGGTTTTTTCGTTCCCTTAGAATGGCCAAATAATGAACCCATACATTGTTAGTTAGATGTATAGTTATTGTGTCGATTCTTAAGCATTGTGAAAGATATGTTGTGAAATAGATAATGTGAATTGTCTAATGCTTGGAGTCAATATAGAATGAAAATTGAACTAAGTTCTGTTATTCGAGATGCTTTGATTGTTCTAAGTAGTTAGCTATTGTGAACTGTGCAGAGTGATAGAGTTAAACATCATTTAAGATAACAACAGAAACCAGCCAAGTTTAGAAGATTAAAGCATCGCCAGCAGATGTGTGATCACCGCAGCAACAGATATATAATATGCGCGCACCATCATGGCCGTCACAAACAGGTCAGGGATCCTGCATCCAGCGCTCATAGAAGAGTCAAGATATCTATGAATAATCATATTTATGAGCGCTGTAATCAAGGAACCCATCAACACCCAGATGAGATGTGGCAACACCCATGCGAGCCTCATAACAGCAACGCTATCCCAGGCAATCCCCAGTAACAGCAATATGAGTCCTAGAGACAGCATGCGATCCCTACTAACACCCAGCCGATGCCTGGCACCGGACATATTTTTTAAGCCCTCTTAGCCCACTATGTGCCTTTGGGCACAGTGTTAGTGATTTGGTGATTAGAGTCCGGATGTCGTCTCTGCCCCCAATCCAGATCATGTGCAGATAAATCCACACGTTGTCCTTAGCCCAAAGATCGACATTTCATGCATATGTGAACACAGACAACATGACACGATTAGAATAAACATAGTATACATGATAAACTAAGAGGAACACGATGCGATAAGATGAGGTACATGATACAGTAAAAGATAAAACCCTGTTAGCATTGTACATAACAATTCGAGTATTATAGTATGCGTCACATACATGTCAATAATTTCACAAGTTTCGGAAAATTACAAGTTTATGTTGACTTCTGATACCAATGATTCAAACTTTATCAACAGATCCCTGGCTGAATATGCAATTATGTATTTAAATCAACAATCTTCGTAATATTCAATACAAGAAGTTGTTATTATTGTATCCCTTTTTAACCTATACATAGTGTCGATGGTTGATAATTAATGTTTTTACTGTCAGTTATAAAAGTATAACTTCTGTGCATTGAGCGAGCGACACATGTCTGAAGCAGCATGTCAGTATTTTGAAGATTTGTAGACAGTTGTGTCTCGGGTTCTGTCGACTTCCGATGTGGGTTTGCTGCTGGACAAAGAAAGTATGTCTGGTGGTAGAAATCTGTCCAGCGGGACTGGTGTTTGAACATAGATTCTATAGGTGTGGCTACTTAATGGTCTTAAGCCTTCTTCAGAAGTCTTAAATCTATGGCCTCATTGCTGATGGCATCCAGCATGTCCACATTGTGATAAACTTTACATAGTGTTGTTGAATGTCTGACACACCACGTTACTGTGTCATGTCGCCTGAACTGTTATTGCTGTCACTCTCAGCCCTGAACCTGTCCTCAAAATAAAGTTCACCGAAGTTCACATACCCTCTATTACACCATTTTATCACACTGGACAAAGCTTCAAAGAAAAGGTAAATGCTGGTCATCCCACAATCCCCCACTAACCTCCCTCTAGACGTGAACACAACCCGGTTCCCAAGATCCTTCTCCATGCACGTGCAGACGAGATCTCGGCTCCCTGAGATATCAAATGAGGTCAGTTTTGTGAGGGAGGTCAACGCTAGAGGCAGGCGAGTCAGGAGACTGTTCCGTAAACTGAGGTTGGTGAGGTTTTGCAAGTTTGTAAACGCCGACGGGGAAATTGTCCTCAGAGGGTTGTAGTCAAGAACCAATGACAGAATACCAGAACTCGTCGGAAAGCTTGTGTCCGTCAGCTCTGTTATACGATTTTTATCCTGCTGGACAAATGTTATGCTTGAAGCAAAATCAGTGCCTTGATCTCAGTGAGAACATTTGAGGACAGCGCTCATTTTGTCACAAACTTTAATGACAAAGTGAAACGAGGAATTGAAGAAAACAAATTCAATGACAGATCCAGGAAACCTAGTTTCTCAGGAAGCGTGCCGGCGTTTGTATTGCTCAAAATATTGCTGGAAAAGTCTAGACTGTCAACCTGTGTCAAGAAAACCAGTTCTGGTATTGACGTCAGCCTGTTGTGAGACACGTCCATGTCTGGTATTGACGTCAGCCTGTTGTGAGACACGTCCATGTCTGGTATTGACGTCAGCCTGTTGTGAGACACGTCCATGTCTGGTATTGACGTCAGCCTGTTGTGAGACACGTCCATGTCTGGTATTGACGTCAGCCTGTTGTGAGACACGTCCATGTCTGGTATTGACGTCAGCCTGTTGTGAGACACGTCCATGTCTGGTATTGACGTCTGCCTGTTGTGAGACACGTCCATGTCTGGTATTGACGTCAGCCTGTTGTGAGACACGTCCATGTCTGGTATTGACGTCAGCCTGTTGTGAGACACGTCCATGTCTGGTATTGACGTCAGCCTGTTGTGAGACACGTCCATGTCTGGTATTGACGTCAGCCTGTTGCGAGACACGTCCATGTCTGGTATTGACGTCTGCCTGTTGTGAGACACGTCCATGTCTGGTATTGACGTCTGCCTGTTGTGAGACACGTCCATGTCTGGTATTGACGTCAGCCTGTTGTGAGACACGTCCATGTCTGGTATTGACGTCAGCCTGTTGTGAGACACGTCCATGTCTGGTATTGACGTCAGCCTGTTGTGAGACACGTCCATGTCTGGTATTGACGTCAGCCTGTTGTGAGACACGTCCATGTCTGGTATTGACGTCAGCCTGTTGTGAGACACGTCCATGTCTGGTATTGACGTCAGCCTGTTGTGAGACACGTCCATGTCTGGTATTGACGTCAGCCTGTTGTGAGACACGTCCATGTCTGGTATTGACGTCAGCCTGTTGTGGGACACGTCTAAGTCTGCCAATGAATTAGCAACAGGAAGCAATGCCTGGTTTAAATGTGTGGAGTTGGACAGCTTGTTTCCACCCAGGGATAAAGTGGACAACAAGCTGGACGTGGGAAGCCATGTGAGGTCTGATATGACGGTGTCTTGAAGGTACAGCGAATGCAAAGTCTTGACCCCCGACAGAGCTTTGGGCACGGCTGGTAGTTTATTGTTGGCAAGAGACAGACTTGTTAAACCAGTCATCAACTAGAATTCATCATCTGGGATAGAATACAAGGAGCTGCCCTCAAAACTAAACTCACTCACGTTGGTGAAAGACTTCATCCAGGCAGGCCAAATGTTTAGTCCAACATTGGAGCAGAAACACGTGATCACATGTGGCCCTATGCTTGCCATCACGCCAGAGTCCCAAACCTGGATGTTTGTGTCGGAGATGGTTAAATATATGAGGGCATGCAAGTGACTTAAAGCTTCTGGGATCCTGGTCAGCTGACAGTTGTTCAGTGAGAGTTTTATAACAGTAGATGAGGACTCATCGAAGGCATCCTCGTTGATGGACTTGATGGGGCTGTCGTGGAGGTAGATCTCTGTAAGGTTGGCAGGCAGGACTCCACCTGCATGTACATCTGCCACTTTTATCTGGGGATAAATATAACAGGACTGTTGGTACAAGCATGTGATGGACTTGTATGTGGGGACACATATAAGAAAATTGTAGGTACATGTACGTGGCAGACGTTTATCTGGGGACAAATATAAGAAGACTGTAGGTACATGCATGTGGGGGACGTTTATCTGGGGACAAATATATGAAAACTGCAGGTACATGTACGTGGCAGACGTTTATCTGGGGACAAATATAAGAAAACTGTAGCTACATGCATGTGGCAGACGTTTATCTGGAGGGAGGTACTGGTCAGTTTGACATGATGACATGGAGGAACTTAAGTACATAAATGATTGGCAGCTCACGAGACATAAAGAAGTGGACAGGCATAATCACCAGCGCCACAAGGTACAGACAAACAGAAGAGATGAAATATATAATCAATGTGTAAATAAACCTGGCAATGATGCAGGAAAATGGAAACTTATTCGGTTAGTTTTTCCCGGATCGGACAGCACCTCGGAAGTAAACATTTGTAGTGATTGTTTATAGATTGATTGATTGATTGATTTAGGAACCGACAACACAACATTCGGGGCATTCCTATAAGCGCTCTATCCCCATCCTCAGCAGTCAGCGAAGAGTTCCAACACCAATAGTACCAGTAGCAATCTGATTATATGTCGGTCTCGCCTTTCCTCTGAGCGTCGAGCATTCGGCCAGATCCCATCGGCACTCCTCATCTTTCACATTATCATTTTGTATGTATGACACTTGATTTTATCATGTATAATATAACATTACTGTAATGTGAGTGAGAGCGTTAGAGAGAGAGAGAGAGAGAGAGAGAGAGAGAGAGAGAGAGAGAGAGAGAGAGAGAGAGAGAGAGAGAGAGAGAGAGAGAGAGAGAGAGAGAGAGAGAGAGAGGGAGAGGGAGAGGGAGAGAGAGTTGAATTGCATCACTAATTTTTAAGTTACAAAATGTATATGTACAATTTTTCTCCATTTTCTTTACAATTTTGCGACAATGCTCACTACAATCGTCACTGTATGTGTGTGTAAAGTGTGGGAGTTTGATCATAATAGTAGGTTGGGGGATCGGGGGATGTGTGTGTGGGTGGATTCGTGATGTGTGTGGGTGGGCTCAGGATGTATGGGTGGGAGGGGTGGGTTTGTGTGGGTGGGTGGGGGATTGTGTGTGGGTGGGTGGGGGATTATGTGTGGGTGCGTGCGAGATGTATGGGTGTATGGGGAGATGTGTTTGTGGGTGGGGATGTGTGTTTGTGTAGGTGGTTGTGGGTGAGTGGGTGGAGGAGGATATGTTGGTGGATGATTGATGGTGGGTTATGGGATGGGTGGGGGTATATATGTGGGTGGGGAGATGTGGGTGTGGGGATATGTGGTGGGTGGAAGATTTGTGCAGGTGGGGGTGGTTGTGGGTTTGTGGATGTGTGTGTGGGTGAGGGATGTGTATGGGTGTGGGATGTTAGGGTGGATGGGTGGGGAGTGTGTGTGGGTGAGAGATGTGTGGGTGAATGTGTGTGGGGGGTGTGTGGGATGGGGGAGGGGTGCGTGATGGGTGTGGGTGATGGATTTGGAGATGTGTGTGTGGGTGGGGGATATGTCTGGCTGGGTGGGGGTGTGTGTGGCTGAATGAAGGATGTATGTGTGGGTAGTGAGGGTGATTGTAGTTAGGGGATGTGTGGATGGGTAGGAGATGTGTGGATAGATGTGTGTGTGGGTGAGGGATGTGTCTTTGGGATGTGTGTGGGTGTGGTATTGTGTGGAAGGGGAGCTGGGTGTGGTTAAATGATGTTTGTGTGGGTGGGTGAAGGTGTGGTTGGGTTTGTGGGTGGGTGAAGGATGTGTGTGAGGGTGGGGGATGTGTGCTTAGATGGGTGGTTGGGATGTGTGAGTGTGGGTGGGTAGATAGGAGATGTATGTGTTGATGAGTGGGTAAGGGATGTGTGGGTGTTAGTGGTTAAGGGATAAGTACGTGTGTCTAGGGATGTGTGAGGGGATGAATGTATGGGTTGTGTGTGCGTGGATGGGAGGTGTGTGTTTGTGAATGGGGAATGTGTTGGTGGGTGGGGATGTGTGTGAGGGATGTTTGTATGGGTGGGGAGATTGTGCGTGGGTGGGGATGTGTGTGTATATGGGTAGGGGTGTGTGGTTAAGGGATGTGTGGCTAGGGGAATGGGTGGATGGAGGATGTGTGGTTGGGTGGATGATGTGTGGTTGGGTAGAGGATGTGTGGGTGGGTGATTGTATATGAGTAAGGGTGTGTGGTTAAGGGATGTTTGGTTGGGGGATGGGTGGGTAGAGGATGTGTGGGTGGGTAGAGGATATGTGGGTGGGTGAGTGTGTGCAGGTTAGGAGATGGTGGGGGATGTTTGTAGGTGCGGGCTCGGGATCTGTGAGTGGGCTGGGGGAGATGGGAGATTATGTGGGTGAGTGCGGAATTTGTGTGTGGGTAGGTGCGGAATATGTGAGTTGACGGGGAGACATGTGTGTGGCTGAGGAATGTGTGTTTGGTTGGGTGGTTGGAGGTGTGTGGGTGGAGGAGGATATTGGGTGAGTGATTGTTGGTGGGAAATGGGACGGGTAGAGAATATGTGAGTGGGTGGGGAGATGTGTGTAGGTGGGGGATGTGTGGGTTATTGAATGTATGTGTGCTTGGGGTGTGGGTGGATGGGATGTGTGGTTGGTGAGAGGTGTGTGTGGGTGGGGAGATGTGTAGGTGTAGGGATGTGGTGAATGGGTGGGGGAATGTATTGTATGTGTGTGTGGTTGGGTGGGGAAGTTGGAGTGAATGGGGGATGTGTGGGTGGGTGGTGGATGTGTCTCATAACATAGTAATATGCATTGTTTATGTTTACAAAATTCATGTGACAATGTTTTTTTCCTATGCACTGTTGATGAAAGAAAGATGAATGATTGGAAGGGCTGAATGTAAGACGGGCCTGCGTGCCCAATTTGTTACCCTTTGAAAATAAAGTCTGTTTTTGTTCGTTCGCTGTCTCATTCTTGCCAGACCATGGTGATCCATTTGCTCCTCCGAGGTGTACACGTGCTCCCACAAGGCCGCAACCACGTCTGTTTTGTCATGCATCAATACTCCACCAAGCTTTGCAGAGACAGCGAATCTATCCGTCTGTTCATTCCCCAGAACACCGGATGACCCGGAGAAAAGATCCAGGCGATGCTTTCCACCCGTGACCTCCGAAGCGAAGCAAGCCAGTCTGCCCGAAGCTTGCCTGTCCTAACCTTCCTCAGCATGCTTTCTGAGTCAGTTACAATCACGATGTGTGTGTGTGTGTGTGTGTGTGTGTGTGTGTGAGTGTGTGTGTGTGTGTGTGTGTGTGTGTGTGTGTGTATCGTATTCTCAATCCAGCGGAAAGCTTCACCGCCTCCACCTTCATTCTTAAGCTAGATGTTGTGGTATCATATGTCAGGCTCTCCTGCACCAAACGTCGACTATTAGCTTTTGCTAAGAACCCCCAGGCACTTCTCCTACCTCTCAAAACCGACCCATCTGCGTAGATAATCACATCATCCGAGGGAGCATTATCCTGAATTAGTTGCTGGATTTCAGCTTCCGTGGCTCCTGCTGGCCGCTCTCTGCGTCATAAGAGATATGAGTGTAGAACCATTATCTGATCGCGATAAGCGTGGGCGTTCATAGTTCACAGTCTGACTTGATCCTCAATGTCTCGGATCAGCTCTTTGTTCATGCCTCGATTATACCATGTATACAAGCCGTCCACATATTGATCTCTCTGTCTTTCTCTTGGTAATCTTCCATAAATCTTCTCATCATCAAATGCGCAAAACTCATCACTATCCACGTTTGATTTTTTGAATCAATTTTGGGTTTTATTTGTTTCTTGTAGGACTTCTTTGTAGCTTTTTCTTTTCGCTCAGGGTATTCTTTGCATTTTCTCCACACACCATATTTTCATGGCCGGTATAAGTTTCTGATCGTGTCTGCTTGTTGTCCATAAATGTAGACTAGTCTAAGCAAAAGCAGCATTTCACAAAGTGAAAAATATTCTCTGCAAGTCATCTCCGTCAATCGAGTGATCACAAGTATTATTATATATGTTAGGTTAAGTATCAGGGGATACAACCACGGGCATATTTCTGTATAGGCCACAAGGGATACAACTATACTAAGTTCTGGGTTTGAAAAATCCGAAGATGGTTTATTTAAATACAACATGTATAATCAGACGGAGAATCTCTTTTTAATAGGTAATTAATCGCTATCAGTTGACAACAAATATTTGAACATTTATGAAATGTATGAAATTAGCGACATCTGATGCTCTTTGACACATAAAATAATACTCCCATTTTTATGTCCAAGGCCGACATATTATTTATTTTATCTTCCACTATCTTGTAGATCGGCAGCAATGCCGTTGCTGGCTATATATAGTTTTTGACAGGTACATGAAATGTACCTAGTAATTGAATACGGTTGCTATTGAGTTCGTAACATGTGGTATTTCGGCTACATGAACAAGCCATTTACTGGTCACACACACGCGTCAGACCAGTTGTTATCTTAATTTATCAAATGAGCAGAACTGCATCACGAGACACTTTGTAGCTCTATACAACACCCTTGTCTTACAGTCCACGCCGTGTGGTGGTGATGATCATATCTCTCTAAACGTTAAGAAACCTGATAATCTGCTCCCCTGTCCTGGGTGAAAGAGAGAGATGCGAGTGAAGCGGTGAGCTGCCAGACATAAAGATTTTGCCAAGTGCACAAGATATTTGATTAACCAACACAGAACTGGTACAGTCAGTCGATATGAACTAGAAGAGATGTTGAGGAAGAGATCGGAGCAAAGTTGGACCTGTCCGGAGCGCGATGACGATGATCTCCAGTCACCACTAATCCTGTAAAACAGAAAGAATCTAACTACGTCGGCAGAACAGAGAGGTCGAAGAACACATACACAATTTAATTGACAAAATAATAAACAAAGACTGGTAACCTGGCAACGCCTACACACCGCAAGTTCTCTACGTCATTGATTGGACGGCACGTTGTGGAAACGTATTTGGAAAAGTGTTTTGTGGTTTCGACATTTGATGTTTAAAGATTGAGAACAAACCACTGCTGGCAACGCTGATCGTATTCTGGCGTGAACCTTAAGCCTTGTTCACGTCAGATTGGAAACAGACCAGAACAAGTCATTATTCTGTGCCCAGAACAGGACAGAAAACCTATGTCAGTTTCATTTATCACGGTTTCGCAGTTAAGATGCAGAGTTCGAATTGAATTCTTTATTTCTTAAAAGAATAGTTCTAGATAATTGAAGCCAAGCTGTGCCAAGGAGGAACAGTTAGAGATAATATAATAGAAATACAACTTGGCAATGACTACATGGAACAATGATACATTTATTCTTTACATTTTTATAATATATTCACATAACAAAAACATAACAACAGATTGAAGGTTTTCTGTTGAATCCCCCTCGTATCTGTGTATGGCACGTTATCTACTGCTCTGCTGACGGTGACGTTCAGTCTCTCGGAATGACTCAGTTCCTTGTCTGACGCTTGTCTCGTGCAGGAAGAAGAAGAACGGAAGGAGTACTACCAGGATGAACAACTAAAACCAACTAACAATTAATGTCTGATGCATGCCCTTCTATATCAACCCTAGAATGTATTTACTGTTTGTGATTTGCAACCAATTTTACATTCAGTAGTTTGCCAGAGCTTTTTCAACACCTGACTCTCGTAACATCGAAATCAACGGAAAGCGATATGTTCCGTCATCGCTCTCGTACCCTCGACCGGGAATGTCGGGGAATAGGGAAACTGCATTCATTAATCTTTAATCTGCAAAACACCGACTGCAACAATAACAACAATAACAACAACAAAAACAATAACACCAATAACAACAATAACAACAAAACTAACAGCAATAACAATAATAACAATATTAATAACAATAACAACAAGAATACCAACAACAAAAACAATAACAACAACAAAAATAATAATAACTTTAATACAAGACCTTGCTCCGTGGAGAAGGTTTTACGGACGCGACTCATAATCTCGTAAACCCGGGTTCGAAACACAGCGGTGCTGGATTTTTCGAAAAAGGTATAGGTGCGATCGTTCAGAAAGCAATGGCAAACTACTTAACGTAAAACTTGCCCAGGAATCACAAACAGCAAAAATGCTGGGGTTTACTGCTATGTCCTGTGAAGGACATGCAACAAAATTTATTTATAAAAAGTAATTACAATAACAACAATAATAATAATAACACTAACTACAAAAATAACAATAACAATAATTAAAATAACAGTTACAACAATAACAATAACAATAAGAGTAACAAAAACAAAAACAACAACAATTAAAATAACAACAACAATAGCAATAATAATAGCAACAAAAATAAGAATAAATGCAATAGAACAATAACAATAATAATACAATAACAAGAACAATAGCAATAACAATGACAACAACAATAACAACAATAGCAACAATAACAACCCTGATGACAATAACAATAATTACAAGAGTTACAATAACAATAACAGCTTCTTCTCCTGGATACACTTGTCAATAATTGAATATACAAGTCAAAATCTTAAGTTATTATATTGCTGTAGTACACACATTCATAAAAGGGGTGATTAAATGAAGTCAGAAAACACACCTGGCTGACTCTGATGTGTGCACAGAAATGATGCAGCTGTACCATTCCCAAACTAGCCTGAATGACTCTGATGTGTTCATAGAAATGACACAGCTTTACCAGTCCCGCACTAACAAGACTCTGATTTGTTCACAGAACTGACACACCTCTACCAGTTCCAGAATAACCTGACTCTGATTTGTTGACACAATGATACAGCTTTACATATCACAAACTAACATGACTGATTTCTTTACATAAATGATACATCTTTACCTTTCACAAAATAAAATGACTTACTTGTTGACAGACATGATATCGCTTTACCAATCCCACACTAACCTGACTTTGATTTGTTGGCAGAAATAAAACGGCTTTGCCTGTCACAAACTAACGTGACTCTGATTTGTTTACAGAAATAATACAGCTTCACACATCCCAAACTACACTGACCGATTTGTTCACAGAACTGATACAGTTGTACCTGACCCAAATTAACCTAATTTGTTCACATAAATGATATTGCTTTACCTGTCTCGAACACACCTGACTGATTTGTTCACAGAATTGACGCAGCTTTACTAGTCCAAACTACAAAACACCCTCAACCATGTAAGCTATTTAAAACCACAGCAAGAACCGGTCAAACACAAATCACGTGAAATCTACATCGTTCACTTCCAGACATAGCAGCAGGGAATTTAGGCCAAATAACACATCAGATTAGAACAAGAATCGCCATTGTGAAGGTAGATTTTGCAAGATGAAAAACTGTCACAGAAAAAACTGCAGTTTAATTATTCCTGGATAACTTACATATTAAAATGCAAGGAAGGAGAAGGGTTAACAATTGTGTACTTCATTCTGCGAGGAGGAATGAAATTCACGATCATTGACCTACGAATATAAAAATAGGATACAGGTACGCGCCGAGGGCAGTGACTCCCGCTAGTATCGGCCGACGGGAAAATGAACGGAGAATGCTTTGAAGTGCAAACGAGCGATGGACAGAGGACCAGCGCAACAGCGGAGAACGGAGCGCCAGGACGTATACGTGATTTCACTGAACTTTTGATGTTACGGGTACGGCTAATTTGATTGTAGATCAAACAATCAACGAAGGATGGGACACACAATATAAAAAGCTGAACATGGAGTTTATGTTTAGTGTGTGATACCAAACTGGACGGAAAGATAGAATTATGTGTCCTGTAAATATGTGAACAGAAATATCCTCCCTTATAATGGGATAGAGTGCTTGGCTGCGGGAAATTTCGATTCGGGGATTTACATTAATTCTATAGAGGCATATATAAGGTTCAAATCTCCCATTGAAATCATAGAAGAGATGAAGGTTACTACACTTGAGCAAATAAAGTACCTACTTAGAAACAACAAGAACATAGACATGTTTTAATATGAAGAAATGATAACTTACTGGCAAATACAGAACACTGTATGCTCAAACAAATATACAACTAAAACCCTTAAAAGGAAAAGACGTTAACCTGTGGCAAGCAGGGATACTTACAACTGCATGCAATTGCACTGTGCCGAAACATTAAACTTTGTTAACCATAGACATGGTGTAGAACAGTCATAGTAACTCTAGACAATGTTGGATATTGGCGGCGTGTATTCAGAGGTGGATTATAATACCGTCCGAACCGGGAAATATATGAACTTCAGTGACTTACCAAATCGGATTATTTTCTGGTGATAAGACATTGAACAATTGTTTTCTTCAAGAATTGGATTAATTCCCGACTCAAACAGGAGGAGATCATTCATGGTGAGATCACTCCATTTCTGTGTGTGCAGTCCTGTGTTTTGGCTGACAGAAAAGACGAGAAGAACTAATGCACATACGAGATCAACCGTCCTATCTTGCATTCACACTAGCATCCAATACCAACTCCATATACACAGTCCATACATACACCAGACATAGTTTTTCTTAATAAATCTTTTATTTATTGTTGAAAGGAACTGTTGTCTGAGTATGTGTTGAGAGAATAACAGAGAGAGTGAAAGAAATAGATATATGGAAGGGAAGACAGAAGGGAGGGGTGTAGACAAAAGTCAGTCAATAATCCCAACAGATAATAAGTTTGAAGATGTGCTTGTTGATTCCAACTCTCTCCCGGGAAAACAAGCGACAAAAACATACTGACCAATAAAACGATATCACTCCCCCGATGTGTCTCCACCTTGACGTGGTGGGGGAGCTTGCGTGTCCCATCGACCCCATTTGCTTGCCGATGGGTGAAAAATTACATATCGGACAGCTTATGGGATAGGGACCAGACTAAGAGAGACACAACCTGCTGCTCTGCAGGTATAGACTGAGGATAGCAGTCAAAATTTAAATCAGGTGCACAAAGGCAGAATTTCTTGGTCCGGACAAAACTCTTAAGGCTCCCTGTCGAGGGCTGTGGCTGAACGCCTCTAAGCCACAAACCCTCGGATCTGAGAGCCAGGCCGATACCCGTCTACCGGAAAATAGAAACATGATACTGAGCAAGCTACATGCTCAGGTCTGATATATGTTCGAAGGCTCTCAGCTGGGGGATATGAGGGATTCCCGGATGAGAGGGCCTGACCGTTTCTCGTTCACTGCTGCACGAAGGTAAGGTGCTGAGCCGGCAGCACATGTAGCCTACCTCGTGAGCGAGTACAAAAAAGTCAGAAAAGTGCCCCAGTCGAAGGGCATGGTTACGGAAACTCTGTGTCTAACTCGTAGAGAGTGTAGACAAAAGTGAAAGAACGTCTCAACAACGCAAAATGGAACGCACGGCGAGCGAACCTATTGCGTGGGTTGAAGTCACAAGCAAAAGCTTACCGAGTGGATGTCGCTCGCAATCTGACCGCTCCTGGTGTGTGCTTGAGCGATCAGTGGCAAGTGGGATGCCCAACACATGGAAGTGAGGAACTAAAGCAGCCATGAGCAGGACGTGGAAACTCCTTGGGTGAGCCCAGTCTCAGAGCAATATGTGCCGGCTCTGCAATTATGGAAGCCTCCTCGGATAGTGAGATAGTGCCCATGGTCTGCCCCTGCCTTCCCTTGAAAGCCGACCGCGATATCGTTGATCGTTCTATCTTGACCAGCTGAGATGTGGGTGACATTACAACAGTCTAACGTGTCTCTAAACCAGAGGAAGGCTAACCTCACTAAAAAATGCCCGCCAGAAGTCGGAAGTGTCGTCCTACGGGTGGCAAACTAAAAATTGACACTACGCAATTACGTCCGAGTGAAATGTCTCGCCCGAATGTCTCTCGTGCTAGGAACAGCTCTAACTACCTAGTTTCCGAATGCCGCTCTTGTTCGGAACAGCTCTGACTAGGTAGTTTCCGAATGTCTGTCGTGCCTGGAACAGCTCTGATGGGCGCAACGACAAGCACATGTCCGAAAACTCGCTGAGTGGATGCCGTCTGCAAACCTGTCTGGTTTGTGCGGGAATGGCCCGGGGAAAATGAAATAACCAATATATTGAAGTGAGGATTTAAAGCAGCCATGAGCAGGACGTGACGATTTCCCTCGGTGAGCCCAGATCTAGGGCGTTATGTGTCGGCCCTGCAACTATGGAAGCAACCTTGGATGGCGGAAAATGCTATGGACTGTCCCTGCCTTCCTTTGAGGGATGACCGTTGTCTTCGACCGTTCCAACTTGGCCAGCATGGTTGTAGATGGCACCACAAAAGTGAGAGTCTCCCAGGAATGCTACCTGGTCAAAAAAAGCACGCTAAAGTCGATGTATTGGCCTACGGGTTTAGGCCCAAGGGCGCATAACAGACACACCGCAATGACATCTGAAAAAACACTCCGGATGAACGAAAAGAAGAAGAAAGAAGAAACGATATCAACTGAAACGAGAAAAAGAGCATTGAAGTGCTACATAGAACCTGTACTTTTGTATGGATTTGAAGCGTGGACAATGAGCAGTCAAGCTGGAAAATAAAAACATTTGATGGCTGTGGAAATTTGGTTTCTGAGGAAAATGCAAAGAATACCACGGACAGACAGAAAAACCAATGAACAAGTCCTTCAAGAAACAAATCTTCTTCTTCTTCTTCTTCTTCTTCTTCTTCTTCTTCTTCTTCTTCTTCTTCTTCTTCTTCTTCTTCTTCTTCTTCTTCTTCTTCTTCTTCTTCTTCTTCTTCTTCTTCTTCTTCTTCTTCTTCTTCTTCTTCTTCTCTTCTTCTTCTTCTTCTTCTTCTTCTTCTTCTTCTTCTTCTTCTTCTTCTTCTTCTTCTTCTTCTTCTTCTTCTTCTTCTTCTTCTTCTTCTTCTTCTTCTTCTTCTTCTTCTTCTTCTTCTTCTTCTTCTTCTTCTTCTTCTTCTTCTTCTTCTTCTTCTTCTTCTTCTTCTTCTTCTTCTTCTTCTTCTTCTTCTTCTTCTTCTTCTTCTTCTTCTTCTTCTTCTTCTTCTTCTTCTTCTTCTTCTTCTTCTTCTTCTTCTTCTTCTTCTTCTTCTTCTTCTTCTTCTTCTTCTTCTTCTTCTTCTTCTTCTTCTTCTTCTTCTTCTTCTTCTTCTTCTTCTTCTTCTTCTTCTTCTTCTTCTTCTTCTTCTTCTTCTTCTTCTTCTTCTTCTTCTTCTTCTTCTTCTTCTTCTTCTTCTTCTTCTTCTTCTTCTTCTTCTTCTTCTTCTTCTTCTTCTTCTTCTTCTTCTTCTTCTTCTTCTTCTTCTTCTTCTTCTTCTTCTTCTTCTTCTTCTTCTTCTTCTTCTTCTTCTTCTTCTTCTTCTTCTTCAGCATTCCGAGCCATTGCGGTTCTTTGGTGCAGATACAAGCCGTCTCCATTCGTCTCTCTGGTTGACCTTCTCTTGCCAGACGCTGATTCCAAGTGCTTGTAGGTCTGTATGTATATTATCTCTCCACCGTCTTCTTGGTCTATCTCGGAGGCTACGGTCATTTATTTCTTGAGTGTAAGCGAGTTTTGTTTCCCTATTATCCTCCATTCTTTCTATATGCTCCAGCCATTGCAGTCTATTAGCCTTCATGTTTCCAGTGATTAGCGGGGACTTAAACAGATCATAAATGTCATTGTTGCTTCTTATTTTCCACTCTCCACTTTGTGTATCTCTAATGGGCCCAAAGATGCGTCTTAAGACTTTGTTCTCAAAGGTTTGTAACAAAGCATCGTCTCCTTTAGTTGTACTCCAGATTTAAGAGCCATACAGCACAACTGGTCTAATCATTGTTTTGTATATTGTGATCTTGGTGTTACGAGATAGCGCATTTGATTTCAAGAAACAAATGAAGATCGTAAACTGATTAGAGTCATCAGACGTAGGCAGGCAAACTTTTTTGGGCATGTTATAAGAAGATATGACTTGGAGAATTTGGTGACACCTAGCAAAATCGAAGGGAGGAGACCAAGGGGAAGATTGAGAAGTAAATACATGGATGGCTTGGTCACGTGGCATGGTCGAGACAGGAACCCGGAGATGATCCACGACTCTGGTGATTGAGTGATACGGCAGAACATGACCGCCCACGCTTATCGGCATGGCACATGATGGATGGATGGAACAAACCAGTAAACAACTAAGGAGATAGTTCTACACCCCAGGGGGAATTCGGGACATATAGTGCCTGCCCCATGATAGTTCTACACCCCAGGGGGAATTCGGGACATATAGTGCCTGCCCCATGGTTGTATAGACCAGTCGGGACTCGATGAGTGATGCGTTCAAGATTACGCCAGCCCCATGGTTGTATAGACCAGCCGGGATTCGTTGAGAGATGTGTTCAAGATTACACCTGCTCCATGGTTGTATAGACCAGCCGGGATTCGTTGAGTGATGCGTTCAAGATTACGCCTGCTCCATAGTTGTATAGACCAGTCGGGACTCGATGAGTGATGCGTTCAAGATTACGTCTGCCCCATGGTTGTATAGACCAGCCGGGATTCGTTGAGAGATGCGTTCAAGATTACGCCTGCCTTATGGTTGTATAGACCGGTCGGGATTCGTTGATTGATGCGTTCAAGATTACGCCAGCATCTTTTATTTCCCGCGGCATTTCCTTGTGCGCATTATAGAATGGGCCGACCTGAGAGCCTAGTTCAAGTTTTAAATCTGACCCGATGGGAATTTGAACAAATGACCACCAGTCGGCAGGCAAGCGTATAGATAAGAATCGCACATTATAACATGACAGCAGTGTACGCGTTGATTGACAAATCCTGTCAGTTACACGCCCGTTGTGATTTATACAAGAAATACACTTCTTCTTCTTCTCCTTTTTCTTCATCTTCTTCATCGTCCTTCTTTCTGTGGATTGCATCATATCTAGTTACCCACTTCAGAAATCAGTCTCCGACTTTCTATGGGATTGCATCATATCTAGTTACCCACCTCAGAAATCAGTATCCGACTTTCTATGGGATTGCATCATATCTAGTTACCCACTTCAGAAATCAGTCTCCGACTTTCTATGGGAGTGCGTCATGTCTAGTTACCCACTTCAGAAATCAGTCTCCGACTGTCTATGGGAGTGCGTCATGTCTAGTTACCCACTTCAGAAATCAGTCTCCGACTGTCTATGGGAGTGCGTCATGTCTAGTTACCCACTTCAGAAATCAGTCTCCGACTGTCTATGGGAGTGCGTCATATCAAGTTACCAACCTCAGAAATCATTTTCCGACTTTCTATGGGATTGCATCATATCTAGTTACCCACTTCAGAAATCAGTCTCCGACTTTCTATGGGAGTGCGTCATGTCTAGTTACCCACTTCAGAAATCAGTCTCCGACTGGCTATGGGAGTGCGTCATATCAAGTTACCCACCTCAGAAATCAGTTTCCGACTGTCTATGGGATTGCATCATATCTAGTTACCCACTTCAGAAATCAGTCTCCGACTGTCTATGGGATTGCATCATATCTAGTTACCCACTTCAGAAATCAGTCTCCGACTGTCTATGGGATTGCATCATATCTAGTTACCCACTTCAGAAATCAGTCTCCGACTGTCTATGGGATTGCATCATATCTAGTTACCCACTTCAGAAATCAGTCTCCGACTGTCTATGGGATTGCATCATATCTAGTTACCCACTTCAGAAATCAGTCTCCGACTGTCTATGGGATTGCATCATATCTAGTTACCCACCTCAGAAATCAGTCTCCGACTGTCTATGGGATTGCATCATATCTAGTTACCCACTTCAGAAATCAGTCTCCGACTGTCTATGGGATTGCATCATATCTAGTTACCCACCTCAGAAATCAGTCTCCGACTGTCTATGGGATTGCATCATATCTAGTTACCCACCTCAGAAATCAGTCTCCGACTGTCTATGGGATTGCATCATATCTAGTTACCCACCTCAGAAATCAGTATCCGACTGTCTATGGGATTGCATCATATCTAGTTACCCACCTCAGAAATCAGTCTCCGACTGTCTATGGGATTGCATCATATCTAGTTACCCACCTCAGAAATCAGTCTCCGACTTTCTATGGGATTACATCATATCTAGTTACCCACCTCAGAAATCAGTCTCCGACTTTCTATGGGATTACATCATATCTAGTTACCCACCTCAGAAATCAGTCTCCGACTTTCTATGGGATTACATCATATCTAGTTACCCACCTCAGAAATCAGTCTCCGACTTTCTATGGGATTACATCATATCTAGTTACCCACCTCAGAAATCAGTCTCCGACTTTCTATGGGATTACATATATATCTAGTTACCCACCTCAGAAATCAGTCTCCGACTTTCTATGGGATTACATCATATCTAGTTACCCACCTCAGAAATCAGTCTCCGACTTTCTATGGGATTACATATATATCTAGTTACCCACCTCAGAAATCAGTCTCCGACTTTCTATGGGATTACATCATATCTAGTTACCCACCTCAGAAATCAGTCTCCGACTTTCTATGGGATTACATCATATCTAGTTACCCACCTCAGAAATCAGTCTCCGACTTTCTATGGGATTACATCATATCTAGTTACCCACCTCAGAAATCAGTCTCCGACTTTCTATGGGATTACATCATATCTAGTTACCCACCTCAGAAATCAGTCTCCGACTTTCTATGGGATTACATCATATCTAGTTAACCACCTCAGAAATCAGTCTCCAACTTTCTATGGGATTACATCATATCTAGTTACCCACCTCAGAAATCAGTCTCCGACTTTCTATGGGATTACATCATATCTAGTTACCCACCTCAGAAATCAGTCTCCGACTTTAGCCAGCATTTGTGCCAGGTTAGTTACATCTAGACATATTGTATCCCAGGTAAAGGGCTCTCTCTACCCGTGGGTGTACTCTTAATAAAATTGCCAGAGCAGACGCTTTACAGCCTGCTCTCTGCTATTGCCAACTGTCTTGGGAATTTTACTGTGCAGGACGAGGTATCCGATAATCTCACAACCCAAGAGATCGTGGAGACGCGATAATGGGAATATTCCGTTCGTATTCAGGGATCGAACCGGTGGCTTCAGAGCCTAAGGCAGTCACCGTTACCTTTCAGCCACGGCCAACCAAGAAATACAGTAATATGTGATGATCGACACTGATAGATGTAGAGGTTAGAAGTAGATATTGAAGAACATAGCCGACATTAGAAGTAGAGGAAATAAGTAGATATTAGAGGACACACCAGACAATATAAGTAGAGGAAAGAAGTAGGTATTAGAGGACACATCAGATAATGGAAGTTAGTTAGTTAGTTAGTTAGTTAGTTAGTTAGTTAGTTAGTTAGTTAGTTAGTTAGTTAGTTAGTTAGTTAGTTAGTTAGTTAGTTAGTCGACAGATCATCCTCATTGCACATCGAACCATTCAGTCCATAAGTGCTCGGATCCCCTCCTCAGCAAATCCCGCAGTGTGTAGCGGCTAATGACACCTGTTCCGTGTTGGTTTATCAATCTTCTTTGGCTTCCTGCGTAGTATTCTTGTTTGGCAACATCTCTTTTAATTTGCAGTTGTCGCAGTCTGACCATGGTTGTAGAATCACCGTCATCACTTGGTTCTCGCAAAAGTCTTACTTCTCGTAGAGCATTAAGAATGTCAGCCTGGTCCATAGCGCGTCCGCCCTCCACAGTAGCATTACCTGCGAGCTTGTCAGTTTACTCAGATAATAGAAGTAGAGAAAAGAAGTAGATATTAGAGGACACACCAGATAATATAAGTAGAGGACAGAAGTAGATATTAGAGGGCACACCAGACATTAGCAGTAGAGGACAGAAGTAGATATTAGAGGGCACAGCAGACATTAGCAGTAGAGGACAGAAGTAGATATTAGAGGGCACAGCAGACAATAGAAATAGAGAAAAGAAGTAGATATTTGATGACACACCAGACAATATAAGTAGTGGACAGAAGTAGATATTAGAGGACACATCAGATAATACAAACTTTGAACGCTAATGTGACCACACCTGGACTCCAATGTGCCCCAATGATGTGACTAAAACTGTCGCTCAAAGAACGAGTGTACTCGTCGACACGACACCCCCCCCCCCCCCCTCTGCTGCCTTGTAGGTTCCACACACTAATGCAGCTGCCCCGTTCTCATGACTTGTCCAAAAGAATGTGGTCTGTCTTCTTCTGATTCACGTAACCAGTTCTCTTTATGAGCTAACTTTTGTCAAGATGTCTTCATTAATCTGTCCAATCCCCCATGGTGTTCTCTTCATTCTTCTATGAAACCACATTCCCGCAGCTTCTACATCAGGAACGTATGACAAACTATACTGAACGTCAAATTGTCTAGTCAGTCACAGACAACCAATAAATGCTGGTGTTGATTGTAACGTCCTGCAGCTGTTCATTCATTGTGCGAGTTTATTGCACCGTACAATAGTGACGAGACATGAACACTTGGTCATTCTATGTTGTACAGTAGTGACGAGACATGAACACTTGGTCATTCTATTTTGTATAATAGTGACGAGACATGAACGCTTGGTCATTCTATGTTGTACAATAGTGACGAGACATGAACGCTTGGTCATTCTATGTTGTACAATAGTGACGAGACATGAACACTTGGTCATTCTATGTTGTACAATAGTGACGAGACATGAACGTAGTGACGTGACATGGACACATGGCCATTCTATGTTGTAAAATAGTAACGACAATAGAAACGTTGTCATTCTTTGTTTTACAATAGAGACGAGACATTGCACAATATGACAGTGCATATATTAGATAACTCATGTGAGGACAATCACAATGTGTATTTATATCTAAACTAACTCACGAGCGGGACAATGCACATGTGTACTTATAGTTAAATGTATCACCTGCGGGGTAATCACATTGTATAATTATATGACAAATAACTCACGCGGGGGGCAAAAACAATGTGTTTTTATATCTGACATATCACATGTATGCGGAAATGCGCTGGTAATGTCATCATAGCGGTGGGGGGGGGGGGGGTGTGATTCCGTCTGTAACTCTCGCAGGTTATGAGGTGGACAGTCTGGCAACCTATTCCTGCATGCATTCAGTCTACAACATGTGGTAGAAAGAATGGCCACATATTCCTGCATGCATTCAGCCTACAACATGTGGTAGAAAGAATGGCCACATATTCCTGCTTACATTCAGCCTACAACATGTGATAGAAAGAATGGTCACATATTCCTGCATGCATTCAGCCTACAACATGTGCTGGTCGTAATATCTCACATATCCATAGCAGCTACCTGGTTCTTGTTATTTGTTATATACCTATGATAACTCACCTGTGGGACAAGATGAGCTTGCCATTTGTTATATACCTAAGATAACCCACCTGTGGGACAAGATGAGCTTGTCAGTTGTTATATACCTATGATAACTCACCTGTCGGACAAGATGGGCTTAGGCTGACAAAGAAAAAATAAACAGAAGTGGCCCCACAATTCCCATAAAAACTGTATTCATTGAATCTCTTAAACCAGGGCCCTAAATCTTTCTCCAGGCACGTACAAATTAGGCTCCTGCTGTCGCTGATGTCAAGGTAGTTAACATTTACTAGAGATGCAAAGGCCAGCGGCACACGGGTCAGCTTCGAACCCTCAATGGTTAAAGTTGTTAAAAGCGGAACATTTTTAAAGGCAGAAAGAGATATCTGTGACACCGGGTTGTAGTTCATACTAGTGTCAGTTATCTCTGTAATAAAATTATAATCTATGTCAATAAAGCTGATCCACTGCGGTATTTCATCCCCTCTCATAACATGTATAATATTGGAGGATACAAGCAGTCCCGTGGTATATTTCAACTCCAAAATGACACTGGGTATTGAGGGAAGTAAGTTGTTGGAAATGCTTACCACGGAAGTATTCAATGGTAATGAACCAGAATTTGGATCGTTTATTCGATTACTATAGAAATAGAATTGTTCTATGTTATGTGGAAATGAAAAATCTGGAATAACTGTTAGTAGGTTGTTGGTTATACCAAAGTTATTCAAACTATCAGCGTATCTACTAACTACTTTACTGAGTAAATTTGCGTCCGAAATTCTGTTGTTATCAAGGATTAACGAACTCAGCCTAGCCTCTAAAGGAAGCCATGTAATATCTACTATGTTATTCTGATTTAAATATAACCACCCCAAAGTGATCAGCTTGGAAAAAGACTTGGGAACGGCTGTAAGACTGTTATCAGATAATGTTAGCGACGTTAAACTGTTAGCCATGCTGTCGAATGTATCATCTGGGATTGTTTCAATGAATGTACCTGTGATACTCAAAGTAGTTAGGTGGGGGAAATGTTGAATGCAGTCTGGCCATATTTGGAGACCGTTCTGGGTCAAATAAAATGTCTTCAGTGTTTTACCAATGTTCTTCATTGCGTTAATGTTCCAGTCTGTGATGTTTGATATGTCAAACGTAAGATCTGTCAGTGCGTGCAAATGGAGAAAAGCATCTGGGATTCTCATAAATAGAGCTCCTGAGAATGATAGTGAGGTTAAAGTCAAGGCTGAAGCGTCGAATGCAGCTTCATCTATGGTGGTAATAGGATTTTCTTCCAAAGAGATTTGTGTCAGGTTGGCTGGTAAACTTCGAGCTGGTATTGTGGTAATCTGGTTCATCTGGGGACAAGCCAAGATATCATGTTGTACACAGTCAATTTACGACTGTTCTTTCTGTGATTCTGTAATCAGTTACGAATATATCTACTGCATGGGGGAGTGGGGGGAGGGGAAGGGAAAGCAAATACTACAATATGCATCTGTCCTGCATGACTATCTTGCTACAAACGAAAAGGTGACACCCATTCAAACATCAAACCATGGGAGTCTGTATCAGTATATGCGTGAAATGGCAATACAGTTAACGACCCATAAAGCTCACAAATGCACACATACACATAAAACACATCACGATTCAACACACACATACACACACGCACAAAAACACACACATACACACACACACACACACACACACACACACACACACACACACAAACACACCCACATCGGTAAACTAATGATGCGTGTATGAAACGAATGCTGCCCGAGGGAGAGATTGGCCATGAATGAGGGGGTTGGGAGGGATACATGAGTAGATAAACATATACACACTCAGATAAATGGATATACTAACGGGTGGTAAACATACTAATACACACATCCAGGCATATAAATATACAGACAGCAGACAGTCAAACAGACAGACAAACGGAAGGACAATACTGCCTATGGACAGAGTGACACAAAATCCTCCTTATGTCACGGCTCTCGAGAAAGATAGATTGAAAGCAAGGCTGACAAAGGAGCAGCCAGGAAGAAAGTAGGACAGACAAAACACCGACAGATGAATACAGAGACAGATTCATAGACATAATGAGGTTAGAACAATTGTTGTAAGTTACCAACGTCCTATTACTATTCTAAAAATGCTAAAGGAGTGGTGACAATCTTGCCTTCAGGAAACTGCGATACTTACGCCCAGACTTTGAAATGTGAAGGTTGTAATTACATCCAAACTGAGAGGTGTTAAATACGATATACCGAGACTGTGAAATGTAAAGATTGATAATTGTTGTTTGTCCATCAAGAATGAAGATGACCATTCATTTCATCCAGTGGGGTTGAAAGTATGGAGCCGTAAGTTCTAAAATGGCTGATAAGGTCTATTTTGGCTCGAAATGTTCTTTGACAAAATGCTTGACGTTCTACGTAGAGGATCTCCTGCATTGGTTTTTCTGTCCAGCCTTTCCTTCGCAGCTCTTGCAGTCCTGGTTGCTTCACAAGTGACTGCACCCTTATGTAATGATGTGCGCCACGAAATACGGTCTTTAGTTGCAGTCTCCCAGGTGTCAAGATGAATTCCAAAAGCTTTCGGTGAGATTTTCAGAGGGTCTTTAAAGCGATTCCTCTGGCCACCTTGCGGGTGTTTACCACAACGCAGTTCGCCGTATTATTAAAAAAATATATATTGATAATTACATCCACATTGAGAGATGCGAAATATGATACTCACATCCAAACTGAAAGATGTGAAATATGATACCCACATCGCAACTGAAAGATGTTAAATATGATACCCACATCCAAACTGAAGATGTTAAATATGATACCCACATCGCAACTGAAAGATGTTAAATATGATACCCACATCGCAACTGAAAGATGTTAAATATGATACTCACATCCAAACTGAAAGATGTGAAATATGATACCCACATCGCAACTGAAAGATGTTAAATATGATACCCACATCCAAACTGAAGATGTTAAATATGATACCCACATCGCAACTGAAAGATGTTAAATATGATACCCACATCCAAACTGAAAGATGTGAAATATGATACCCACATCGCAACTGAAAGATGTGAAATATGATACCCACATCGCAACTGAAAGATGTGAAATATGATACCCACATCGCAACTGAAAGATGTGAAATATGATACCCACATCGCAACTGAAAGATGTTGAATATGACACTCACATCCAAACAGAAAGATGTGAAATATGATACTCACATCCAAGTTGACCTATGGTTCAGGTAATACTTACACCCAAACTGTGAAAAGTGAAATGTGATACTTACATCCAACTTTAGAGCTGTAGCATGTGATAATTGCATATAACAAGTGAGATGTGAATAATAATACTTACATCCAAACTGAGAGATTTGAAATGTGATTTTTGTGTCGCAAGTGAGGGTGGAAGAGAAGTGAAGTGTTTATAACCGCAAGAAATGTAGACGCCATAACAGTCACATTCCTGCAAAGCAAAGACAAATATAACAATCACATTCCTGCAAAGACAAATATAACAATCACATTCCTGCAAAGACAAATATAACAATCACATTCCTGCAAAGACAAATATAACAATCACATTCCTGCAAAGACAAATATAACAATCACATTCCTGAAAAGACAATTATAACAATCACATTCATTTTAAAAACATATATAACATTCACATTTCTAGAAACACATATTTGACAGTGATATTCCTGTAAACATATATGTAAATGTCACATTCATGCAAATATAAAATAACAGTCACATTACTATAAGCACATACATGACAGTCACATTACTATGAGCACATACATGACAGTCACATTACTATAAGCACAAACATGACAGTCACATTACTATAAGCACATACATGACAGTCACATTACTATGAGCACATACATGACAGTCACATTACTATGAGCACATACATGACAGTCACATTACTATAAGCACATACATGACAGTCACATTACTATAAGCACATACATGACAGTCACATTACTATAAGCACATACATGACAGTCACATTACTATAAGCACATACATGACAGTCACATTACTATAAGCACATACATGACAGTCACATTACTATAAGCACATACATGACAGTCACATTACTATAAGCACATACATGACAGTCACAATCCTGCTTACATACCTGTAGAAGCCTTAATCATATAAACACATACAGGACGTCGCAGTCAACCCAATAATTGATTGTTGGTTGCGATCTCTCGGCAACTTTACATTATGAAATTTGTTATTTTTTATTTTCTGAACGATCGGCGCCCATACGATTTCGTAAAAATTCCAACGCAAGGCGGTCTGCTGCCAAATCGCACGTCGCTGTGTTTCGAACGCGGCATGGGGGAGTACGAATTGCGTCCGTAACACCTTTACCGCGGAGCGGGTGAAAAACACGAATTCAGTGGCAAACACCATCTAGGGTTGGACCAAGCATGGTACACAATCAAATGATCATGTATTATAATGTTAAGTTCCGTTCATTGAGAATTGACAATGCGGAAGAGAACAAGAAACATAACAAATAACACAGTGACCCTGGTATGGCGATATATTGTCCCACACGACAGGTATACTAGCCTCTCTCTAGGCCCGACTCAAAGTACCCCCTCTGGGTCTCGAATTCCACTCACTATCCCTGGAACCCACAGTGCGGAGTCTCTTCCCAACTCCGTCACAATTTTCCACTTTCTCCGACCACGACCTCCTCCTAGTCCGGTCTTAACTCAACTCCTCCTCAGCTCGGAGTCCAAACATGAACTGATCCCCGTCAATCTTTGTCCCTGTCTTTTAAACCATTCTATCCCCCACAATGCCTCACACACAACACACAACCTCACTGCTCCAACTGTCTGCCCCACCATTATTTTAGCCAGCTGATTTCTTCTCCGCTCCCCCTTACCTCACTGTCTTCTCATTTTCGCCCTCTGGGGGGGGGGGGGGGGGCTTACTATTGGCCCTATTTTATCTCCTGAACTGTTTATGTGTCCCCTTGCTCTCCCGGACACTGACCTTAATGTCAATGACCCCAGGCATGTGTCACTACCCCGCCCTCAAAAGAAAACATCGTTTTCAAATGTTGGGAGACTAATACTTATCAAATATGTGACCCAGACACATTGTCTAGGTAGTCGTAAGTATAAATCCAACTTTCTCTAGCTACCACACTTAATAATATATCAAATACTCATAGTACACTCCCATATTCCCCACATATCAATGCAACCATCTGTACATCTTGTGTACCAATGTATGAACTAATACATCACATAATAATAATACATCATAGGAAACATCATATCTGTGTATCTGCAGGTCTATTTACATCCTCAAAAAGACACAAGCTATTTGTGTACTGACCCTATATCAGGTGGTTTTTTTCTTGCCTCAAACCTCCACCTATGATTCTTGTCGATGCTGTGTCTACCCTTCATATACCCATGCCTCATGTTTCCTATATCTTTAAAACATCTGTTTGCTACTCCTGGTTCAATGATGTCGTTAACACTCTTTTGAACTGCGTTAACATTGCTATCTGCATATTGTACTGTTACACTGGAGTCTCTGTTTAATCTGACCTCTTTATTAAATTCTGGCCAATATGCCTCGCATCCTGCTCTCTGCTGCTTATGCCTTACTCCTAAGAGCCCTGCACATGCCCTATCCTGAGCTGTTCTTGTATATCGGTCTCTTTGTGCTACCCGTACTGCTACTTGCCCACATGCAGTTCCGACATCTGAAAACCGGTGAGTGAAACCATTGTTCTTCCTATCGAAGCTCCATCTACCCTTCTTTGATTTTCTATGTCTCACTTTACTACACCCCTGGAAACATTTGTCAAGAGTAGTATCTTGTCTCTGGGATTCCCTACAGCTACATTTGAGATCCATTCTCACCTGCTCAGCTGTCCTATACTTGTCCACAGTGTTTACTTCAAGTGCCTCTTTTTCTTCAGCTATACTCTCTAATTTAGGTTTTCTTTTGGTAACTACCTCGTTACTATTTCCACTATGTTTTTGGTCCCAATAAACTACTTCCTCTTTTGTACACTCTTTAACTCCTATAACATTTCCGATGATGAGATATGCCACTGGTAGTCTAAAACACATGCTGTCACTCTTCCTGTTATGTATGGTGTTTTTACTGTTATCACGGCTACTGGGTAGAATTCTACTGTCCCATTAAATGTTATGGATCTAATCTTTTTCCCGGTATAATCCGAGGGATGCACTAAACTCTTTCTCACCCCGATGGACGTACATCCGGAATCCCTAATTGTTAACGCTGGTCTATCATTAACAAACCCATGATGCATCTTCAGACTTCCTCCTTCATGCACTGCTGATCCTGCTTTAACTGTGTGACCACATATTAAGACTGGCTGACCGTCTTTTTCAAAAAGAGGTTTGCACCCACTACAATCGTCATTGTTGATAGTCTCAATCACTTGTGCTGCATTAGAATGCTCCGTTTCTCTCATCCTACATTGATGGCTGACGTGCCCCTTCCTTCCACATTTGAAACAAGTGATCTCCCTTTTACTGTTGTTCGTTGGTCCATCTGATGGTTGTGCATCACAATCTGCCATTTTGTGTCTCCAGCTCCCACAATTCCAACATCCGGCATAACTATTTGGACGTCTCTGAAAATTCCCCCTTTTGTATGGGTAACGTCCTGCTCTGCCAAAATAGTTGCCACGGGAACCATTGTCTTTAGGTTCTTGTTCCTCATATCTTTGTGTTAAATCTACACTTTTTTATCTTGGTCTAATAACTGGATTCTGGTCCTGTTTCGTATACGCTGCACAGACTATTTCCTCATCAATGTGTCTGCCTATAGAACTGTTTGGATGTGCAGTCATGTAGTTTTGCCCTAACTGTGACATTGTATCTATGTCCTTTGGCTTACGTTCCTCAAAGAAAGCTACTAGGTTTGTATTGCATGCAGATACTATCTTGTCTTTTAACATTTAATCAACTAATTTATTAAAATCTTTCCCTACTTCTGCAAGCTCCATCCATTTGTTAAATTTGTTTTTCACTGTATTTACAAAATCTGTAAAATCCTGATTTGTCTCTGGCACTAATTGTCTAAACTTTGTTCTGTATCCAGGCTCAGTTAGTTGGAACTTTGTAAGCAAGCTTTGACGCAGAATCGTACAATTATTTCTTTCTTCTACAGGTAGATTAAACATGGTGTCTAGAGCCTTCCCTGTTAGATACTCACCCAGTCTAATAGCATACTCTGTTTCTGGGATGCCTAACCCTTTCGCTGATGCTTCGAATCTCGACAAATAAGCTTCAAGACTGTCCCGGTCCGTAAAGTATGGCAGTTTTAGTCTCTGTGAGGGATGGGGAGGTCTTCTGCTTTCCTCACTTTGACCCTTTGAAGATACTTCTAATTTTTTCAACTCAATTTCATTTTCTCGCCTGAGCTTTTCTTTCTCAATTACTATTTTCATTTGTGTGTGTCTCTCTCTCTCTTCCTGTAGACGCTTGGCGTCCATTTCAGCTAACTTCTCTTCCTGTAGGCGTTTTGTCTCGCGTTCATTATGCCTCTCCTCTCTTTCAATCTGTTTTTGTTCTTTTGCTTTGGCATACTCCTGTAACTCTTTACCCTTCAGGCCTAACCTTTCACCTGCTTCAATATATTTCATTAAAGTAGGCATCTTGTACTTGTGGACACCTTGCTGTCCGTCCGCCAACTAAATGTAAAGACTCTGCTGCTAGTCTTTGTGTACTTTCACTAAGTACACCTCCACTAAGGCTGTACGTAAATTCGTAGTATTAATACTGTCACCCTGTACTCACCCAGTCACTCTCCAAGTACTAGGTAGTGAGGGGGGAATATTACCTATTCTCCCTCGTATATATATATATATATATATATATATATATATATATATATATATATATATATATATATCAAAAACTGTAGAACAATTCCTGGAAATAGTTTTAAACATATATATAAATACACAAATGAATGAACCACACTAAGTGCCAACTATTAGACGCTAGACGCATAGGCTGGTGAAACGCAGACGGATGATTACATAGAAATAAAAACCACTGACATAAACATGCCCATGAAAGACCATACCTTGCGCATAATATAAATTGACAGATACCATCTAGATAGAAGCTGTTTTAACATAAGAATTACAACAATACCATATATCCAAAGAAATCACATATCATATGTACCAGTAAAGAGAAAACAGTAAAAAGAACAAATATAAAATTAATAATGTACATAGATCTGACTATAGACACTTGGACACCGTGTATAAAGTCGAGACGACCCAATGCTCAACCGCACAAAATAAACTGACTCGTCAGCTGACAACATACAATGTGTACCTAGACAATTTATCTTTGCTTTTTCTCCCGTAGATCGCGAAACAATGCAAAAATATCCTACTTATTACGACCACTGGACCACATACAAATAATTACGTAACGCACAACAACAATACTTAGGACGATGAGAGCAAGAGAAACAAAAAAAAAACGCCGACAACAATGCAATGGTGAAATCTCATAAAAGTCCTTATTTTGTTTTCAATAGTCTCCGAAAATCACCTGGAAATGTTTGTCGGTTACTGTTTTGAAAAGATTACGACGTTAGCTTCCCACAATGAATTAGTGTTCTGATGCGTTTTGGGGAGATGGAAATACTTTTAAAGTCAATGAATGTTTAACTGTGTCGTCGCTGTTGCTTTGAAGTGATGGTATGGCTTTACTGTTGCCAAAAAGGTTAAACCAACGAATGGCAGTAAAATTATCCAGCGCTATAAATCCGTTTTGCAAGTCTTTTTTGGTAGAGAAATGCGCTCATACTTGCGAAGACGGCACCCGAATGACTGTTGTGGAATTGTTTCCCGATGATGACACACACACAAAGACGTTAAACGTAAATCCTGGTTTAAGTAGAAAAACAACGTGTTTATCTCGTTCTACTCTGGACAATTTTTCAGTAACTTTCCATTGTCCACGGCCTTGAATCCGCCGGTCATCTCTGTTTCTCTTTATCACAATAATCCGTGCAGATACGTTTACTTTTCTGTGGAGCAAGGATTGTCACTTTCGTGTGTTCTCCACACTTTTCTCACATAACTCCCCTTCCCGGGCGAGTTGTTAACCATGAATTACCCTCGTAACTCCCCTGGCGCCCCTTTCCGTCTTATTATCTGCACCGAACTCTGAAGACGCCGTACACACACACTCTCCTTTGGCGCCTGTCTATTTTTCGTGAACAACCTGTCCTAAACAGCGCCGACATTTTTGTCAACCCAACTTTTTCGACCGCTGTCGGCCAGACGATTCTCTCCGCAGCGCACTCCTGTCCGTGTACTGTGCGTAACCCCTCACTGTCCCCTTTCCCCCTTCGGGTGGGCAATGGTTTTACCTGTGGTGGCTTTCTCGTGAAATAGCTTTGGTTTGGAATACTGTCTTCGTCGTCCCGTGACAGTGGTGATACACGTATCCTCCCTTGAACTGTCTGCGGTAATTTATCTGACACACACCCAGTCTGACCGTTGTCTACTCGCTTACACAGGGTTGAACTTGGAAATCATGTTGTTACACTTACGAACTGATTCATACTGATGTAAATCCATATACCGAGTTATTTGATTGACGAGCCCGCAATTCCTCGTCTGTCACAAAGTAAATGATGACAGAGTAACAGATAGAGTGGCTATGGTTGTGTCTAGGGTATGTCCTTGTAAATGTCATGTTGAACAACAGATTAACCAAGATGCATCACAACCAAACACCAGTCAGTGAACAAGCGTTAATTTGCGCACATAATATTCCTTTAATTCTGAATTAACACAGACACATGTAATATATAAATCCAGGAACAATAATTCTCTAAGAATATATCTCCATCCCAATGGAACACTTCGAATAACACTGCCTCTCAAGGCCTACTAAATCTCGTCCCACACGACAGGTATACTAGCCTCTCTCTAGGCCCGACTCAAAGTAACCCCCTCTGGGTCTCGAATTCCACTCACTATCCCTGGAACCCACAGTGCGGAGTCTCTTCCTAACTCCGTCACAATTTTCCACTTTCTCCGACCACGACCTCCTCCTAGTCCGGTCTCAACTCAACTCCTCCTCAGCTCGGAGTCCAAACATCAACTGATCCCCGTCAACCTTTGTCCCTGTCTTTTAAACCATTCTGTCCCCCACAATGCCTTACACACATCACACAACCTCACTGCTCCAACTGTCTGCCCCACAATTATTTTAGCCAGCTGACTTCTTCTCCGCTCCCCCTTACCTCACTGTCTTCTCATTTTCGCCCTCTGGAGGGGGGGGGGGGGGCTTACTATTGGCCCTATTTTATCTCCTGAACTGTTTATGTGTCCCCTTGCTCTCCCGGACACTGACCTTAATGTCAATGACCCCAGGCATGTGTCAGACAGGAATGTGTAATGTCTCCTTTTTTTTCCCTCCTGTACAGTGAAAATATTTTCAGAAATATAGAAGATATGGAAGAAATCAACATTGGGGGTCGATCATCAATAAAATTAGATATGCAGATGATACAGTCTTGATTGCAAACAATGAATAGGACCTGCAACATTTAGAAGATGCGGTTCTTACACACAGATTAGAACTGAATAGTAAGAAGACACAGATTTTGATCGTCACTGGGAAGAAGGAAATACCATAATGCGATATCGGAGTAAATGAGCATATTGTTAAGCAAGTGAATCGATACAGATATCTCGGAACAGTCATAACATCTGATGGGAGATGCCTTGAAGAGATTGAATAAGAATTGCCATTGGGAAGGTAGCCTTTTGCAAGATGAAAAACATACTGACCAATAAAATAATATCAACTGAAACAAGAAAAAGAGTGTTGAAGTGCTACATAGAACCTGTACTTTTGTATGGATGTGAAGCGTGGACAATGAACAGTCAAGCTGAAAGACATATGATGGCTGTGGACATTTGGTTTCTGAGGAAATTGCAAAGAATACCATCAACAGAGAAAAAAACCAATGAATAAGTCCGTCTAGAACCAAATGAAGATCGTAAACTGATTAGAGACATTAGACGTAGACAGTCACAATTTGTTTGACATGTTATGAGAAGAAATGATTTAGAGAACTTGGTGACAACTGGCAAGATCGAAGGAAAGACAGGAAGGCGAAAACCGAAAGCAAATACCTGGATGGCTTGGACTCGTGGCATGGTCAAGACAGGAACACGGAGCTGATCCACGACTCTGGTGATCGAGTGAGTTGGCAGAACATGACCGCCGGCATGGCACACGATGGATATTTAGGTTTCATTGACCTGCCCGCCCACAGACCATTGCGACTTACTTATTGACTCGCCCTCGTAACGTTTTCTACCCAGTTACGCACGTTACGGGACAAACATTTGTCATCATAAACACTGACAACGAACCTTGGCGGGAGACATTTCGCGAATGACGCCGGAGTTGAATGTGATGTGAAAACGGGGTTTAGAAAACAGAGCACGCTGTTCTATGTAGCCGTTTTGGGATGACTGATAAAACGAATGGATAAGTGCATCAATGCTGGTGGGAATTATGTTGAGAAATAAAGGGACAATGCATGTATAAAAATAAACTTGTTTCAAGTTGTTATCATGTTTAGTTATTTTTCTACAACCATTTGTGACTGACTTATTGACTTACCCTCGTAATATAGATCATCATCAGTGTGCTCACAGACACAATCCAGGGCAGCTCTCGTGTCAGTTCCAGTTTGAACTATCCAATAAAGGATTTGATTCATTGTTGACATTGACCTAAACCAAATCCCCCCCCCCCCCCCCCCCCGTATAGCCAGCCTAACAAGAAATATCTTGGGAAGTAAAATCGGACGGTGTGATATTGATGACATCATCCCTGAAGTCCCTATTGGTATGTGACAGTGGCACAAGCATCCTACGTCCACAGAACCATACGGCATGTGAGAAGTTCCGTTCGTTACCTGACCTGGAAAACACAAGCCTAAAACGTCTTTAGCTGTGAATAGAAGCTCTTTCTTATAACGTGTTTATAAATGCAGGCGTCTATTTATTGATAACTGAAAGTGGCAGGTAGTTATCACATTTATATTTACAACTTAACCTAATTAAATTAGAACGCACATGCCTGATTGGCACCTTGCCGTCTTGACAGACGATAATTTGTACAGTGAAGATATACCTCTCCATAACATCAAGCCTGGGCTGAAGTTAAGAGTTCATGTGTTGCGCATGCTGCACGATCACTCTCTCGGCCTGTCTAGTCTACTCCAGAGGAAAGGTAACATCAATATGTCTAGAACAAGACAAGCTGTAGAAGCTGCCGAAATAGCAAAGCAATGCTCTAACTATCCGCCTGCCGGAGCATCCATCGTAGACAAGTTGCCAACCAAGGCTTTGAGCCTGGTCTGCCCTGCCACGAAATTTAGTCTTTAGGTTGCAATTCCTCTCACTAGGGTAAGGCTTTGTACCCTCCTGGCAACTGGTTGTTGAATATTATTCCAGCTCGCTGTCAAGAACAACAGTCCAGCAGAACCACTGGAGCAACGTTAATAAATATGTAACGACTGGGGTAGGTCGACATTTTATGGCAATGCAATGTTTATTTATATAAAATAGCTTGTTGCGTCCTCAAATATTAATATACACCGTTCCCATCTTGCTGGGAGGATCGGTGTTACATAAGTAGGCACAACACACAATGTTCATGATACATATTTAATTAATTAAATACCCAGCTAATGATCTAACCACCTAGCGTTATTCATATTGCATCGTTGCTGCGTAAAATA
The DNA here is from genome assembly GCA_963921405.1 of Cepaea hortensis. Lineage (NCBI taxonomy): Eukaryota > Metazoa > Mollusca > Gastropoda > Stylommatophora > Helicidae > Cepaea > Cepaea hortensis. The sequence goes on along the minus strand of CAWUFQ010000002.1, from coordinate 802,445 downwards.
ATATTATCTCTTCCAGTAACTCCTGATTGTCGACATTTGCTAACCTTGAGCCATTCCGTCGAATTCTGGTTTAATATAAATGGCCAGTCATTGGTCCTGACTTTGGAGTATGCCTTGATCGTATATCCTTTATGAACGATGGTTCCCTGTTACTATTTCCACCTTCCAGATCGATTCATGTTGATAATTCGCCTCTGACAATTTCACTCCGCCTTTCCTTGTTGTCAGCCCAAACATCACTCTCTGGTTGCTAGTGTATCACGCAGTGACGTTTTTCACATCGTGACGTCACTTGGCGACTTTTGGCGCTTGTTTCTTTGAGATTAACTCTTTGGTTTCTTTCTCACTTATAAATTCTGTATCTCATTCTAAAGTGCTACGTGGCACCTCCCAATAGAACGTCCGAAGTCGTTGACACAATGCTGGGTGTCGGGTTTGGTGTGCGCCGCCCAACATTCGGTGCTAACAGAAAACAGATACTTCCGTCTACTGTTATACGGTTGCTTAATCATATCTGACTGAGACCTGACAGTATATAACATATAAAAGATTACTTACGTATATAACAATAAACACATATATAACATTAAACACATATATGATACTAAACACATATAAAACATTAAACACATATATAACATTAACTTTGACGTCAGTGAATCCACATCGCTGTCCAGGATGAAAGACTTGGGAGGAAGAATTAGCATGGTCAGACACGAGAGGTACATCGGAAAAACGAGGTGCCTCGTCAACCAACATAGAACTGGCACTATTAGCCACAGGACGCTGATGCATACGCTGGGGGGGGGGGGGGTGTCTGAGCACCTATGGACCTGTCCTGAGTGCAATGAAGATACCCCGACTGATAACTGATAACTTATTACATTAACCGCATATATAACATTAAACACAAATATAACAATAAACTCATATATAACATTATACACATATATGATGTTAAATACATTTATAACATTCATCATCATCCTCATGTGCCATGCCGATAAGCGTGGGCGGTCATGTTTCGCCATCCATCATTATCACCAGTGTCGTGGATCAGCCCTGTGTTCATGCCTCGATTATGCCATGTAACCAAGTAGTGATGGCTCTGTCTTTCCCTCGTTCATTTCCCATAAATCTTGCTAGCTGTCACAATGTTTCCCTGCAGTTTATTCTCATCATAAATTCCACAAAAGTCACGACTCTGGGTTTTATTTGCTTCTTCTAGGACTTCCTTGTTGCTGTTTCTGTCCGCCCATGGCATTCTATGCAATATCCAAAGAAGCCACATTTCCATTGCCGGTATATGTCTCTTATCGTGTCTGATTATTGTCTATAAATGTAGATTAGTCCAACCAAAGGCAACATTTGACAGGGTGACTAATATTATCTGAAATATATCTTCGTCAACCGAGTGATGACAAGGATTATCTGTTGATTTAATTATCAAGAGATACAACCATGGCGATTATTTATGTATCGGCCACAAGGGAAGCAACAATACTCACTACTGGATTTGAAAAATATGAAGATAGTTTACTCAAGTACACAATATGTAATCAGAAGGGGAATTTCTTGATAATAGGTAACTAGTCGCTGTCCGTTGACAACAAATATTTTGAAATTTTAGAAATGTGTGAAGTAAATGACGTGTGATTACCATCAGCAAATAAAATAACACTCCCATTTTTCTGTACAAGGCCAACAATGTGCCATCAACTGTATTTGACGCTTGCTTTATCTTAGGGTTATATCTGGTGTGTTATTTTTGACTGGTACATTAAATGTGCCTGGTAACTGAATAAGGTTAATATTGTATTCGCAAGGTGTGGTATTTCAGTTACAAGAAAAAGCCATTTACAGGTCTCACTCACACACACATACTCGACAGCCAGTTGTCATCTGAATCTATCAAGTGAGCAGAACCGCATCACCAAACACTTTGTGTAGCTCCCTAAAACATTTTCTTCTTATAGTCCACGGCGTGTGGTGTTGATGATCATATCTCTCTATACATTAAGAAACCTGATAATCTGCTTCCCTGTCCTGGGTGAAGGACATGGGAGTTAGTTAGTTTAGTTAGTTAGTTAGTTAGTTAGTTGGTTGGTTGGTTGGTTGGTTGGATGGGTGGGTGGGTGGGTGGGTGGGTTAGTTACTTAGATAGGTAGGGAGGGAGGGAGGGAGGGAGTGAGGTAGTTAGTTAGTTAGTTAGTTAGTTGGTTGGTTGGTTGGTTGGGTGGGTGAGTGGGTGGGTGGGTGGTTGGTTGGTTGGTTGGTTGGGTGGGTGGGTGGGTGGGTGGGTTAGTTAGTTAGATAGGTAGGGAGGGAGGGAGGGAGGGAGTGAGGTAGTTAGTTAGTTAGTTAGTTAGTTGGTTGGTTGGTTGGTTGGTTGGGTGGGTGAGTGAGTGGGTGGGTGGGTGGTTGGTTGGTTGGTTGGTTGGTTGGTTAGATAGGTAGGGAGGGAGGGAGTGAGGGAGTGAGTGAGTGAGTGAGTGAGTTAGTTAGTTGGTTGGTTGGTTGGTTGGTTGGATGGGTGGGTGGGTGGGTGGGTGGGTTAGTTAGTTAGATAGGTAGGGAGGGAGGGAGGGAGGGAGTGAGGTAGTTAGTTAGTTAGTTAGTTAGTTGGTTGGTTGGTTGGTTGGTTGGGTGGGTGAGTGAGTGGGTGGGTGGGTGGTTGGTTGGTTGGTTGGTTGGTTGGTTAGATAGGTAGGGAGGGAGGGAGTGAGGGAGTGAGTGAGTGAGTGAGTGAGTTAGTTAGTTAGTTAGTTAGGGCGGGAGGGAGGTAGGTAGGTAGTTAGTTAGTTAGTTAGTTAGTTAGGTAGGTAGGTAGGGAGGGAGGGAGGGAGGGAGGTAGTTAGTTAGTTAGTTAGTTAGGGAGTTAGTTAGTTAGTTAGTTAGTTAGTTAGTTAGTTAGTTAGTTAGTTAGTTAGTTAGTTAGTTAGTTAGTTAGGGTAGACAATGGGGGACATAAATAGCTCCTTCCCTGGCTCGGTGTCGGCAACAGTTGTACTGCACACACACACACACACACACACACACACACACACACACATACACAGCGCTGGGCGCATTTCTCTGCTAATGTGCAGGTACAACACATAAACGTGTTGTAGCTTCTTATCTCTGACAGATCACGTGGTCTCACTCCATGTCTGTGAATGTTACAGTCTGGCAACATTGAATATGTTTAGTGTGAAGGGTGGGGAATATGTCCTCAGGACCTAAACATGTTTGTTTTTTTCATAATATATTCCTATTATGGATCGAGAGAAGTAACGGCTGCACCAGGAAATAACAATAAACAATAATAAATTTAATATTTAAATTTCTATGTTCACTTTTACATTATTAAATCATCATCATCATCATCATCATCATCATCATCATCATCATCATCATCATCATCATCATCATCATCATCATCATCATCATCATCTTCCACTTCTGCCGTCAAGCGTCGTGGGGGAGGAATAATTTGCGTTCCAGCGCCCGGTGGGCGGCACTGAATAGTGTCATTCCATGTGATTGTACAATGACTTTGATGATGTCAATCCATTTTCTTCTTGGACGTCCTCTTGGTCTTGTCGCAGATGATCTTTGATGTAAGGCCAGTGATGGTAGTTGTTGGTGGTGCATTCTGACGACATGGCCAAACCACTTGATCTTCTGTCTATCAATAAATGTGGTACAAGGTGTTGATCCCACAGTCTGTCTGATAACAGCATTTCGTACTCGGTCTCGGATTGTTAAGTTGGCAGCTCTCCTCAGGCATCTTATCTCGCAGGTGTTGAATTTGCGAAGGTGTGATTTGGATAAAGTCCAGGTTTGAGATTGGTATCATAGGGTTGTTGTGAATACGCTGTTGTTTTGCGGACATGGGTATATTTGGATGATTCAGTAAGGGTGATATTTGATATGTAAGTGCACTAGATTTTTGACATCTTATTTCGATTTATCTGTTTATTCTGCCATCTTATGTGATAATACTTTCAAGATATTTGAATTCTTTAACTTGTTTCAGAGCTGTGCTATTTATCTGTATACTAAGTGGGCCCGGCGATCTGCTAACTTGCATTACTTCAGTTATGGCTGTGTTTATTCTCATATTGTATCTTCTGCATGTTGAACTCATATTATTAATATAATCTTGCAGTCTGCCCTCATCGCTGTAAAACAGGCATTGATCGTCTGCAAATAGAAGTTCATTTATTTCCTGTGGATCAGTTGTTTCATCTGGAGTAAAGAGTTCTAAATTTTCTGAATCTGTTCTGTCAAGACTTGCTTCTTTGGATATTTTGTCCATGTAGATATTAAATAGCAGAGGAGAGAGCACACATCCCTATCTCACTCCTGTATTGACTGTGAACATATCTGATATACCTTCTTGTGTTCTTACTGCACTTCGGCTCGAGTGGTACATGGCTATGATATTTTCTAGCAGTTGCTCTTGTATCCCATAGTCTTCAAGGATGGTCCATAATTTGTGTCTGTCTACTCTATCGAAAGCCTTTTCCTTATCTACAAAGACAATATTCTGCTGGTCACTATATTCGATAGTTTTTTCACAGATTTATCTAAGTGTAAATAGTGCCTCAGAGCAACTTTTACCTTTCCGAAAACCGAATTGTGCTTTGCTTAACTGTTTTTCAACTATGGGTCTAGCTCTTTGTTCCAATAGTTTTGCGTACATTTTCCCTATATGGCTCAGGATTGATATACCTCTTTATGTTTCACACTCTCTCATATTGCCTTTCTTTTTCCATATTGGTACTATTATTGCCTGTTGCCAATCATCTGGAACCTTTCTTTCTTCCCATGCTATATTGAAAAGTCTTGTTAGCCATTTAACTCCTTTATTCCCACAGACCTGAATAGCTTCTGTGGTTTTTCTGTGGTTTTTCTGTGGTTTTTCCATCTGGACCCGGCGATTTGTTTTTAGGACTTTTCTGTATAACTGCTTTGACTTCTGCATGTATACAATTTGGTTCTTGTTGTCCATGACTTTAAGGCACACACGTGAGATTTTCCATGTTATGTGTGGGGTTAAGTAGTTCTTGGAAGTATTCTGCCCACCTTGCTAGTCTTTGTTGTAGATTAAATATTGGTATACCTCTTTTGTTGTTTATGACGGTGGTTGGGTTGTAGCATGCATCTCTGTCTCTCATTGCATTGACACGTTTATAAAATTCTATGTGGTAGTCTTTGCTAAGGGTCGCCATCTTTTCACCGTAGATTCTCCAGGATTCATCTTTAGATGTTCTAATTGTTCATTTCACATTTCGTCGTGCAATTCTATATGTAACGTAGTCTTGTTCAGATTTGGTTGTGATCCATTTTATGAACGCTACCTTCTTTTTGAATATGATATCTTTAACTTCGTTATTCCACCAAGCTGTTCTTAATCTTTTGTCTTGCCCTACTTTCTTTGTTCCACATTTATTTTCCAGTGTGTCGAGCATGGCAGCCTTGAAAAATTGTCCATTTCTTATCTACGCTTGAGCAGTCGTCAGGGATGTTCTTATGTAGATTTTTGATTTCTTGATTGAATTCGTCTTTAACTGTATTTTCCTAAAGCCTCCTGTAATTGATGACATGTCTTGTTACCTTTTTGTTTCTTATTTTCCAGTATGTTGGAATCTTTCTTATTATGACTGGTTTGTGATCAGTATCAACGTCTGTATTTGGGAGTACTCTTGAATCTAATAGTAGTCTTCTGTCTGATTTCCTAATTAGAATAAAGTCAATTTGAGATGCTTGGTCTATGTCATTCCATTTATACCAGGACTTGATGTGGCTACGATGATGTTGAAAAAACTATTTGCTATTATTAGTCCGTGTTCGGAGCATATGTTGAGTAGATGTTGACCATTGCTGTTACAATAAGTCTCTGTGTCGCTGAATGGCCCCATGCATTCATTCCACGGTGTTCTTCGTGTGCCTATTCTTGCGTTAAAATCACCCATCATACTAAGTTCATCTGTCTCCCTGGCATTATTTAACGTGTCTGCAAGTTTATCAAAATATTCGTCTTTGTCTTCGTCGCTGTAAGTGTCATTACATGGGGCGTTTGTTTGTATAAAAGTTGTTGTTCTATTTCCTTCTTTGATCTGTACTAGTATAATCCTTTCCGATATAAATTTGGTGTTGATAATGGCTTTCGCTTTGTCTGGATGTAACAAAAAACCCACTCCATGTTTAGCTGTGGCTCGCTGGTCGACGCCACTCCATATAAGAACGTAACCTTCATGTGTTCGTTTTGTGTTCTGCCCCTTTTTCCTGGTATCTGCGAGTGCTATTATTTGTATATTTGACTTTTTCATAAAATCTACGAGAGCTGGTTCCTTGTTTTCTAGACCCGTTACATTCCAAGTCCCGAATGTCTGCTGTCTGCTTAGAAATTTAGCTGTTGTTTGTCGCTTGTTGTTTACAGGACGTTGCTTGTTGTTCAGCTTTGATGTGTTTCCGGCGTGAACGCTGATAGAGTTACGTTTTTCTTTAAATGTCCTCCATAATTCTCGAGCAAAAGTACTTGAATAAATAAATTCCCTACCGGTTTGCTGGACCAGTCGTATGTTCATCCTTATTTGAATAGATTGATGTTAAGAAACACACACAGAACACATAATTGTTTCTCCGAATCGAAGCGAAGTTTACACCGCCATCTTTACATTATTAATTACATGTTCTAATGTCATCTTTTTCTTACAGATCTGTTTGTGTTGTTCCTGATGTAGATCAATACGATCGAAACGTTGATTCGTTGTGTTGTTATTTTCATCTCATGTTTACCTTATTATTATTATTGTTATATTGACACAGTGATGTCACAGACTGTGTGGTTTATTTCTCCCTTTGTTAGCAAGCGTCGCACATACCTCACTATCTTCATGTGATATATTCTCAGGTAAGATCTTTTGTTATTGGTCATGAGCTCCTATAAACATATATCTCATCCTTCATGAGAAAATATCAAGATCTGCCTTATTTGTCACGTGGTACTATAAACATATATTTCATCCTTCATGAGAACATATCAAGATCTGCTTTATGTGTCATGTTGTTCTATAAACATATATCTCATCCTTCATGAGAACATATCAAGATCTGCCTTATATGTCATGTGGTACTATAAACATATATCTCATCCTTCATGAGAACATATCAAGATCTGCCTTATATGTCATGTTGTCCTATAAACATATATCTCATCCTTCATGAGAACATATCAAGATCTGCCTTATATGTCATGTGGTACTATAAACATATATCTCATCCTTCATGAGAACATATCAAGATCTGCCTTTTATGTCATACGGTCCTATAAACATATGTCTCATCCTTCATGAGAACATATCAAGATCTTCCTTATATGTCATGTGGTCCATAAAGATCTTACTAATCCGTGATGAGACCCCATAAAGCTCTATTGTATCCTTCATGAGGCCGTATACAGATCTATTTTATCCACCAATAGATTTATCGATTTATCGCATCCCTCATGAGACCCTATAAAGATCTATTGTGTCCGTCATGAGGCCCTATACAGATCTATTCTGTAAGTCATGAGGCCCTATAAAGGTCTGTTGTATCCGTCATGATGCCCAGTAAAGATCTATGTTATCCGTCATGAGGCTCTATAAAGATCTATTGTATCCGTCATGAGGCCCTACAAAGAACTATTCTATCCATCACGAGGCCCTGTATAGATCAATCTTCGGTGTCACGAGGACCTATAAAGACCTATCTTATCCGTCATGAGGCTCTATAAAGATCTATGGCATCCGTCATGAGGCCCTACAAAGATCTATTACATCAGTCACGAGGCCCTGTATAGATCAATCTTCGGTGTCACGAGGACCTATAAAGATCTATCTTATCCGTCATGAGGCTCTATAAAGATCTATTGTATCCGTCATGAGGCCCTACAAAGATCTATTACATCGGTCACGAGGCCCTGTATAGATCAATCTTCGGTGTCACGTTGACCTATAAAGATCTATCTAATGGGATGTGTTGGGGTGTGTGGGTTTTGGTGGGTAGTGGTATTTGTGGGTGTTGGTGGGATGTGTGGATGGATGTGTGGGGATGAAAGTAGAGGTGTGGGAATGGGTGTGGAGGATGTGTGTATGGATGGAGGATATGTGAATGGGATGGATTCGGGGAATGTGTGTTTATGTGGGTGGAGATGTGTGGATGGTTTGAGTAAGTATATGTGGGTGGCGGGGTTGTGTGGGTAGGGGATTGTATTGGGGATGCAAGGGCGGGTGGGGAGAAGTGTATGGTGGGTGGGTTTGAGATATGGGTGCGGTGTGCTGGTGGGGGATGTGTGCATGATGTGTGGGCGGAGGGTATGTTTGTGGTGATATGGGTGAGGATATGTGTGTGGATGGAGGATAGTGTGGGGGATGTGTGTGATGGGTGCGGGGAATGTGTGTATGGGTGGGGTATATGTGTGGGTGAGTAGAGGATGTGTGGTGGTTGGGGGAAGTATGTGGGGGTGTGTGGGTGGGAGATGTGTGCGTGGATGGGGAATGTGTGGGTGGGGGTGTGTGAGTGGCTTAGGGATGTGTAGGTGGGTGAGGGAGTTGTAGGCGTCGGGGTGGGATGTGTGAGTGGGTGGAGGATGTGTGTGGGTAGGGGTATTGTGATCGAGAGATGTTTGGTTGGGGGTGGGTGGGTGGGGGTGTATGGGTGCGTAGTGGAGGATGTATGCGTGAGTGAGTGTGTGTTGGTGGACGGGTAGGGAATGCGTATGTGGGTGGGGAGAGGTATGTGGTGTGTTGGTTGGGGATATTGTGTGGGTGAGGTATGTGCGTAAGGGTGGGGGATTTTTGTGGTGTGTGAGTGGGGTTATGTGGGGTGGATGGGTAAGGGTATCTGTGTGGCTGTGGGTGGGGGATATGTGTGTGGTGTGCAAGTGGGGATGTGTTGGTGAGGGATATGTGTGTGTGTGTGGTGCGTGGGTTGGGAATATTGCGTGGTAGGGGGTGTATGTGATGTGCGGGTGGGGGATTGTGTGGTGGGGGATTGGGTTAAGGCATGTGTGGGTGGGTGGAAGTTGTATGTGTGGGTGGTGGGGTGTGTGTGAGTGGATTGGGGATGTATGGGTGGTTAGGTAAATGTGTGTGTGTGTGTGTGTGGGGGGGGGGGGTAGGGACATGTCAGTTGGCGGGGGGGGATGTGTGTGTATGGTTTGGGGATGTGTGAGTGGATGTGCGATGTGTGGTTTGGTGGGGCATTGTGTGCGTGGGTGGGGAATATGTGGTCGATGGAGATGTGGCTGGAGGATGGGTGGTTTGAGGTGTGGGTGGGAGAGGATGTGTGGGTTAGGATGTGTATGTGGATGGGCGTGGGATGTGTGGGTTGGTGGGGGAATGTTTGTGGGTGGCGAGTGTGTTTTGGTTGGGGGATCAGGTGAGGGCAGTGTGTGTGGGTGGGGGATGTGCGGGAGGGGGATGGGTCGGTTGGTGGGGTATGTATGTGTCCCTTGGTGTGCGTGTGTGTGGGTAGGTGAGGGTGTGTGTGTGGGTGGGGCGATGTATGGATAGGTGGGAGATGGGCCTCATAACATGGTAATTAGCCTTGTTTATGTTTACAACATTCTTTTCACAATGTTTATTTGCTTTTCTATGTAAATGTATAATGCTCTTGATGAACGAAAGACGAGTGATTGGAAGGGCCGAATGTAATACGGGCCTGCGCGCCCAATTTGTAACCCTAATAAAGTTGATTTGATTTGATTTGATTTTATCTTATCCGTCATGGGGCACCATGAAGAGATTGTATCTATTGAGTCCGGTTGATGTGAAGTCTTTCCTCTTGACCTGGCAAAATATCTACGGACACTGTACTGCAGTGATGTTCTTCCCCTCTCCAAGCTCACAAACCATTTGACTACAACTGGAACTTCTCACGTGTGGAGAGGCAACCTGGTAGACAACCAGGTTATGATTGGCCACAACACGTAGGGACAGGCTGTAATTATGCCCAGAGCTGCAATGTATTCTAACCAGTGTTTTGGTATGTCGTTGTCATCAGACTGCCACACTCTGTGGTATTAAACCTGGAGCAGCAATCTTTTCTAACCAGTGTTTTGGTATGTCGTTGTCATCAGACTGCCACACACTGTGGTATTATACCTGGAGCAGCAATCTTTTCTAACCAGGGTTTTGGTATGTCGTTGTCACCAGACTGCCACACTCTGTGGTATTATACCTGGAGCAGCAATGTTTTCTAACCAGTGTTTTGGTATGTCGTTGTCATCAGACTGCCACACACTGTGGTATTATACCTGGAGCAGCAATCTTTTCTAACCAGGGTTTTGGTATGTCGTTGTCACCAGACTGCCACACTCTGTGGTATTAAACCTGGAGCAGCAATCTTTTCTAACCAGTGTTTTGGTATGTCGTTGTCATCAGACTGCCACACACTGTGGTATTATACCTGGAGCAGCAATCTTTTCTAACCAGTGTTTTGGTATGTCGTTGTCATCAGACTGCCACACTCTGTGGTATTAAACCTGGAGCAGCAATCTTTTCTAACCAGTGTTTTGGTATGTCGTTGTCACCAGACTGCCACACTCTGTGGTATTATACCTTGAGCAGCAATCTTTTCTAACCAGGGTTTTGGTATGTCGTTGTCACCAGACTGCCACACTCTGTGGTATTAAACCTGGAGCAGCAATCTTTTCTAACCAGTGTTTTGGTATGTCGTTGTCACCAGACTGCCACACTCTGTGGTATTATACCTGGAGCAGCAATCTTTTCTAACCAGGGTTTTGGTATGTCGTTGTCATCAGACTGCCACACTCTGTGGTATTATACCTGGAGCAGCAATGTTTTCTAACCAGTGTTTTGGTATGTCGTTGTCATCAGACTGCCACACTCCGTGGTATTAAACCTGGAGCAGCAATCTTTTCTAACCAGTGTTTTGGTATGTCGTTGTCACCAGACTGCCACACTCTGTGGTATTATACCTGGAGCAGCAATCTTTTCTAACCAGTGTTTTGGTATTTCGTTGTCACCAGACTGCCACACTCTGTGGTATTATACCTGGAGCAGCAATCTTTTCTAACCAGTGTTTTGGTATGTCGTTGTCATCAGACTGCCACACTCCGTGGTATTATACCTGGAGCAGCAATCTTTTCTAACCAGTGTTTTGGTATGTCGTTGTCATCAGACTGCCACACTCCGTGGTATTATACCTGGAGCAGCAATCTTTTCTAACCAGGGTTTTGGTATGTCGTTGTCATCAGACTGCCACACTCTGTGGTATTATACCTGGAGCAGCAATGTTTTCTAACCAGTGTTTTGGTATGTCGTTGTCATCAGACTGCCACACTCCGTGGTATTAAACCTGGAGCAGCAATCTTTTCTAACCAGTGTCTTGGTATGTCGTTGTCACCAGACTGCCACACTCTGTGGTATTATACCTGGAGCAGCAATCTTTTCTAATCAGTGTTTTGGTATTTCGTTGTCACCAGACTGCCACACTCTGTGGTATTATACCTGGAGCAGCAATCTTTTCTAACCAGTGTTTTGGTATGTCGTTGTCATCAGACTGCCACACTCTGTGGTATTATACCTGGAGCAGCAATCTTTTCTAACCAGTGTTTTTGTATGTCGTTGTCATCAGACTGCCACACTCCGTGGTATTATACCTGGAGCAGCAATCTTTTCTAACCAGTGTTTTGGTATGTCGTTGTCATCAGACTGCCACACTCTGTGCTATTATACCTGGAGCAGCAATCTTTTCTAACCAGTGTTTTGGTATGTCGTTGTCATCAGATTGCCACACTCTGTGGTCTTAAACCTGGAGCAGCAATCTTTTCTAACCAGTGTTTTGGTATGTCGTTGTCATCAGACTGCCACACTCTGTGGTATTATACCTGGAGCAGCAATGTTTTCTAACCAGTGTTTTGGTATGTCGTTGTCATCAGACTGCCACACTCTGTGGTATTCTCCCCCTTCCTCTTCTTCCGTCCTTGCTCCAGGGCAGCGTGTCTCACCTAGTTATGCACCTGAGAGGTCGGTGTGCCTGACCCCAGCATACATTTGTAAGAGTTTTCCTGTCTCTAGACAGATCTCCCCGTGGCTAGGTTTGCCGGTCCTATCAATTTCGCCATGGCAGCAGTCCAGGCGGTTTCCAAATGCCGTGGGATGTTAATGTGCTGAACTTGCATCTCTGACCTCATGTTGTTTGGCACTTACCCGAGAGATCATTGCTTACTACCCGCGAGGTGACGGGGCCGTGTCATGTGATTAGATCGCAATGATTCTTTGATAAATTTCCTATGCAGGGATGGGACCAGTAACGTGTGAGCCTGAGGAAGGCGTAACCTCTCAGCTGCGACGTCCTCTTTAATTGTAGACACATACATGAACCAGGGAGCCCCGGTGGTCCAGGGCTAGCTCGCCTGCCCGCCGGCCTTGCCGTCATATGTTTGAGTCTCCTCTCCAGGCTGGAATTTGATTTAAAACTGTCACGATCGTCCAGGTCAATGTGATTTGACCACATCACCATCAAGTGCCCATTGCTCTAACAAAAACACGGCGCTAGCACCATCAACCCAATATATACTCTTGGTCTCTCCCGTCTCTCTTCCCCTTTAACCGCCTCCTTTGTGATGACATACTTCAGCTTTCCTCTGCTCATAACACGGCCACAGAATGTGGAATGTGTTCTTCTGATGCCAGTAACCAGTTCTCTTTGTGAGTTAACTTCTTCCATGATATCTTCATTTGTTTTTTCTATCCCTCCACGGTATTGTCATCTGTCTTCTATCAAACCAGAGCTTCGCAGCGTCCACATAATCCCTCACTTGCCTAATAATTGTCCGTGATTTGCTGCCATACAACATTATAGACTCTCTGACTGTCTGAGAAATAAACCTGTCAACTTCTGCCTACAGTACCTTGCGGTGTAGGGCAAGGGGGCCTTGGGCCTGAGGAATTACGGCCGCCGCATTCTTCCGTCGAATGTTAAGAACATCATGGACGGATAGGATAGTTAACGTAAACTCTAGAAATAAATAAATACAAACATAATAGTCACTTGCATAACAAGCAGGCAGTCCACATTTACTGGGCACATCATGCGAAAGGGTTCGAACACATGACTACTGAACCAGTAAACCTGTGACTGTAGGGCCATCGAAACTGTTGCTAGCTTTACGGCCATCTCTGCAGGCAAAAGTAATAACGGTGACAAATATAACAATTCACTACAGGCTAAAGTAATAACGGTGACAAATATAACAATTCTCTGCAGGCTAAAGTAATAACGGTGACACATACAACAATTCTCTGCAGGCTAAAGTAATAACGCTGACACATACAACAAGTCGCTGGGCAAACTGCTAGTTTAGATATCTGTGGATGTGACTTGCTCACATCTGCCAGCTGTTGTCTACATAAAAGGAAATTATACAAAACTGCTATCTCTCGTCGCAATAATGATTACCACCCGCTGAAGGGTAATTGTAGTCATGCACCAACTATTATCTGTCATCTTGAATGTTTAGCCCAGAAAAGAGCTTACCAATTCAAATTATTAGTAATCATGTATATGATTATAGTTAAATGTGCTGACATTGAATAATTATGGTATCCCGTGAAGGTCATCAACACAAGATTCTACCAAGGTCATCAGTATTGCTAATGGAGACAGTGACCTTAATGTCCCTGGTCGCACTGATGCTCCATAACGTCATGTGGTTAATTTAGAACATCTTTGTGTCCTCTCAGACGGTTAAATATATAATGTCATCTATCTGTATGGGCTGGTCACTTAACTAGTATACCAGATTACAGGCTCTCTACACGAATTTTATACGGCGAGTTGCGTTATGGTAAAAGCACAGAGGAAACGCTTTAAAGACACTCTGAAAATCTAACTGAAAGCTGTTGGAATTCATCTTGAAACCTGGGAGACTGCTGCTAAAGACCATAATTCGTGGCGTACACCATTACATAAGGTTGAAGCAACCAGGACTGCATGAGATGTGAAGAAAAGGCTGGATATAAACACCACCACAGGAGATCCTCTTCCTGGAACGTCAAGCATTCTTTGCCCACATTGTCAAAGAACATTTCGAGCCAAAATAGGCCTTACCAGCCATCTTAGAACTCACGGCTCTATACCTTCAACCCCACTGGATGAAATGAATGGTCATCATTCTTGAAGGACACACACACACGCGCACGCGCACGCACACACACACACCCACCCACCCACCCACCCACCCACACCACACACACACGCACACACACACATATATATATATCCGGCTGTCGCTTTCTGAACGGCCGACGGTAATATCGTAGTGACAATCAACCGTCTGTCTCCAAACGGCCGGCCTCTGACTGGTTCCCCCCCCCCCCCCCCCACATGTCAGAGATCTATTATTAAGTTTGTGGAAGAGGCTGGGTTGTTCTACAGCAGCAAGTTCCCTGTCACCGTGTCATGATGTAGGGAATGTCTCACATAGTTGTTAGTTCATTTCTGAGATCCATAGTTGTCTCCGGAACTAGGCCTGTTTCTTTTGGAACTACGGCGATGGATACACAGAAAACACGAGGGTAACAATACAGTGGGTGTTTTCATGAGCGGAGTCAGCGCAAGGATAGACTACTTGCCTGCCGAGCTGAGATTATGATTTCGATCCCCGTGGAGAAGTATTTAACAACCTGACTTTTGTCCCGGATCAACTCAGTCTCAAATAAAGTCAAATAAAAGATCAACTCATCCTCAAATAATGTCATGTAAAATATCAACTCAGTCTCAAATAAAGTCAAGTAAAAGTTCAGCCCATCCTCAAATGAAATTAACTAAAAGATCAACAGACACAAAAAGTCAAATAAAAGATTAATTCAGGCTCAAATCAAGCACATTAAAAGTTCTACTCAGCCTAACATAAAAGGAAGAAAAAGATCAACTCAGTCTTAAATAATAGCAAGTAAAAGATTCATTCACCCGCCTCATTGCTCACTAAGTATACAGCGATTGACCGGCTTGTCATAGACCAATCAGCACTTGGGGTGTGTCACGTGGACAGTATCACGCCGGACGCCTTTACTTCACAAAACATTTCCTGGCACCCACTCTAGGCTGGGTCGACCCAGGGATCTAGGTCCACACTCTAGGCTGGGTCGACCCAGGGATCCAGGTCCACATTCTAGGCTGGGTCGACTCAGGGATAAAGGTCCACTTTCTAGGGTGGGTCGACCCAGGGATCCAGGTCCACATTCTAGGGTGGGTCGACCCAGGGATCCAGGTTCATTGTAGGCTGGGTGGACCTAGGGATCCAGGTACATTTCAAATATCCCAATCCGGAATCCTAAACTGGGTATCCTGTAATGTCCCGGGCTATAATGATATTGACCACATAAGACGTCGAGTGTTGATTGGTCAAAGATATGAAGCTTCCACCATATACCCAACACACCTCTATACGCGTCATGTCGACTCAACAGTTTGAAAACCGTTTTGATAAATAACTTGTCTGGTGTAATCTCTGCTTTAATTGCTTCAAAATAAATACCAACGCCAGCTGTGGATGCATTTGCATTTGGTAATATGTTGACATGAAATTCACCGACGTCTGGTGAACAAGCGCCATGTTGAATGCGAATTAACATATAACTATTATGTAACCGTCTGCAAATTACACTTGTGATTACAACATGTGACATTTTTGGGATGGGGAGGGGCGGGGTGGGGGGGGGGGGTAAATATCACCACGTCTGTTCAAGGGAATATAAGCAAGACAACACGACCAGACGAGATAAAAGAACTCTCGCTTGATCAACAACGGACAACACTAGCATTCTAATCAAGAAATCTGATTGCCAACAAGTCTACCACGCTGCAAACACTGACCGTGATCACCAACATGAAAGCCGTATTCTGTGTGCTGTTGTTGGGTGTTCTCTGCCTGCAAGCTCTAGGACAAGACCGTCGTAAGTTGCTCGGAGTCAATTATTTGTATTGTGTTGTATGTACAGGATCTGTAGCATTTAGTGGATGACGTCCAAGGGAATGCAATATTACGGGACTATGATACGATGGCACGGGGCTGATAGATACCTCTATGCGGAGAGCTACCTCATTATAAATGTAATGCGGTGACTACTCTCGGGCGGGGAGACACTTTATGGTAAACGTAATATCGTGATTACTTTCTGGATGTCGAAATACTTTATGGTGAATGTAAAATGGTGATTACTTTCTGGTGGTGGAGAGATAATTTATTTTGCATGCAACATGGTGATTACTCTCTGAGAAGATGTACTTTATGGTAAATGTAACGTAGACAGTCAAAACATTTTGGGCATGTTATGAGAAGAAATGACTTGGAGAACTTGGTGACAACTGGCAAGATCGAAGGGAAGAGACCTAGGAGAAGACAGAGAAATAAATATCTGGAAGGCTTGGCCATGTGGCATGGTCGATACTGGAACACGGAGTTGATCCACGACTTTCGTGATCAAGTGAGATGGCAGAACATGACTGCCCACGCTTATCAGCATGGCACATGATGGATGGAATGTGGTGATTACACTCTTTGCGGTGAGCTATTTTATGGTAAATGTAATGTGGTGATTGGTCTCTGGGGGGGGGGGGGGGGGGGGTTAGGTATTTTATGGTAAATGTAATGTGGTCATTACTCTCTATGATCCTTAAAAAGCGCTAGGACACAGAGAGTAAGAGAGATGTGAAGACTTTGTGAGATCTTGTAAAGAGAGCCTGGACCAAGGAAGAGCTGTGAAGATTATATGAGATCTTGTAAAGAGCTCCTGGACCAAGGAAGAGCTGTGAAGACTATCTTAGGTTGTGTAAAGAGCGCCTAGACCAAGGAAGAGCTGTGAAGATTATCTGAGATTGTGTAAAGAGCGCCTGGACCAAGGAAGAGCTGTGAAGATTATCTGAGATTGTGTAAAGAGTGCCTGGACCAAGGAAGAGCTGTGAAGATTATCTTAGGTTGTGTAAAGAGCGCCTGGACCAAGGAAGAGCTGTGAAGATTATCTTAGGTTGTGTAAAGAGCGCCTGGACCAAGGAAGAGCTGTGAAGATTATCTTAGGTTGTGTAAAGAACGCCTGGACCAAGGAAGAGCTGTGAAGACTATCTGAGATTGTGTAAAGAGCGCCTGGACCAAGGAAGAGCTGTGAAAGCTTTCAGTGAGATTTTCAGAGCGTTTCCCCTGGCCGCTATAGGAGCGATTACCACAAAGCTGCTCACGGTTTTAAAATTTAAAAAAAAAAATCGTTTAGGGAGCCTGTGATCTGGTATGTGAGTCAAGTGATTCTTCATTAGTAGAATGTGGATGCTGGGCGTGGACGCTGTTTCTAGGACTTCAGTGCCTGGGATCTCGTCTTGCCATTTAATCTTCAAAAGCTTCTCAAGGCAGACTCTTTGGAAGTGGTTTAATTTCCTAGCGTGTCACGGATAAACAGTCCAGGTTTCACAAGTAGTGGATATTACGACTGCTTTGTAGACTTTCAGCTTTGTTTGCAGGCTTATTCCATTTCTCTCCCACACATTCTTGTACAGTCTGTCAAAGGCTGCGCTGCCCTTGGATATTATTGCATACACCTCGTCATCAATTGTAGCAGCTTGTGACACAGTGCTACCAAGATAGGTGAATCTGTCCTTAACACCCAGTCTATGTCACTACACTTCGATATTCGGCACGTTGTGATTCTTACGTGGAGCTGACTGTTACATAACTATAGTCTACTCCAAGCTGATATTGAGTCCAAAGTTGGCACAGGCACATGAGAATGCTGAAACGTTGTGTTGCATGTCTACCTCTGAGTTGGCATAAATAGTACATTCGTCAGCAAACAGGAGCTCTCTGACGGTGTGGCTGCTAGTTTTGGTTTTAGCTTTCAGCCTTCTGAGACTGAACAACTTTCGATCCATGCGGTAGTTGATGTCTATTCTAATGTCGTTGTTCTCGAAGGCATTTGTCAGCATAGTTGAAAACATTAGGCTGAACAGTGTAGGTGCCATGACTCATCCTTGCTTCACTCCATTGGTGACAGGAAAGGGCTTAGACAGCTCACCATCTTCATGTATCTGGAATGCAGTCCTTGGTCGGCGGAACAGTGTAGGTGCCCGGACACAGCCTTGCTTCACTCCATTGGTGACAGGGAAAGGCTCAGACAGCTCACCATATTCATGTACCTGGAATGCAGTCCTTGGTCGGCGGAACAGTGTAGGTGCCCGGACACAGCCTTGCTTCACTCCATTGGTGACAGGGAAAGGCTCAGACAGCTCACCATCTTCATGCACCTGGAATGCAGTCCTTGGTCGGCGGAACAGTGTAGGTGCCCGGACACAGCCTTGCTTCACTCCATTGGTGACAGGGAAAGGCTCAGACAGCTCACTATCTTCATGTACCTGGAATGCAGTCCTTGGTCGGCGGAACAGTGTAGGTGCCCGGACACAGCCTTGCTTAACTCCATTGGTGACAGGGAAGGGCTCAGACAGCTCACCATCTTCATGTACCTGGAATGCAGTCCTTGGTCGGCGGAACAGTGTAGGTGCCCGGACACAGCCTTGCTTCACTCCATTGGTGACAGGGAAAGGCTCAGATAGCTCACCATCTTCATGTACCTGGAATGCAGTCCTTGGTCGGCGGAACAGTGTAGGTGCCAGGACACATCCTAGCTTCACTCCATTGGTGACAGGGAAGGGCTCAGACACCATTTTCCTGTACCTGGAATGCAGGGCTTGGCCGGCGGGCTGCACTTAATGGGAGGTGCAACAATTGTTCCACGACAATTCGCGACCAGGCGATGTAATCATCTACACGGATGGCTCTGTGCTAAGAGATAAAAGAAGTGCCTGGGGGTTCGTGGCGAAGGTTTGTGGACGGTGTTTGATGCAGGAGATCCTGATATATGAAACTACGACATCTAGTCTGAGAATGGAGGTGGAGGCAGTCACCGCGGCGTTCCGCTGGCTGGAGGGCAAACAGCACACGCATGTGGTGATTGTAACGGACTCACAGAGTATGTTGAGCAAGGTGAAATCAGGCATTCACTTGGCAGGCTTCAATTAGACAATCAAAAATAGAGAGCATCTGCTGGATTGTTTTAACTCAGGCCATGCTGGTGTAGTGGTCAGTTTGGTGCACTCTAGGGTAGATGCGGTCGGTCTTTGGAATGGAGTATACAGTGCAGGAAAACAGATTGATCACCACGGCTTGGAGAGAATGGTGTATATAGTGCAGGAAAATAGATTGATCACTGCCACATAACGGAACACGCGCCACCAAGTATAAAGAAGAGACCTTACTGGATTTTCCCAGACAGTCACAAAACTGGACGACAAATATGAGAAACCAAGGAAAGGAAAACAACGTCATTGGACGGCAACGGGAGACGCTGTGAATTCGTGGATTCGAAAGGATGTGTTTATAAAAGGCTCCGTGTGAAGGTGACACCTGGAGGCAGTGATTTCAGGATGAAACCGCTGGGACTCCGGAGAGGAATTTATTGAGGCGACAACGGTGAATGGATCGGGAATGGAAATCCACCTCGACTGAATTGTAATATCCAAGAAATTGAGCTGAAGAATGGATAGGAAGGCTTCAAGGGCAACGAGCTGGTTTGGGAGCTCAGGGGTGGATGTATTTGAGTAGGTGCCGATACTGTGGTTAGGGATCAGCCTGCTTTTCTGCCAGAATTTTAATCCTGTTACCGATGGCGGAAATAAACGTCTGGAAAATCGTTCGCTTCACTTGAGTAATCTGTTCTGAATCATTCTGTTATCAAGTTCCGATTTTTCGATGATGAATTTTGTGTTTGCTCCAGTTGCGTTTAGCGGACAGGCACTTTGAGACATGTGGGGAACATTCATTGTGCATTCAATGGCCAAGCCAAGTATTTTGTTTTGTATTGTCACACTAACTTTGAACAGTATATGATTGTGTTAATAATAGTTATTCATTAATTGATTGTTGAATTCAAATAATTAGAATTATTAAGAAGTAATTGTAAATTGGTATAGTATTAATATAGTATTGGTATTAGTATAAATATTTAATTCTATGATATTAATTATTTACCTGCATTAACAATGTTGTTAGATTAATTAATATTATATTAGATGGATTAAGCTGCACAGAAGGAGCAAAAGAATAGATACAATCAAGCGACATTCTTAAAATATCCACAGGAAAATGATCAATGGATTCTCAAGGCGGAAAGTGTATAAGTCACCCTACCCATGGAGAAAAATTTCAGGAAAAGAAATAGATGTATGGTACCAAACAAGGACAACAAGGATCAACTACAACAAAAATGGTTACATGGAAAACCTCATTATTACCCTCGTCCTAAACTCATGGTAATACCTAGAGTTAGGACACAGTTGTCTATTATGACAAGGTAGGGATTAATATGTTTATTAGTTGGTCTGATTGCCCATGATCAGCCACACGACGTCCAACGGAGGGTTTGGACAGGTGGGCGTGCCCGTTATGTAGCTTTATTTTTTTAAGGGTAGATAAGGGGGTAAAACCAAGTGCTATTCAGATGTAGTTAAAATTGTTGTGATAGTCATACAGATATACAGATATAAAGAAAACAATTATAAATAATTTTTTTTATCTGGGGGGGGGGGGGGCATTATGCCACATAACGGAACACGCGCCACCAAGTATAAAGAAGAGACCTTACTGGATTTTCCCAGACAGTCACAAAACTGGACGACAAATATGAGAAACCAAGGAAAGGAAAACAACGTCATTGGACGGAAACGGGAGACGCTGTGAATTCGTGGATTCGAAAGGATGTGTTTATAAAAGGCTCCGTGTGAAGGTGACACCTGGAGGCAGTGATTTCAGGATGAAACAACTGGGACTCCGGAGAGGAATTTATTGAGGCGACAACGGTGAATGGATCGGGAATGGAAATCCACCTCGACTGAATTGTAATATCCAAGAAATTGAGCTGAAGAATGGATAGGAAGGCTTCAAGGGCGACGAGCTGGTTTAGGAGCTCAGGGGTGGATGTATTTGAGTAGGTGCCGATCCTGTGGTTAGGGATCAGCCTGCTTTTCTGCCAGAGTTTTAATCCTGTTACCGGTGGCGGAATTAAACGTCTGGAAAATCGTTCGCTTCACTTGAGTATGCTGTTCTGAATCATTCTGTTATCAAGTTCCGACTTTTCGATGATGCTTTTTTGTGTTTGCTCCAGTTGCGTTTAGCGGACAGGCACTTTGAGACAATCACCAAGGCTTGGAGAGAATGGTGTATATAGTGCAGGAAAACAGATTGATCACCAAGGCTTGGAGAGAATGGTGTATATAGTGCAGGAAAACAGATTGATCACCAAGGCTTGGAGAGAATGGTGTATATAGTGCAGGAAAACAGATAGAAAACCCGGCTTGGACATAATGGTTTATATAGTGCAGGAAAACAGATTGATCATCACGGCTTGGAGAGAATGGTGTATATAGTGCAGGAAAACAGATTGATCACCACGGCTTGGAGAGAATGGTGCTGCAGAGAGTGACCAAAGGTTCTGACTGACAAGAATCCGAAGACAGAGAACGTATAGGAATATTCCGACTGCGGTGATGTCGGTTCTTGACTCAAATCAACTACCCAAGAGGTCAGGGGTCGTATTGTTATATCATTAGATCTCCATTCCTACTCCAATAATGAACCCTGTATCTCCTTCTCACGTAACCTCTCAAACTCGGCTGCCACTAACTGACACGAAATCGGTTATTGATGCTGTTAGTTGTTTAACTGAGCCAGCTACACTGTATTTCATATAACTGGGCTTAATGCACTGTAGATCACATAACTGGGCCTGCTACACTGTAGATCACATAACTGGGCCCGCTACACTATAGATCACATAACTGGGCCCGCTACACTGTAGATCGCATAAATGATCCCGCTACTCTGTAGGTCACATAACTGGGCCCGCTACACTGTAAATCGCATAACTGATCCCGCTACTCTGTAGGTCACATAACTGGGTCAGCTACTCGCTACACCGTAGATCACATAATCGAGCCAGCTACCCTTTACAGCGTAGATCACATAACTGGGCACCCTACACTCTAGATCACATAACTGGGCCATCTACTCACTACAGTGTAGATCACATACCTGGACCCGCTTCCCACTACACTGTAGATCACATAACTGGGCTAGCTGCCTGCTATACTGTAGATCACATAACTGGGTCAGCTACCCGCTACACTTTAGATCACAAAGCTGGGTCAGCTACCTGCTACAGTGTAGATCACATACCTGGACCCGCTTCCCGCTACACTGTAGATCGCAATACTGGGTCAGCAAGACTGGTCATATTCTTCTCATATTTATGTGCACATTGCCACATGTGAAACGCTAACGGCTTATTTCTGTTTCAGCATCCTACTGTAACTTGCCAGCCGAAACTGGAGACTGTAGAGGGTATTTTCCTAAATACTACTACAACTCAGAGTCTGGGGAATGTCAACAATTCATTTATGGGGGATGTCCTGGTAACGAGAACCGGTTTGACACCATTCAAGACTGCCAAGATGTCTGCATATGAGGCAACACGGTATCAAACATCCAGGATGGAGGGTGGTTGTCTGTCCAAAGCTGCAACAACTAACAAATGACCAATACATATGTCTATGTAAGCAATACACCTGCTGAACTGATCGTGCATTTCTATTGATTTATTGTTAGTGAGTTTGTGATTGTGAGTGAGTGTAGGTGTATGCTAGGTAATGTGTATCTGTCTGTTATTGAGT
Source organism: Cepaea hortensis (assembly GCA_963921405.1). Lineage (NCBI taxonomy): Eukaryota > Metazoa > Mollusca > Gastropoda > Stylommatophora > Helicidae > Cepaea > Cepaea hortensis. The sequence goes on along the minus strand of CAWUFQ010000002.1, from coordinate 779,675 downwards.
GGTTGGTGCATAAATGTATGTAAGACAGGCTGGGTGCCCAATTTGTGACCATTTACAAATAAAGTGCGTGGAACATTGCTTTTCCTATCTCTTACTTTTCTCTCGCACCAACTTTTCATCTTTTCATATCACACACACACACACACACGCACACACACACACACACACACGCACACACACACACACACAAACACACACACACACACGCGCACACACACACACGCACACACACACACACGCACACACACACACAAACACACACACAAACACACACACACACACACGCATACACACACACAAACACACAAACACACACACAAACACACAAAGTGAGAAATAAACGCAGGCAAACAGACACACATACAGACAGGTAGACAGACGGAAAGACGGACGGAAAGACGGATAAATGGATGAAAGAATCGGTGGACAAATGGATCGATCGACCTAAATCCATACAAACAGACATACTGACAAGCATACATACATACACACACATGTATATATATATATAGATATATATATATAATGAAAATAGAAAGGAACATTTTTAACCAAGAGTATAATTTTAAATACCTAGGGGCATTTATAACAGCAGAGGGAAAATACACTGCAGAGATTAAGAACACAACAGGGCAAGCAACAGATGCATTTCAGAAAATGAAAAGTACCTTTCACCTACTTAACATCCTCTAGGAACTGGCCCGTCTGGGTCATGACTCTGGGCGTCTTTCCTCTGCCGTGCGAGACGTACGATCGATTTCGTTGTCCTTGTTGTTTGTGCTTGTCCTTTAGCTGTGAACATGTCCACTCTCAAGTCTCACCTTCTTCAGCGAGCAGAGCCTGTGCTGCCGGTGCTTGTGCCCACACATAACCTTAGCACCTGTGGTCGTAGGAAGCCAGCTTCTTCCCCAGTCACTGCCTCTATCGCCTCCATTCGTATTCGTTGCCATGTTCCTTCTTCGTGACCTGTTCACGGTGCCGCACTCTACTAGAAAGCCGATCCTTACGGAAGATGATTACCGCCCTAGTATGGAAGTTGGACTTCGGCCGAAATTTATATGATTTGACGACTGTTTCCGTGAGGGGATTGCCCCACCGAACAGTCCTGTTCTTAGATGCACTGCCCTTGCTCGGAGGGAAGTCTAAGGAGTCGACACAAGACATTGCAGGTTCTTGCTCTTAGCTGAGAAATTGTTAGTCGCTTTGCAGTTATCCTTTATCCATGCTAGTTGCGAGACTTGTTTCAATCCACGTTTCTGCAATTCCACAAACAGCACGAGGCCTTTTCTGCTTCCTCACCCAGTTGTTTTTTTGCCCGAGTTCCCTCTTGTCCTTTTATGCTCATGTGCTTTAACACGTCATACACGGAGTGGGAGACTAGACCTCTTGCGCCAACCTCGACGGTGAATAGCCTGACAGTGTACCCTTCCAGTCTCAGACTAGCGACTATGTCACGGTACTTCTCTACCTTGAACCCTTCCAGTCTCAGACTAGCGACCATGTCATCGTACTTCTCTACCTTGTACCCTTTCAGTCTTAGAATAACGACTATGTCACCTTACCTCTCTACCTTGTAGGTGATCTGATCCTCGATATTTGATTCATATGGGGCTGTCAACTAAATCAGCGTTAGCTGCTTGGCCGACGAGGAGGGAAGTACGATGTCAGTGTCAGGGTCTTAAACCTGGCTCGTTATACCTAACACATGTGAGACAAGTACAAGTACAACATGATTGGACTTGAGACACAACGACACGAAGTTCAATGGATTTATTTACAAGTCACATGCAATACGATCTAGTTTGGCATGTGATGATCATTACAATACATATACAATACATCAATACACTTACAGACAACCCACAGCTTTACAGTCTATCTCACAAGATGTACAAGCACTCGACTTTCGGGCAGAGAACTACACAAAGCCTTTCTCTACCCACACGTCCTGTCTGGTCCGAGTAGCCAAGCTGTCTGTCTGTTTCTCGCGAAGCGCTTGCCCTCTGTGGATTGGCTTCACGAGGACTGCGTGCGTCTTGCTTTGTCCTTGCCTGACCGCTGGCTATCGCGTCAGCCAGCAACCTGCGGGCAGGTAACTAATACTCGCCTGGCGGGCGTAACGATGTTACTGCATCCCGGTTGGGGACTATTTGCCTGGCGGGCGTAACGATGTTCCTGCATCTCGGTTGGAGACATTCGAGATTCTGACACGCTCCCCCGGGGCTTCTTCATGAAAGATCTCATCTTTCATGCATACTCTCTATATACAAACCGGGTTAATATTTTAACCATGTCAGAATCGACCTTTCTGTTGTTATATACATTGATATAGAAATACATAAGAATACATATATTGGCATAGAAATACATAAGAAATGCAAGTTGTATTTTAAGACATGTGGTGTTCAATCTTTACCACTTGCCAAGTTTCATCCTCTCGATGGATGATCACCTGAGTTGCAATATTGACCCAGTCAGATCGGTAGCACCAGCTTTCAAAGCAACTACCTCGCAACCTCTTTAAAAAAAGTAATAATATGCTTTTTGTAACAAAAAACATCGGGTAAGACTGTAATACGCCTTTATATAAGCCGTATTCAACGCTCGAGCTCTGACCTCATTTGGCCCTGAGCTCTTCCGTCGGTCTACAACGTCGGTAACCCTATACCATGCCCAGTTGATGACTTCTTGGAGTGTTAACAATCTGGCAACACCAAAGCTATTTATATACAACACATATTCGAATACATTTCAATTTACCGCCCTTGGTGTAATAATGTAATAACAATTAAATGAAAGGGACATAATTTCAAAAAATCTTAATTTAATATATTACAATTATTCTTCTATTTCTCAGCGTCATCGCTTGATGCTTTTCCATACTAGCGAAAAAATGTCGATAGTATGAATAAGTTAATCAAGATATGATTCTAAAATTACACTAGTTGAAAAAATATTAATACACAATTCGTGTATTCGAAATTGATGGGTCCTAAATATTTTAGAAGCGTCATACCTTTTTTAAGGTTTTGTTTGTCGTCTGCTAATTTTGGACTAAATTTATAAATTATCCGGAAGTACACACGAACAGCTGATGTTGAAAATTCTATAACACACTTGTTCCGGTCTGATGTAGCAATTCGGAATGTAACTGTTCTGATAGTTCATGTGTTCGTTGTTTCGCTGGAAAACTTCTGGATTTCGATTAACTGCAGTGGTGTAAATGTCAAAGTTCAGTTCACTCTTTCATACACGGATTAAAATATCACTGGATATGTTCCACTCGCAGATACCACTGATAAATTGGATAGTTCGCTTGAGGTAAGTTTAGAGCGATGTGGCACTGTTCTTGTTTCGTAATATATATACAATTAATATTGTTCGCTTTCTACCACACGCTACACAATTATTCAAGACACTTACTACAGTAATAAAAAATAAGAAAACTATATATAGTGGGAATGAACCCTATCACATCACATAGTAGACATACACAGCTTTCGTGGAAAAAATTTCACTGATGGCTGTGTTGGTCTGAGTATATTTAACACACTGCACTCAGACATTAGTGCTTACTGGGTCGGTCGGACAACGGGACAAAAGATCGGCAATCGTGTTGGTTCTGCCTGCGATATGTCGAACTTCAAAGCTGTAATCTTGAATCTTAAGAGACCAGCGCGCTATCATTTGGTTGGTAGGTACTCTTGTAGTAATAAATTTTAATGGGCTATTGTCGGACTCTACAATAAAATGACGTCCCAGGAGGAATCTGGACAATTTTGTTATACCCACCACTAGAGCAAGGGCTTCCAACTGTGGTGTCGACCAAGCACGTTCTCTTAGTTTCAATTTTCTAGAGACGTAGTATACAGGATGTAGAATGTTATCATGTTCCTGTAACAGAACTGCGCCAATCGCCACGGAGCTCGCGTCTGTGCGTAATCTGAAAGGAATAAGTAAATTTGGCAATTTGAGAATTATATTCTTTAAACTATTCTCAGAAAAAATAAGATAACACTTTCTGGAATGCAAATTTTAGGCATTCATTGTTTACAATATTTTCAGGTTGGTCTTTCGTTAGTAGGTTAGTAAATTTTTCAGTCAGGTCAGCAAAATCAGGTATGAACTGCCTATATTAATTTAATAGTCCTAACACACTTCTGACTTGCTTTTTCGTAGTCGGAAGTGAGAGTTTCAGTATTTTGGACACGATGTTATCGTCTGTCGTGACAAAGCCATTAGATATTTTGTACCCCAAGAAGGAGATTTCCTGATAGGCTATGTCTACTTTTGTAGGCTTTACCGTCAGTCCGTGCTGTCTGATCCGTTCAAATGTCTGCTGTAATGTCTTTATGTGGTCTGTCATTGTCTTTGTGTGAACACAAATGTCGTCCATGTAACAGATAATGGTTGGTATGTCCACTAGTAAAAGTCGTGTCATACGTACGAATGTCGCTGGGGCATTGACAAGCCCAAATGGAAGTTTGCACCATTCGTACAGTCCCCAAGGTGTGGCAAATGCTGCCAGGTGTCTGCTCTGTTCGTCTACCGTTATCTGCCAGTAACCTTTCGTCATATCTAACTTCGTAAAGAATCTAGAGTCTGTCAGTTCTGTCAGTAGATCTTCAGAGTTGGACATTGGTTCTAGATCTAGAAGTGTTATTTTATTTAATTTTCTATAGTCGACACAGAGTCTTATCGTGTTGTCCTTTTTGCGTACCATGACCATTGGAGATGAAAAATGTGATTGGGATCGTCTAATGATGTTGTTTTTCTTTAAACTAATGATTTCCTGATGTAAGTTTTCTTTGTAATGCAATGGAATGGTGTAAGGTCTGCATTTTATGGGTGTGTTTGAAGTGAGTGTGATGTGATGCTGTACTAATTCTGTTTGTCCTGGGTTGTTGGAGAATATGGTGTTGTACTGTTGTATGAGATGTTTGCATCTGTCTGTTTCTGCTTGAGTTAAGTTTGGGTTTATTTTGATTTCTTTCAAGCAGTTTGTCGTGTCTAAAGCAGGTGTTGGAATTTCGTCACTATCTTCGTCATCTTCATGGTCTATTATCACTGTACAAGCTGTTGTATCGTCCTGTTCATTGTCTCTGTTGTAGTATGGTCTTAGCATATTAATGTGGAATATTTTATGTTTGTCTTTTATTTGAATCTCATAGTCTACAGCTGAAATCTGTCTTATTACTTTAAATGGTCCTTGCCAAGACTCAGTCAATAAGTGTCGGTCACTAGGTAAGAGAAGAAGTACGTCCTGTCCAGGTGTCAACGTTATTGTCCTGTTACCTTTGTCTGCATATTGTCTATATGTAGCACCAGATAATTTTAGTGCTTCTTTTGCAATTATACAAGATTTGATGATTCTTTCACGCAATGATGTAACGTATACGTATGATGATATGGGTTTAAGTAAAGGAGTGGCTTCAGTTAACATTTGATGATAGATACTCAATGGGCCACGTGGTTTGGCACCATAGATAAGTTCAAAAGGAGAGAATCCAGTACTAGAATGTGGCTCTTCGCAATAAGCAAAAAGTATAGCAGGCAAATATATGTCCCAGTTGTTGGGATGTTCTTTCGTGACTTTAGCAAGCATATGCTTTAAATCACCGTTAAACTTCTCTATGATTCCAGTTGAGTGAGGGTGATATGGAGAATTGAAACATTGTTTCACCCCTAACATTTTGGTGAAAGCTTGAGTAGATGCGGCAATGAACTGACTTCCCCTATCTGATAGGATAGTGTCTGGAAATCCTATCCGTGAAAATATATGGAAGAAAACTTCCATTATATCATTGGCAGTTATGTTCTTTAACGGAATCGCTTCAGGCCAGCGGCTACATAAATCAATGCTGGTAATAATATATTTATTCCCTCTGGTTGTTATCTGATTAAGAGGGCCCACTATGTCGACATATATTTTCTCAAAAGGTCGACTGGCTAAGTCAGTAATCTGTAATTTTGCCTGTGGGTGTTTACCTTTCTTCACTAGTTTTTGGCAAATGTCACAACTTCTGCAATATTGCTTAATGTCATTGCAGAATTTGGGCCAATAAAACTGTGTTAGTAATCTTGATCTGGTCTTAGAGTATGCCATATGCCCTGCAAGAGGTATATCGTGGGCAAGATGTAAGGCTTGCTTACGGTATTCCATCGGCAAAACAGTTTGCTCTGTTGTGCTGTCACCTCTGGTATAGTACCTGGTGAGGATGCAATTTTTCAAAGCAAAATGCCATCTTGCATTTTTGGTTACCTTTGGCTTTTGGCCGATCAGATTAAAATATTTAGACAATGAAGGATCAGCCTTTTGGGCTGTTACAAAAGTCTCCTTCATAGTTTTAGGAGGTAGTACCACTGGGCTAAGCATTTCTATAGCCTCAGTTTGATTAATTTCATCTTGCACTCTAGCAGTAGATCTAGTTACTGCGTTCACACATTCAATGATATCAGATGGTGATGAAACAGTTTGATCAATGATGTCATGAGATCTTAGTGCTACATTAGCTACCATACATTCATTTGGTGGTACAACATTATCAATGATGACATGTGATGGTGATGATGTTATGTTCTCATCAATGCACACAGATGTTATATCATGAGGCATATCATTCACCTCTGGTAAATTTCCAATGATAATATCACACACAGGGTTAGTTAATGCTGCGCATTTTACTTTCCCAGTGAGGAAAGGTGTCTGAATATATGCCCATGCTAATGGGTACTTTTCAATATTTCCAGAGAATGTTCTGCATGTTACATGCCTGCCTGTATAGTCTGTAGGCATTATGAACTTTCTCTTTAGTCCAATAAGTGAACTTCCGGTGTCCCGAAGGACTGTAGCAGGCTTGCCATTCACATATCCCTGGTGGATGTTTATTCTGCCTTTGGAATCTATTACCAAATTAGCTTCTTCATTGGCAATAGGGATGGAGTGGCCGCATGTCAAAATACCATCTTCATAAAAGGTATAAGAAACAGTACATTTATTTGCGTTAAACATGTCAAAAGCCTGTGCTGAGTTCACAGGGTGTTTCTCTGATTGTTCTTCATCTGATGATGAACTATCAAATAAGGCGGCATTTGCTTTCTTGGTCATTTGCCTTCCTTTACAAGCATGACGCCAATGCCCGTACGCCTTACAGAGGAAACATTTACGTGCATTTTTGAAGGATTTACGTTCCTTATCTTTTCTATTTATGATGTTCTGTAGATATGTAAGATTTGCTGGGTTCTTGTCACACATCTCACCTTGGTGGTGTGAAAAGTTACAATATCTACAATGATTGTATTTCTCAGAAGAATGCTTATGTGGTTTTTGCCTATTATAGGGTTCTGATCGAGGTTTTTCATAGCTAGCCGATGCTACAAAGTTTGTATCAGTAGCTTCACTAGCAAAACAATGTTTATTGGCTGTATAATAAGCCGAACCACGTCTCTCAATCTGATCTACACTCGTACATTCATTCTAATGCAAAAATTTTGAAAATGCTGATGGAATGGATGAGATGACTTTATCCCTGATGATGAGATCTTCTAATTTCTGATAATCTTTATCTATTTTAGCTGCTGAAGTCCATTTTGTAAATATGTCTCGGACTAATCAGAGGTAGTCAGAGAACGTTTGAGTCGGTTTTGGACTCAACTTGCTGAATTGTTCTCTGTAACCTGCCTCATCTAGCATAAAATGTGCCATAATCTTTGATTTTAGATAATGGTAATCTTTTCTGAGGTCTTTGGGGATAGTCTCTATGACTTTCAGAGGTTCCCCTGACAAACTCCTCATATAAATAATATTCCATTCAGAAAGTGGGATCTGGTAATGGTCCATTAAGGTTTCAAAATTGTGGGTGAAGGCTGCAATGCAGTCACCTGAGGTATAATTTCTTACAATACCTTGATACTTTTTATACTGGTTTTCTTTTTCCAGTCTTTGAGCTTTCTTAGACTATTTGTCTATGGCAGTATCAGTTTCAAGTTGTTTAATTTTTAGTTGTAACTCAAGCTCTTCTCTTTTACTCTGAGCTGAGATTTCTGCCTTCCTCAATTCATTCTCTAACTCTGCCTGTTTTGTTTTTGCAGATAATTCTAGCTCTGTCTGCTTGGGAGCTCATTCAATCTCTGCCTGCTTTAATGCTCTTTCAGCCGCTCTTTCTTCGCGTTCGTTAGCTTTTTCCTGTACTAGGAGGTATTCAGCGTATTTTCTTTCACTCCACTTTGTTAACTCATCACCATTTAACTTTAGCTTTAAACCCATCTCGATGAAGTCGTTTAATGAAGACATGATGGAAAATGTAAATGCAAATGAGTTGTCAGACACACAATTTGTTACAAGGTGTTAGTAATGTGAAAAATTTACAATTTTGTTCAACTTACAATTTGTGCCCAAATTTGCATCCGAAAGTATATAGAAAGAAAAATATACTCAAGTGTACTGGATGCGGTGGAGAACGGTTCACACTAGGGCTAGGAACTGTAGGGTCGCTACTTCAAAACACAAATGACCTCTACGGGCAAGGGTTTCAGATGGCACAGAAAACCTGCCTTGTTTTTAGAGGAAATAAATTAGCGTCTATCTGATGTGGTGTGTATGCTTGTCACTAAGTTTTGATTAGGTTTGTATGGCGTTGAGTGTAATTGTAGGTCGTAATGTCGTCAGTCAATAATTTTTTTTCAAAACCACAAGTCACTTTCTTTCCGAAACTTTCTGCTTTCCACAACTAACTTCACAAAGACAATCTAAATATATCTCAACACTCTACAACACTGATGACACATCACTTACATCAAGATGACATTCAGTAAGGACATAGACATCAAGTTTACAAGATGGCGACAAGGTCACAATGGCGACAACTTCACAATGTCGACAAGGTCAAAATGGCGGCAAGTTACACAATCACTGATGTTTTACACGTTTACAGGATCAAACAAATGTATGTACTTTACGTTCACATCTAGCCTCCATATTCAAACAAATGTAATACTATATATGAGGATGAGCCTTTACGATCACATTTAAATGTACATTAAAGCTGGACAAAAGTCCTCACGTTCACAAATCTAGGTTCAAATCTTAATTAATTTAAAGTCGGACGATGCCACCACGTTCACAGATGTCAGGGTCTTAAACCTGGCTCGTTATACCTAACACATGTGAGAAAAGTACAAGTACAACATGATTGGACTTGAGACACAACGACACGAAGTTCAATGGATTTATTTACAAGTCACATGCAATACGATCTAGTTTGGCATGTGATGATCATTACAATACAATTACAATACATCAATACACTTACAGACAACCCACAGCTTTACAGTCTATCTCACAAGATGTACAAGAACTCGACTTTCGGGCACAGAACTACACAAAGCCTTTCTCTACCCACACGTCCTGTCTGGTCCGAGTACCCAAGCTGTCTGTCTGTTTCTCGCGAAGCGCTTGCCCTCTGTGGATTGGATTCACGAGGACTGCGTGCGTCTTGCTTTGTCCTTGCCTGACCGCTGGCTATTGCGTCAGCCAGCAATTTGCGGGCAGGTAACTAATACTCGCCTGGCGGGTGTAACGATGTTACTGCATCCCGGTTGGGGACTATTTGCCTGGCGGGCGTAACGATGTTCCTGCATCTCGGTTGGAGTCATTCGAGATTCTGACATTCAGGTCGCAAGCATTATCGAAGTTTCAAAGTTTCGGATCACCTCAGGGTACTCCCACCGACCCGTTAGGTCCACGGTCTGCTCCCGGTCACCCGAGCCATCGACAAAAGTCACTTAAAATTCAACAGGGTCGATTTCATTGCACCGGGTATTTATCCCATATGGCCCAGTCTCTTTCAGCATCGCGGGAAACGTCGCACAAAGCATGAACTCCGTAGCTTTAGCGACTAACCCCAAGGAGTCTCCGAAAAAAATTCACTCGTGAACCGAAGGACGCAGCCCGGAATCGAAACCACCATCCGCGCCATTGAAAACGGTCGGAAACGGCAGGTGGGCAGCGCAGTCTTCCTTGTCTCTGCGTAACTGCCCAGCTCAGACGAAGAACATCCACAGCGACTTCCAGCGCTGGCGTTTGTGAATATATGACTTGGGGCTAACCAAGAGGTTGCCGGTCTCCCTGGCCTAGGTTTAAACGACTTTCTCCGTAATATCGTTTATTGAAAACAGAAAGACATATTAGTCAGTTTAAAATTACCGTGGTAGACAATTGACATTACTGTGCGAACATGTGTATATTTCAGCTTGAAAGATGTATCTAGTTATTAAACGTTGTGTGCGATAGGTCATTGTCCGTGACGGCTAGAAAGATAGTTCTTGCATGTTACATAGACCTAATTTTAACATACGGCTTCGAATCCTGGACAATTAGTAAACAGGCGAAAACACCCACCACAGCCTTGGAGATGTGGTTTTATAGAGAATGCTGAAAATTAACTGGCCAACCAAAATGAGCAATCAGGACGTTTTAAGTTGAGCTGAGTCGCAAATACAACTAATCACAAACAACAGAGAGAGGCAATTATCGTATTTTGGCCACGTTATGAGAAGACAAATACTGGAACATGCTATGACAACAGGCAAGATTTGCGGAAAGAGACATAGAGGAAGACAGCGTGAGGAGATTCTTGACACTCTTGTACCATGGCACGGAAGGGAGTCAGCACACGAATTGATCCATGGCGTCGGCGATTGCGATTTGCGGAAAGGCATGATCGTCCACGCCAGCCGGTAAGGCACTGGATGATGACGATAATGATGATGATGATGATGATAATGATGATGATGATTATCACGAAGTTCTTGATGATAAGTGCGTGATATGGTCGTTGTCTAGGTAACGATACTCCTGGTGTGTCAATTGAGCTATCCAACTGTCTTACAATATAACTCACCCCCGCAGTGCATATTCACCAGTCATTAAACAAGATTGAGTTGGCGCACATAATCTTTTATTGCAGAAAGAACACGGACAAACGGAATACAACTCTATATCCAGAAAACCATATAATCCATAGAATATAAATATCCTCCTCACAACTTAACCAGCACACATCACTGCCTTCTCAAGCCTGCTTCATATCAAATCCACAAGACAGGTAATCCAGCTACTATCCACGGCTGGATTTCACACAATACACCCACACACTGGGTCTAGCCCCCACTAACTATTCAACCCACTCAGGGTTCAGGCCTCCATTAACTATCCAACCTCCACTGGGTTTTAGGCCTGCATTCACAACTCGGAGAACAAGACAGGACGGAGATCTATATCTAACTCCGCTCCTTCTCCTTAGACTACCGACCCGCTCGGTCTCTAAACATCAACTGTCTCAAGCGACCCGTTTCTCAGCCGGTCCCAGCTTCAACTCCCCAGTCAAGTTTTCCACTGTATTTTTAACCCTACTGTGTAGCCGCTTCCTGGGCTCCCCACAACATTGCACCCCAGCCTAAAACTGTCTCTCTCCCCATCCACCCTGGTGGTCTCCACTCACTCTCACCATTATTTTTCATGGCTGGTTGTTTTTCTCGTAGTCTCGCTACTGGGGTCACCCACCTCAATGTCAATGACCCAGGCATATGTCAATGATGATGATGATGATGGTGATGATGATGATGATGATGATGATGATGATGATGATGATGATGATGATGATGAACACTTTGTTGTCCGCAGATACTAGTTCTAACATGTTATCATATATTTCGTTGTTATCTTCTCGGCATAAACTGTCATTGTCTGTTATAACATGTAGAGAGGAGGGTACATATCCTTGTTGTACACATGCATTTACTTCACAAGGTGTTGATGTACATGCGTTTGTTCTTACGCAGCTTTGACATGACCTATATACACTTTTGCAAACATTCGTTAGACGTTTGCCAATTCTATATTTTTTTAAAATTCAAACTCAGAGCACGTTGCTGCCAACTCTGTTTCCTCGATCTATACATACAACTATACTGGTCTGATTGTGTTCAACTACTTTTTCTGTCAGTTATCTATATGTCAATGTTGCGTCTGTGGTGTTACCTTTTTGATATCAATCAATCATCAATCATGTGCCATGCCGGAAAGCGTGGGCGGTCATGATTCGCCATTTCACTCGATCACCAGTTTTTTTATATAAATGTCACGAAATCACCTGTATGTCTGTACTTTCGGCATTTAGTCGGACCGAGAATCTCCTGGGAGATTTGTTCTTCTGTTAGAAAACGTAGTTCTTATGGATTTCTGTATAGTTAAGAAAGTCCTGCTCATGGGGACTCTGGATTTCCTCAGAATTACGTCATGTAATCTTGAAGAGAATGCTATGGGAAATCCCGGAACTCCTGGAAAGCATAACACGTCAGCAGGAGCAACGCACTGAAATTGGTGACGTCAGTGTGTTGTGAGCTGCCGTTTAAACCCAGTAGTGAATTGCGCCAGCCATAATGTTTGACAAGCTTCATATAATCAAAGCTTGCCAACAACAACAACAACAACAACAACAACAACAACAAAACTTTATTTTGAAAGGGTTAAGAATTGGGCACGCAGGCCCGTCTAACATTTTGCCCTTTTATCACTCTCTTTCATACATTATACCATTCACACATCATTCAAGGCTAACTGAAAACAGCAACAATATAAAAGATTTGCATTATAAAGGTATGTGGAAAATGAAAAATCAATACTACACGACTAAGTAATAGTAATAACTGGTGTGGCACTTAAAGGGGAGATGGAGCCCTTTGTGAGTACTCCTAGAATCACACCGATAGAGGGCTCTTAACGCGCTGAGGCAGGAACCTACTGCTCGCAGTGGCTGTTAGTCACAACCTCGTGGTTTGCTCGATCCGTATGAATATAAACACACCACTAAATTAGGAAGCGATCATTTGTGAGTGGCCAAAGTGTGCCTGGTCAGTGGCGGCCTTGTGCAGGTCGGTTCGAATCTCGATCGGAATTTACAGGTAGCATCACTGGTCGTATTTGGAGTGTGGTGTCGATGTGTACGGCGTGGTTCGTGTGTCGAGGAGGTTGTACGGCAGGGCGTTTTAGAAAGCCGCCGAGGCGGATGTTATTGCATGCGCATGTACGTTGAGTCGGCGTTAATGCACAGTACTCCTCTTTCTTCCCTTTGCTGGTTCTATCGACTTGATTCAGTTCTGTTAAGCCGGGAGGATTTTCTTTCATGAGGGGAGGGATTGAGGGGCATGTATTGCATTATGGAACACCGATAGCTCACACATACTAGGGACTCTAGCATATACATTTTAGGCCTGGTGGTGGAGCAGCTACGTCTGTGTGATGGAGAGGAGGACTTGATGGTGTTATTGAATTTATAAGGATAGGGTACAACTAAGGCGGGACTGGTACCCATATCCCATAAGGTTCTCAGACAAGGCAGTTCCTGAAGCGGCCTGACTAGGTAAAGTCCCCTTCATAACAGTTACTTCTTTTCGGCTTAAATAATAACGGGGTTGGAGGGCCCTTTGGATGGGCAGCTTGCCCATAGATAGGGTTTGACCAACCTGTGATCCCAGAGTGTAGCAACCGTTGCTCTCCTTTCAGGGTCAGCTTTCTTGCACGGAGCAAAGATGGCAGCGATGTTGCAGGTGATGCTGTGGAATCAGCCTGATACCAGGACTGGTGTCTATGTCTACCTCCCATGTTAGAGTCACGTGCAGGATTATTGCTCGCCAACGGTTTTGACCCATCTGCTAATCATCACTCACCCGCACCACTGCTGAGGCTCCCGTATTTCAAGTAAGGTGTCTTGTGCTAACATTGTGGCCATGTTTGCATATGACAGAATTTATTCTCCATGGCGCCACCATTCTCGGATGGTGGGTTGACAGGACAGTGTATAATCTACCTGCGCTACACAGTGTCCTCACGTTGTATGGACTGGGAACTGGAAGGTCTTCTGGCTTAGGGAATTTGCGTGAGGGTGGCACCAGGACAGTATTACTGCCGCCCAGCTAGGACTGTTTCACCCCAAGAGTGACTTTGTACAGCTTCAGAGTGAGAACGGGTACCATCTGAGACTTATACATTCCTACTCAAATAATCTACAATGGAGTTCTCGCGGCAGTCTCAGTTGTCAGCGCTATAAGTCTCGGAGACCTGTGAGGGATAAATTATCGCCACTGGACTTCACGTTGGGAAGGAAGCTGGGTGAGCGTTTCCATACTACAGACGGCTAGACATTCTTTAAGTGGCCCGATGATGACAACTATACCCTGATTGTGACGACCTCTTGATCTGTCCCCGGAATACTGCGACGGCATTATCCTACACCTATTCTTTTACGTTCTCTGTTAATTCAATACATGTACGGTTTACTTAAAAGTTAATGGACGCTGTGTTGAGTTCATTATCGGGACGATCCACCAGCAGGTTTTCTCCCGGGGTTGAAATAGTCTAAAGAGAGAAGAAAAGTCTTAGTGTTTACGGGATCGGGAGATTAACTGCACCTGTGGCCTGACTAGAGCTGGTCCTGATATTAACAGAGTAACATCTATACGTCCTACCCCAACCTATCCTGTTACAATAAACACCATCTGGGCTTCTGATAATTGTTCTTCATGTAGTGGTCTCATCTTCCTCCAATGACTTTGACATACATATTCCCTGTGTGGCTAAATGGAGACTTATTGCCCCTTTTCTCCAAACTTATGCAATTATTGCGGTTTACCAATTAACCCATGTTTCTTGGTCTGAGCAGGCGATCTGGACAATTCGTCTGAGCCATGTTGGCCCTATTTCTCCAGCTGCTTTGATGATTTGTGCGGGTACATCATCAATGCCTGTCGCTTTGTGCGTTGGTGTCATGTTAATAACTTGTTCAACTTGTACCAGTGATATTTCTGGCTCTTCCTTCTCTGCTTCTGTGTTGTTATTATTAATATTAAATTTTCACTTCCGCCTGTTTTATTTAAAGTATGCGTTTCTTTAAAATAATGTCTTCATTTGTCCAAAATCATTTTGGGGGCCTTTGTATAGGTTGCCTTTGTTCATCATTTAGTATTAATGTTTGGTTATATTACACATTGACTTGTATAAATTTCTCTTCTTTATGGTAATAGTTTCTTCCTGCTTCTTTTTCTTATTCTACCAACATTTCTCGTAACTTTCCCCATGAAATTCCCTTAGCTTTTCTTATTGTTCTGTTTGTTTTTCCTCTGATTTGTCTGTATTCTCAATATTTTTTTTTTCTGTACATTAATCAACATTTATGAGCTTTCTTTTTTCTCATTCGCAATTCTTTTATTTCATTATTCGACCATTCTGATATTTTGCAACCTGTATTTTTTGTTCCACATATTTCTTGGGCTGCTTTGGCAATAATTACCTTGAAATTAAACTATTCTTAATTTATTGCAAGCGACTTCTGAAGAAGGTTTTCATAACTTTGTTGTGGTTTTACTTGGAAAGCTTTTTCTTCTCCATCTAGTTCTTTCCAAATGATAACTTCGGTGTTCTGTTTCTTCTCTCTTCTGTGTGTGCTCATTATGACATTTCTATCTATTTCCGTCATCTTATGATCTGTGTCGAGGTCATATTGGGTGTGTCTCTGGCATCTGTGACTTTACAGAAGTCTCTTTTAATTGTCTACATATAATTCTGGGTCTTACCATTTATAGCACGTGACCACCCGAGAGGTTTACTTCTGGGCCCTTCTATTTATAACAGGTGACAACCTGAGTGGTTTACTTCTGGGCCCATCGATTTAGACCACGTGACAACCTGAGAGATTTACTTCTGGGCCCTTCCATTTATGCCACGTGACACCCAGAGAGGTTTACTTCTAGGCTCTTCCATTTATGCCACGTGACAACCTAATATGTTTACTTCTGGGCCCTTCCATGTAAGCCACGTGACAACTTGAGAGGTTTACTTCTGGGCCCTTCCATTTATGCCACGTGACAACATGAGAGGTTTACTTCAGGGCCCTTCCATTTATGCCACGTGACAACATGAGAGATTTACTTCTGGGACCTTCCATTTATGCCACGTGACAACCTGAGTGGTTTACTTCTAGGCCCTTTCATTTATGCCACGTGACAACCTGAGAGGTTTACTTCTGGGCCCTTCCATTTATGCCACGTGACAACCTGAGAGGTTTACTTCTGGGCCCTTCGATTTATGCCACGTGACAACCTGAGAGGTTTACTTCTAGGCCCTTCCATTTATGCGACATGAAAACCTGAGTGGTGTACTTCTGGGCCCTTCCATGTATGCCACGTGACAACCTGAGAGGTTTACTTCTGGGCCCTTCCATTTATGCCACGTGACAACCTGAGTGGTTTACTTCTGGGCCCTTCCATGTATGCCACGTGACAACCTGAGGGGTTTACTTCTGGGACCTTCCATTTATGTCACGTGACCATCTGAGAGGTTTACTTCTGCGCTATTCCATTTATGTAACATGAACACCCGAGAGGTTCAATTCTGGGTTCTTTCTTTTATGCCACGTGAAAACCTGAGAGGTTTTTTTCTGGGTTTAGTTTACTTGAATTTAGTCGACGGATCAACATCACGGTTCACGGGTGTAACCCATAAGTGCCCCGTTCTACTCCTAGCTCAAGCCTGTGTCCAGAGAATCTCAGCGCACTGTATGAACTCCGTAGCACCGACGGGGAGGATTCTGAAATACTTTAGTTAGATGTTTAACTCGAAATTTTGCCCGGGCAGCGCCGTTAGGCTACTCTATCTCGATTTCCAACTGCCAAGGGATGTTTTTTACGTGCGCAGCAATACACACGGACGTCCGATCTTACTACCCAGAGACCAGGGGAAATTTCGTTACTAGAAGTCCTTGTGACAAAATCCCGGCCCTCACCGTAGCTTGAACACGGGACCTCCAGCACTCTAAGCAGACACCATACCTCGAGACTGCCCCCCCCCCCATGGCACTTCTGGGTATTTCCATCTACATAACGTGCACACATTTGTGGTTGACTTCTGGGTCTTTCCATTATACCACGTGACCAACTGGGATTTTTACTCCTGGGACTTTCCATTTATACCACGTGACCACTTGAACGAATGACTTCTGGGTCTCCCATTTATACAACGGGATCGCACGAGAGGTTGACTTCTAGGTCTCCCATTTATACAACGGGATCGCACGAGAGGTTGACTTCTGGGTCTCCCATTTATACAACGGGATCACACGAGAGGTTGACTTCTGGGTCTCCCATTTATACAATGGGATCACACGAGAGGTTGACTTCTGGGTCTCCCATTTATACAACGGGATCACACGAGAGGTTGACTTCTGGGTCATTCCGTTTGCATCATGTGAACACCTGCGACTCTTTGTGTTGAATTAGAAGTGCAACCAGAGCATGAAATAGACAGCCCAGCCTTCATGCTTGTATCACGTGTGAGTACCATACACTCATTATAACACCATTCATCATCATATGCTTTGTCAATAAACGCGGCCAGTCAAGGTCACATTCTCAACATGCGTTTAATAATTGAGAAGTGCAGAGAATTTAATGTAAACCTATTTTCATGTTTTGTGGATTATTCAAAAGCATTTGACTGTGTACAACATCAGAAACTTTGGGAAATCATGAGGAATATGAGCTTTCCACCACATGTAATACAACTCATAAGAATGCTGTATCTAGACAACAAGCAGCGGTTAGAATATATGGCGAGACATCAGATTGATTTGACATCAAGCAAGGAGTCCGTCAGGGATGTGTGTTGTCCCCCTATTTGTATAACCTGAACGCCGAAAATATAATGATAAATGTAAGAGATGATATAAACAGGGAGCTATATGATGCCCTAAATATCGGTGGTCATTACATACCAGAGATTCAGTATGCTGATGATACAGTATTGCTAACCACAACACAGACTGGTATAGAAAACCTAATAGCTTCAACCCAATTGAATAGTGAAAATCACAACTTATATATTAACATAGCAAAATCAAAGATAATGCATACAGATAAAACCACTATGGAGAAAGAAAGATATGTTAATGAGGAAAAATTAGAGATGGTGGAAAATTGTGAATATCTTGGGTCATTGATTACCAACAACGGTGACACAATGAAAGAAATTAAACGACGACTATCAAATGCTCTTCAACGACTAAAACAGCTCAATAAATTATGGAGTGGGACAGACAGAACTACAAAAATTAGATTTTTAAGAGCATGCATCTTTCCCATTGCAACATTCGCCTGTGAGACCTGGACACTTTCTAAACAAGCAGAACAGCGCATACATACCTTTGAATATAAATGTTATAAACGAGTTCTAAGACTATCTTGGATAAAGAAAAGAACAAATGCATCCATACTTCAAGAGCTGAATATTGAAGAAGATTGGCTATTAAAGACGATAAAACAGAGAAAATTGAAATATTTTGGTCACATGAAACGCCACGAAAGTTTGGAGAGAACAATAATGGAGGGTTATATGCCTGGAAAGAGAGGAAGAGGAAGGCCAAAGAGAAGATGGGTGCATGATGTGGCGGATGATCTCCAGATATGTGTATCGGACGCGGGACATCTTGCTTATGATCATGAGGTTTTCCGGAAGGTTGTAATAGGAGCGAGGTTCTGCAAAGGACATGCTACTGAATGAATGAATCTGTCAAGGTTCGATAAGAGATCCTAGAGAGCCTTCCCCACATCACATCTACCATACAATAGCTCTCTGCCAGATCCCAGTAAGCTTTCACCGCATCACATTTACCATAAAGTACCTCTGAGTCCAGCTAACCTGTGTGGCCCTTCATTGCCCCACACGCATGCATGCTCAGGGCAGAAAATCCATGACATGTTCTCAGTCTGCGTCCTGACGAGCGATCCAAGCCACTCCACCCGGAACATTGTAGTTTCCACTTTCCACAACATACTCACCGCGTACTATAACCGCATCTACTTCATGCTACAGATCCTGTACATACAACACAATACAAATGATCGACTGTGTGCAACTTACGATTGCTTTGTCCTAGAGCTTGCAGGCAGAGAAAACCCAACAACAGCACACAGAATACGGCTTTCATGTTGGTGATCACGGTCACTGTTTGCAGCGTGGTAGACTTGTTGGCAATCAGATTCCCTGATTAGAATGCTGGTGTTGTCCGTTGTTGGTCACCCGGCAGCTGGACTATCGCGTCTGCGTGTGTTGGCTTATTTATATTCTCGTGACCAGACATGTACCGACCAATAAACAAAGAGCCACTTGTTGTAATGTCAACTGTTTATTGCAGACACAAATGTTACATTTCTGTGTCAATGTGCGGTCAGCGTGGCGTTTGTTTACCACACGTTTTTGAATATCAAAACTCGTAATACCTACTGACATTTATTTATTCACTGCTGGCGGTTGACATTTATTTGGAAGCAATGAAATCAGAGATCACGTCAGAAAATGTCCACATAACAAGCTTCTCAAACTGTTGCAATGAAATAAGCCGTATTGTATATGTATTTCTGTTTCGCATTACCTATGTACAGGACATCGCTGTCAACACCAGCATTTTGCCGCTTCTGTTGATGTCTTGGCAAGATTAAGCTTCAATAGTTTGGCACTGATTTCTGAGCGACCAGCTTAATACACCCGTAAGTAACCAACGCAGCGCGATCCGCTACAGAATCTCGCGCAGTTACGTTACTCAGGATAATTTACGGAATTACAGAAAAAGTCACTAACTACTTCGATATATAGATATCTATCTGAGCTAGCGTAGTGACAGCAGACGGCACTACCTGCTTTCTGCTAGCGCTGATTTTTGGGCGGTGATTACCAAACCCGACACCCCACATTGTGCTAACGGCTTCGGGCGGAAGAACTCAATTGGGAAGGCACAAGCCATATCCTGGTGCGAGGAAATGCAACGTAAAGACAAAATGTCATGGCAGGGCAGACCAGGTCCTAAGCCTTAGTTAGCAACTGGTCTAGGATCGAAGCCCCGAAAGGCGGACAGTTAGAGCATTGCTTTGCTGATCTTGCAGCTTCTGTAACTTGTTTTGTTCTAGGTGTATTGGTGTTACTTTTCCTCTGGGGTAAACTAGACAGGCCATGAGAGGGAATCATGCTGCATGGGCAACACATGGTCTCTGGAGTAAACTAGACAGGCCATGAGAGGGAATCATGCTGCATGGGCAACACATGGTCTCTGGAGTAAACTAGACAGGCCATGAGAGGGAATCATGCTGCATGGGCAACACATGGTCTCTACAATTCAGCCCAGGCTTTGTACAATGGAGAAGTAGAAACTATCGTCTATCAAGACGGCAAGGTGCTAGTGATTGTGTTTGTGTGTGTGTGTGTATGTGTGTGTATGTGTGTGTGTGTGTATGTGTGTGTGTGTGTGTATTACAATAACTCGGCATCCGCGGTGGCCAAGTGACTAGCATCCACGCCTGTCAGCCCTGTCGTCGTGTGGTTGAGTTTTCTCTCTATGTTGGAATTTAATTTAAAACTGTAACAATCGTCCAGGTCGATGTGATGTTGACCATATGACCCAGCAAGTGCCCTTTGCCCTATATAATATGGGGCTAACACTACATACCCAGTGTATACACTTGGTCTCCGCTGCCTCTCTTCCCCTCTAACATTCCGGTTGTGACGACATGCTCCAGTCTTTCCATTTCTCCTAACATGGCCACAGAATGTGGACTGATTTCTTCTGATGCAAGGAACCAGTTCTCTCTGTGAGGCAACCTCTCCCATGATATCTTCATTGTTCTTTCTGTCCGTACACCGTGTTGTCATCTGTATTCCATCAAACCACATCTTCGCAGCTTCCACATACTTCCTCACTTGCCTGCTAATTGTCCATGATTTGCTTCCATACATCAGTATAGACTCTCTGACTGTCAGAGAAATAAACCTGTCATCTTCTGCCTATAGTACCCTGCGGTGTAGGACAGAGAAGTCGTGGACCTGAGGGATTCCGGCCGCCGCATTTTTCCGTCGAATGATTAGAACAACTTGGACTGATAAATATTGCAATCTCTAGAAAGAACAAAAAAATTATAACATAATTTTCATACGAATGGGTTTGAACACATGACTACTGAACCGGTAGGCAAGTGTCTGTAGGGACAACGAAACATTTGCTAGTTTTACGGCCATCACTGCAGGCTAAAGTAATAACGGTGACAAATAGAACAATTCTATGCAGGCTAAAATAATAACGGTGACAAATAGAACAATTCGCTGGGCAATCTTCTATGCTCGATATCTGTGGATTTGACTTGCTCACATCTGCCAGCTGTTGTCAACATTAAAGGGAATTATATAAAACTGCTGCCTCTCGTTTCAATAAATATTACCACCCGCTGAACAGTAAATGTTGTCATGCACCAACTGTTATGTCATCTTGAATGTTTAAACCAAAAAATAACTTACAATTCAAATTATCATTAATCATGTATATGACTAGGTTAAATGTGCTGACATTGAATAATTATGGTATCCCGTGAAGGTCATCAACACAAGATTCCACCAAGGTCATCGGTATTGCTAATGGAGACAGTGACCTTAAAGTCCCTGGTCGCACTGATGCTTCATGACGTCATGTGGTCGATTCAGAACAATTGTGTGACCTCTCAGACTGCTAAATATATAATGACATATATATATATATATATATATATATATATATATATATATATATATATATATATATATATATATATATATATATATATATTCGTTATAGCTTTCTGAAAGGCTCGTATTGGAGTGGCAATCAACCGTCTTTCTATAGACGACCGGCCTCTGACTCCCCCCCCCCCCCACCCTCAGTATGTCAGAGACCTAGTCCTTTGCATAGTCCCATAGTCTCCGGAACTAGGCCTCCTTCTGTCGGAATGACGATGATGGATACACTGAAACACCAGGCTACCAATACAGTCTGTGTTTGAATCTACGATGGCGGATATACTGAAACACTAGGACACCAATACAGTCTGTGTTTGGATCTACGGTGATGGATACACTGAAACACCAGGACACCACTCCCGTGTGTTGCTGGGGCCCAAAAGGGAAGCAAATAATAGCAACACTGCAGCCTACCACGCATGTCGTAAGAGGCGACTAAGGAGGCTTGATGGGTCCGTCGCCCTGCTACTGAGTGAGTGCGTGGAGCGACACTGCGAGCTGTGAGTTTCGTGTTAAATGCTTTTGAACCTGCCCGAGGTTTTTTGGAACGTGACTGCATGTTCGGAGTGATGGCAGATGGCTATGTCCCAGAGTTGACCGGTTTTTGCCTTATGCAGAAATGCGTGGCTGCTGGGTTTCTGGTTGACTGCCACTGCCAACGACGATGGACTGTATGGGTGAACATCTAGGAAACATACAGATGGGAAAATGACTGCCGATTCCATCAGAAATGAACTGGGTGTTGTGTGGGGGACTATTGTGTTGAAATTCTGGCGGCGGCATTATGCACAGTGTATCTGTGCGGGCTGATGTTTGTCGAGACTCCTGTCTTTTTCACTTTTCACATTGGGCAGTGGGTAGCGTTTTGTGTGATATTCACTGGCACAGGAGCGGAGCATAATGGGGACGACCCGTTGCTGTGAAGTTGGAACTGCGACTAACTAACTAACTAACGAGGACACCAATACATTATGTGTTTGGATCTACGGTGGTGGATACACTGAAACACCAGGACACCAATACAGTCAATGTTTGGATCTACGGTGGTGGATACACTGAAACACCAGGACACCAATACAGTCAGTGTTTGGATCTACGGTGGTGGATACACTGAAACACCAGGACACCAATACATTATGTGTTTGGATCTACGATGGTGGATACACTGAAACACCAGGACACCAATACATTATGTGTTTGGATCTACGGTGGTGGATACACTGAAACACCAGGACACCAATACAGTCAGTGTTTGGATCTACGGTGGTGGATACACTGAAACACCAGGACACCAATACATTATGTGTTTGAATCTACGATGGTGGATACACTGAAACACTAGGACACCAATACATTATGTGTTTGGATCTACGGTGGTGGATACACTGAAACACCAGGACACCAATACATTATGTGTTTGAATCTACGATGGTGGATACACTGAAACACCAGGACACCAATAGAGTCCGTGCCATACATAAGGGAATGTTTTTTATCTAGTTGTCGTTTGAGATAAGTTACCATTATTGTCTTTTTGTGTTATTGTTTATGGGGGATTGTAGTCTGCACTAAGGTAGTGTTCAAACAGGTTGCGAATGTATGTATAATGATTGGTGGTGTCTTTGATTTCTTGTGGAAGATTGTTCCACAACTGAGCGGCAGAGTATGCTGAGCTTGTTTTATATAAGTCTTTCCTAGGTTTAGGGACATGAAGTATATTTAGTCGTTCGCTATGTCTAGCGTTATATTTAAACAATGGCCAAAGGTAGCTTGGAGCATTGTGAAATAGGATTTTGTGAATTAGTTTGGCCTTATAAAAAAAAGTAGGCGCTTGTGGAGTGGCAGTAACCGGAGACGTTTATGTAGGTTAGAATTTTCGGTAAGCTTTTCATCATTAATTAAATGCACTGCCCTTTTCTGGAATGAATATAGGCGTTTTGTTATTTATTTGGAGCATCCATCCCAGACTGTGGAGCAGTAATCAATATGTATTTGTATATGGGAAGTATAGAATATCTTTCTTGTGTTCTCGTCAAGTAAATTTTTAATTTTGGCAAGTTGGTATACTTTTTTGGCTATTTGTTTAACTAGAGCATGAACATGTGAGTTAAAGGTTAGATTTTGATCTATGATAATACCCAGTGCCTTGTGCTCGGTGACACTTTCTACAGGCGTGCTGCCAATGTGCAGCTGAAGAGTTCTCTGCGAGTTTAGAATGTGAAGTCATTGCCTGGTTCCTATTAACATAGACTTTGTTTTAGTAATGTTAATTTGCTTGCGGTTTTCATGACTCCAGTTAACTACACTATTTATTTCCTGTTGCAAGGATAATTCTAGCACATTACGATCAATAGCGTTTGTATATAATGTGCAGTCATCAGCAAATATAGCGCAGGACGACGACAGATTTAAAGGAAGATCATTTATATAAATGGCAAATAACAGAGGGCGAAGAATAGACCCATGAGGTACTCCAATATTAATGGTAATTGTGACATATTGGGAAGTTGGATGCAGTACCCACCTCGACTTACCCCACAATGAAGTAACGCTATGAGGATGGGACTAATTTCATTTGGAAGGGATGGGTCCTTGGAAGCCAAAGTGTCCCATAATAGCTCTGGAAATCTAGGGGTTTCAAAGGAATGTTAATTTCTTCCCTCCAAAATCTTCCTTCCCGAAAAGAGAAACTTATTTAGCTCGAGAGTCCCCCACCTATGATCATTTTCCCTATTTGGTGAAATGGTCACAGGAAATTTATAAGATTTAAAGTTCCCTTTTCTGAGTAACCTGGAACCTGGGAGATTACAATAGAACAGAACTTAGCTGTCTATTTGTGTTTACCCAGTCACATGTAGTTCCAGATTCTAAACACATAAATAATAAAATGTTTTGTCACACCACAATGTACTGGACAGAAGAATGCATAAAAAGCTAATTTTGTTTATTAACCTAAAAAGCTGTGGAAATAAGCCAGTAAAGCATTTATGACATATATGAAATACATCAAGACAATAGAGATAATGTTCATCATTCAAACATAGAATTAAGAACTCTCATTAAATTCACTTATGATTTCAGTCATTTGGCCACTATGCCTTTCCACTAGTTAGCCTACAATTATTTATGTAATACACAAGATGGTACTGGAAAATTTCCCAAGAATTAGTAAAACACTTTGCCTAAACAGTCTCTACACAACTATAAGAATCAGAGGAGTTCATGACTACTCTCTGTCCATTAAAGTCCTTGATTGTTCTCATATTGATGAGTTTTCACTGAGTGGAATCAAAGTATAGCAATGATGAAATGTTGCAAAGACATCTGCCATATTTGTAAGTAATCTGCAGTGAGGTATAAAATTATCCTAGTGATCTTAGAAATGTTTCTGCAATTCAGATATTGTCAATCATCAAAATGATCATAAAGCACAGATCAGTTTTGGGCACAGTTCAGTGGGGACTCATTGATCAGATTACTTCCTGACCACAGATCACTTTTGCACCTCTTTATTACAGAACTGCTCATGGTTTACAGATCCATTGTACATTATTGGGCAATGATCTGCAACTCTGGATCATGACAATCTGCGAACACCGTCATCCTCACCTGAGGTGGATAAACATGGTGAACCTATTTATATCTAGTCAATGGATGATAATTCTCCAGTTGACAAGAATTAAGAGGGCTACAGACAGAAGTTCCAGAAGGTAGCAGATTCAGGAAGTACCTACAAGTTAGAGCTACAGTGTCTCTTATTTGTACTGGCATTAGACATCAGCAATTGTAGTTGGCAGGCCCTCTTATCCTGCCCTTGTACATGATGATCTGTTGACTGATGTTCTCACAGAGGACACAGACACAGTGAATGACAAGTCGAGGAGAGGAATTATGGAGAGTTAATGATAAAATGCACCCAGCATAACTGATCCTAAATAGTAATGGAACAGAACAGGATGATTGTTTTATTTTCATAATACTCATGTTACCATCAGTGCTGCCTCAATTGTTTTAGTCTGCCTTGTTACTTTCCTGTTTATACCTTCTCACCTCTTCTGTCATTACCTTTACTTACTTCTTCTGACACTGGGGTGATAATCCCCTTGACAGTTTGGAAGTGCTTATGCATGGAAGCATACTATATGTTTCTCCTTTACTTACTCTGTCAAACAGGGTGATGCTTTAATAAACTACATTCCACATGTTGAATCCAAGTAATAATGTAAAGAAACATACATTAAATATTTTTCACTCCAAAGTTAATATTATTAACATATAATTGGTATGAATGTGGAGGTCTATGTGAACATTCCTTATGAGGATTTACACTGCCTCTCATTCATTAACACATATATACATACAGAGTGAAAGAAAGATGAGAGGACACAATGCACTCATTCTCTCATTCTAACACCAATCTTCTTCTTTATTCGTTCACTTGAGTGCTGGGGCTGGGCTGTTAGCTTGACTGTGATTCGGACAGAGTGCTAGATACATGTTTGATCACGACACAATGCGTTCGAATAATCACGGCAGTATATCTGCTGGACCAGTCATGGATGCAAAACATTTATACACACAATCTGTCTTCACGCCACGGACATATAAGATAAGAGGTAGAGCCTTTTCTTCCTCCCTCTCACATTCGCGTGTGTTGACGATTCATTGTGGATTGCAAACTAAGGCGAAACATAGCACACAGATTATAGTTTATCCTGTACTAAACCTGCTCTGAACGCAGTCAGAAAGCTAGTAGCTTAGGAATAGCAGTATGGGCTTAAGTGCCTCTTTTACAGCTTAAGACATAGTGTTTGTACAGCAACTTCTCTGGAAACGAAAGATAGATGTAGTCAGATATCTACACCAGTGCAGGCAGAGAGTAGCCATTTTGGGACCGGGTGAAAGTTGGCGGCTATCTTCGGATAGAAGAATATATATATATATATATATATATATATATATATATATATATATATATATATATATATATATATATATATATATATATATATATATATAAATAAATATATATATATATATATATATATATATATATATATATATATATATATATATATTCATTTGTGCCGAAACATACACACACACACACACACACACACTCTCCTACATAAAGCTTTACCTGACTCATAAGTATATAAACTCAGCCATAATTTAGTCTGAAGTATTCCCATGAATCAGGCAGAGGGACATACAGATCAAATGGACTCTTACTGAAACCACATCTGGCCTCATTGACGGGCGATCTGCATGTGCCAAATGTTAGCGTCTCTGAACCCAAAACCTTTCGCGGCGACGCGATTCTTCTAGGTTACCCAATGAGTAGAGCAGGCTTCGACCACATGACCTGTCCATCACTGGGTGTCATAGCTATTATTAGAGCTGACGTCACATTCCTAGAATTCCAATGCTTCCTAGTTCGAACGCTTTTGGTAAGAAGTGTGCTTTGTAGTTGTGCTGTGCAGAAGTGAACAAGACGGAGTGCGCAATAATGCGACAGAGCCCCCCTCCAGATGCTTCTCCGTGGAGAACTATCGTCTCAGTCGTTCACAGCTGACACGGTTCCTTTTGTGATCCCTCTTGTTGGTTTTTCACTTCATCCGAAGTTGATGGTTCATCAGGAACTGGACAACGACTCAAGAAGTCGGCGCCTACGTTCATTTTCCCAGGAACGTATTCGGTTTGGAATGAGTATGGTTGCAACAGCAGCGACCATCGCATGAGTCTTGCGTTCAGATTCCGTTACGATGCCAGAAACATCAAGGGTTGGTGATCACATTGCACTGTAACATGTTTACTATACAGGTATGTCTGAAACTTTTCCACAGCTCAGATTAGACCAAGGCAGTCACGCTCGATCACCGAGTAGTTCCGTTCAGAAGCATTCAGTTTCCTGCTTGCATAAGCTACAGGGAATATCTCTGAGTGATCATCTCCTTTCCTCTGGAGTAAGGTGGCCCCTATTCCATTATTACTCGTATCTTTGCGGAGCACGAATGAGAGGTCGAGGTCGGGTAGATGTAGGATCGGTTTGGCTGTTAAAGCTTGTTTGAGAGCTGTAAAAGCCTTCTCACAATCAGCTGACCATATGACTTTCTCTGGATTCCCCTTTTTAGTAAGATCCATTAAGGGTGCAGCCAGTGTGTTGAAGTCCTTGATGTATCTCTGATAGAATCCAAATAGGAGACGAATGATCGAACATCCTTTTTGGTCCTTGGGCGAGGTGCTCTCTGAAGTTTCTCCACATTTCCTTCTTGAGGTGTTATGAAGCCTTGAGATACCTTATGGCCTAGGAAGTCCAATTGTTGAAATCCTATCTGACACTTCTTGGGTCTTGCTGTCAAACCTGTTTCCTTAAGTCGCTTGAACAAAAGATGCAATGTTTGGACATGCTCCTCAAATGTTTCAGTAGCAACTAAAATATCATCCATGAAGTGGCTGATGGCCGGATGACGTAATGGGTCAAGTAATCTTCTCATCATGCGTGTAAAAACACTTGGAGCGTTACTTAATCCAAATGGAAGAACATTGAACTCGTAGTGACCTCCAGGAGTACTGAAAGCTAACCATGGTCTGACTTTCGGTTTAACAGGAATTTGGTAATATCCCTTACTGAGATCAATCCTGGTGAAGTATTGGGCTGTGTTGAGACGAGTGAACAGCTGATTCTGGTCGGGCAGAGGTTCTGCCTAGAATTCAGTAATCGCGTTGAGCTGTCGATAATCTATGCACATTCTGTGTTCACCATTAGGTTTTCTCAACAACACCACACTAGCACTGTATGGAGATTCAGATGGTGACATAATTCCTGATGAGAGCATCTGCTGTATCTCCTCCTGCAAAGTATTTTGCTTGGCATAAGGAACTAGGTACGTCTTGACTCGCACATGTGTATCATATGTTAGCTTCATATCGAATTCCACTAAATCAGTAAGACCTGGTTTGTCGGTAAGTATTTCTGCATACATTGTCGTAAGATCTCGAATTTGCTTCTGTTGATCTTGAGATAAGTTGGGATTGATATCCACATCCTGAAATGTCTCTTTGGCTTGCAGTGTACATTCTGTTCCCATAGTAA
The DNA here is from genome assembly GCA_963921405.1 of Cepaea hortensis. Lineage (NCBI taxonomy): Eukaryota > Metazoa > Mollusca > Gastropoda > Stylommatophora > Helicidae > Cepaea > Cepaea hortensis. Next base: position 750,933 of record CAWUFQ010000002.1, on the reverse strand, counting down.
TTCCTTGTTCTACTTCAGTAGCAACAGTCATAGCCATCAGATGTGCAGTTTCGGATGTTGCGGACCTTTCATTCCATTTCTTCAAAAGGTTTATGTGAAACACTTTCAACTTGCCTTTGACAGAAATTTTGTAGTGATTACGAGATCTTTTCTCTGTCACTTCAAATGGTCCTTTCCATCCAATTTGCAACTAGTTCTGACTGGTTGGAAGTAGTAGCAGCACTTTTTCACCCACTGTCAGCTCTCTATGGTTTGCCTTCTTGTTGAAATTGCGAGCCATTCTTCGTCGAGCTTGAAATAGATTCACATTCGCTTGTCTCCAACCATGTTGTAGATGTTTCTTTAACTCAGCAACATAAACAGATGCAATAACTACTGTATCATCTGCATTATCATCAGTCTATGTTCTCAGTAAAACTTCTAAGGGTTCCTTGATTGGCCTCCCAAACAACAGTGTTGCGGGCGCAATCTCAGTAGAGTGATGCGGAACATCCCGATATGCAAATAATGCACCAAGAATATATGTGTCCAAATCCTCTGGTTTTTCATGAGCTAACTTTCTCAGAATACTGATGAGGGTACTGTTCCACCGTTCTACATTACCGTTTGTTTGTGGAAAATGGAGAGATGAATAGATATGGCGAGCATGAAACAGCCGAAAGACTTCTTCCATGAGTTTACTGCGAAACTGTGATGCATTGTCGGTTAGGATTTTGATGGGAAATCCAATCCGAGTAAATATCTCAAGTAAGGCTTCAGCAATGTGCTTGGAGTCACTTGATGGCATTGGATACTTTCTGCCCACATTGAACAGACGTCCACCAATGTTAATATGTATCGATTCCTCCTCCTCGACCTGGGGAGTGGTCCTATAATGTCTACTGCAACTCTCTTGAAAGGAGATCCTGTTATGGGCATCTCACCAAGCGGCACAGGCGGAGTCCTATGTCTTGGGGTCACTCTTTGGCATTCCGGGCATGACTTGACAAATCTGATGACGTCAGAGTTCATTCCTGGCCAAACATAGTGCATGGGCATTCTTTGCGTAGTGGCATTTATTCTCATATGCCCACTGAAAGATAAGTTGTGGCCCATTTCCGATATCTGAGCACGATAAGTAGACGGGACAACTAATTGAGAATATTCTTGTCCACTTTTCCCTGCCTTGCGATATAGAAGTTCACCCTTCATATACATGTCGCCTCGACTTGGAGGTGAATGTGCTTTTGGCAGTTTGTTGAAGCATGGCAACAAGGTGCTGTCAGCACTCTGTGCTTTCTTCAGATCCTCTGATCGAGGGTTGGTCGGAGTCGACGATGCTGGAGTCTTTTCTGTCTGAGAATTAGTCGTCATAGCAGCGACTATCACAGGCTGTATAGGTTCTCCTAAATAAACGTAACGACGACCGAGCATGACGGTGAACACGGGATCTTCCATTACCGCTGCCTTGATTGTTCCAGTAACATAACGCGAAGATATATGTACTCAAGCCACAGGTAGTGACATCTTGGTTGATATTTTCAAGGGTCCCTGTATAATCACCATATCCTCAGTCAACTGTTCTGGCTGAACTAAGGATGTTGCTACGACGCAGTCATAATTTAGACCAGTATCATATAAGCAAATAGCGGGGTATCCATTTAACAAGATGGATTCCACTACCGGAATTTTGGAATTGGTGTCTTCATGATTGGTCACACTGGTCGTTTCATTAGTGCTCATCTTACTTCCCTCCGCGAATCAGACATACAACTGTGTGAGGAGTGGGAGGTTTCTGCCGACAATCTTTTGTGTGATGTCCTACCTTCCTGCAATTGGTACAGTAGTCCTTCCCACTCTTCTTGGCAGCCTGAATATAAGTTAGACTGGTGTTCGCAGATTTCTTCAACTTCTTATTGGGGTTTGTGTGTTCCTTTTCTTTGGTCTTGAGTGATTTGTCTGGGGGAGAAGGTGTGGTCATCCGACCCTTACTTCCCACCTCCTTCTGAGATTTCTGCCATCTCGCTGCCAAAAGAATAATTTCCTCATGTCTATCAGCTCCATTCTGTGTCAAGAACGCCCGAAGTTATGATGACATTTTATCCCTTAATTGTCAATCAATATCATCTCTCGGAGTCCTTCAAATGTTTCTTCAAACTTTCCCATCTCCGCCCATTTGTGCAGGTAAGATTTTAATCATTCAACCCATTGGCCGTAACTTTCCCCAGGCTCTTTTTTAGTTGATCTGAATTTCCTTTTATAGTTATCAGAATCGACTTCGAAGCGAGTTAATAAAGCTTTTTTGAGAGTACCGTAATCCTGTCGTTCCTCATGACTAAGTCTAGAGAAAATTTCAAAGGCAGTAGTTCTCAAACCCTGGGATAGTTTCACCGACCATTTAGATTCATCAAGCCCACATGTAGAACACATAAGTTCGAATCTGGAAAGATAGTGCTCAATCCCTTCAGCGCATTCATTATATGGTTCTAAAGGAAATGCCATCGCTCCATTGTGATGGTAGCTTTCCTCTGTCTGTATATCTGTAGTTGGCTTGCGTGTAGAAATGGAGGGGGTGGGAGGAACACCACTCTCCAGTCTCCTCAACTCCAACTCAGTATCCATGCGCCTAATCTCCAACTGATATTGTCTCTCTCTTTCTCTATTATCCATCTCAGCCTGCAGCTTCCTATCCTCCAACTCTAAGCTATCTGGCTTTCTCTCTCTTTCTGAATTATTTCAGCCTCTCTGTCTTTTACCTTCTGGGTTATTTCAGCCCTTTAACGCTCATGTCTATCGAATTCGTCAAAGACGTACTTCGCGAGCTCAGGACCTTTTAACCCACACGATTTGCCTTCATCGACATATTGTGCCCGTAGCACAGCTGTTTCCGCCATAATATATTTTAGATTTTTCCCAAATATTTGACAAAAATGTTAAGTGTCACCTCTGTCTGATTCAGATAGGAAAACCCCTGTATCTGAAAATGGTACAGAGCATGCAATGGCGAAATACAAACAACAAATCAAACAACGTAATATTGCAGGAAATCTTTGCACGAAATCTTGAGTTTTCGACTATGAGAGAAAATCACCAAACACCCAAAGTCACCCTCACTAGACAATAGAGATTCTGATTTACCCCCCTGATTTACACCTGGTAACTTAAGACCTAAAGTGATTTATAATCAGTGGTTCTGAATCCCAAATTTTACAAAGTCCACCTGGTGACTTTGCAAATGCGGTCTTTAAAAATGTAAGTAAAGTTCCGCAAAAAATGTAGAGTTTTGTTTCACTTAAAAACCTGAAAGAAAATATTCACATAATTCAAGCAATTATGATGTGAACAAAATTAACCCTCTATGTGGTACCAACAATAAATGTTGTATGGTTACGAGAAAACACGAGTTAAAATCCCGGACGATCCCCCAGTAAACGTGACATATTGGGAAGGTGGAAGCAGTACCCACCTCGACTTACCCCACAATGAAGTAACGCTATGAGGATGGGACTAATTTCATTTGGAGGGGATGGGTCCTTGGAAGCCAAAGTGTCCCATAATAGCTCTGGAAATCTAGGGGTTTCCAAGGAATGTTAATTTCTTCCCTCCAAAATCTTCCTTCCCGAAAAGAGAAACTTATTTAGCTCGAGAGTCCCCTACTTATGATCATTTTCCCTATTTGATGAAATGGTCACAGGAAATTTATAAGATTTAAAGTTCCCTTTTCTGAGTAACCTGGAACCTGGGAGATTACAATAGAACAGAACTTAGCTGTCTATTCGTGTTTACCCAGTCACCTGTAGTTCCAGATTTTACAATTATGTTGTGTAGTTTCATTAACTAAACACATAAATAATAAAATGTTTTGTCACACCACAATGTACTGGACAGAAGAATGCACGAAAAGTTAATTTTGTTTATTAACCCAAAAAGCTGTTGAAATAAGCCAGTAAAGCATTTATGACATATATGAAATACAACAAGACAATAGAGATAATGTTCATCATTCAAATATAGAATTAAGAACTCTCATTAAATTCACTTATGATTTCAGTCATTTGGCCACTATGCCTTTCCACTAGTTAGCCTACAATTGTTTCTGTAATACACAAGAAGGTACTGGAAAATTTCCCAAGAATTAGTAAAACACTTTGCCTAAACAGTCTCTACACAACTATAAGAATCAGAGGAGTTCATGACTACTCTCTGTCCATTAAAGTCCTTGATTGTTCTCATATTGATGAGTTTTCACTGAGTGGAATCAACGTATAGCAATGATGAAATGTTGCCAAGACTTCTGCCATAATTGTAAGTAATCTGCAGTGAGGTATAAAATTATCCTAGTGATCTTAGAAAGGTTTCTGCAATTCAGATATTGTCAATCATCAAAATGATCATGAAGCACATATCAGTTTTGGGCACAGTTCAGTGGGGACTCATTGATCAGATTACTTCCTGACCACAGATCCCTTTTGCACCTCTTTATTACAGAACTGCTCATGGTTTACAGATCCATTGTACATTTTTGGGCAATGATCTGCAACTCTGGATCATGGCAATCTTCGAACACCGTCATCCTCACCTCTGGTAAATAAACATGGTGAACCTATTTATATCTAGTCAATGGATGATAATTCTCCAGTTGACAAGAATGAAAAGGGCTACAGACAGAAGTTCCAGAAGGTAGCAGATTCAGGAAGTACCTACAAGTTAGAGCTACAGTGTCTCTTATTTGTACTTGCATTAGACATCAGCGATTGTAGGTGGCAGGCCCTCTTATCCTGCCCTTGTACATGATGATCTGTTGACTGATGTTCTCACAGAGGACACAGACACAGTGAATGACAAGTCGAGGAGAGGAATTATGGAGAGTTAATGATAAAATGCACCCAGCATAACTGATCCTAAATAGTAATGGAACAGAACAGGATGATTGTTTTATTTTCATAATACTCATGTTACCATCAATGCTGCCTCAATTGTTTTAGTCTGCCTGGTTCCTTTCCTGTTTATACCTTCTCACCTCTTCTGTCATTACCTTTACTTACTTCTTCTGACACTGGGGTGATAATCCCCTTGACAGTTTAGAAGTGCTTAAGCATGGAAGCATACTATATGTTTCTCCTTTACTTACTCAGTCAAACAGGGTGATGCTTTAATAAACTACATTCCACATGTTGAATCCAAGTAATAATGTAAAGAAACATACATTAAATATTTTCACTCCAAAGTTAATATAATTAACATATAATTGGTATGAATGTGGAGGTCTATGTGAACATTCCTTATGAGGATTTACACTGCCTCTCATTCATTAACACACACACACACACACATATATATATATATATATATATATATATATATATATATATATATATATATATATATATATATATATATATATATATATACAGAGTGAAAGAAAGATGAGAGGACACAATGCACGCATTCTCTCATTCTAACACCAATCTTCTTCTTTATTCGTTCACTTGAGTGCTGGGGCTGGGCTGTTAGATTGACTGTGATTCGGTCAGAGTGCTAGATACATGTTTGATCACGACACAATGCGTTCGAATAATCACGGCAGTATAATTGCTGGACCAGTCATGGATGCTAAACATTTATACACATAATCTGTCTTCACGCCACGGACATATAAGATAAGAGGTAGAGCCTTTCCTTCCTCCCTCTCACGTTCGCGTGTGTTGACGATTCGCTGTGGATTGCAACTAAGGCGACACATAGCACACAGATCATAGTTTATCCTGTACTAATCCTGCTCTGAACGCAGTCAGAAAGCTAGTAGCTTAGGAATAGCAGTATGGGCTTAAGTGCCTCTTTTCACAGCTTAAGACATAGTGTTTGTACAGCAACTCCTCTGGAAACGAAAGATAGATGGAGTCAGATATCTACACCAGTGCTGGCAGAGAGTAGCAATTTTGGGACCGGGTGAAAGTTGGCGGCTATCTTCGGATAGAAGAATATATATATATATTCATTTGTGCCGAAACCTACACACACACACTCTCATACATAAAGCTTTACCTGACTCATAAGTATATAAACCCAGCCATAATTTAGTCTGAAGTATTCCCATGAATCAGGCAGAGGGACATACAGATCAAATGGACTCTTACTGAAACCACATCTGGCCTCATTGACGGACGATCTGCATGTGCCAAATGTTAGCGTCTGTGAACCCAAAACCTTTCGCGTCGACGCGATTCTTCTAGGTTACCCAATGAGTAGAGCAGGCTTCGACCACATGACCTGTCCATCACTGGGTGTCATAGCTATTATTAGAGCTGACGCCCCATTCCTAGCATTCCAATGCTTCCTAGTGCGAACGCTTTTGGTGAGAAGTGTGTTTTGTAGTTGTGCTGTGCAGAAGTGAACAAGACGGAGTGCGCAATAATGCGACAGTAATGGCTTGAGATAAAGCTTTATTGTGTGATACTACTTGCTTTCTGTCTAATAAAAATGATTTTATTAATGTCACTATGTTAAAGCTTACTTCCATTGTTTCTAGTTTTTTAATTAGAATAGTATGATCTATCATATCGAATGCTTTTCTAAAGTCTATAAACACCGCTCCACATAGAGTATTGTTGTTAATATTTTGATGCCAGTTTTCTATCATGTTTGTTAATGCCGTATGGCAAGAATAATTTGGCCGAAATTCTGACTGACTGTCAACTATCAGTTTATGGCGAACCAAGTGATCTAGTGTTGTTTTGTGGGTGTGCTTTTCTAGCGGTTTGGATAATGAGGATAATATGGAAATTCGCCAATAATTACTCATGAGACGATCGTCTAGAGGACCAGCTTTTAAATGAGTATACACTTTAGCGATTTTAAAGGCTGATGGGAAGTGACCTTTGGTGAGACATTGATTATATATAAAAGTTAGTGACTCGCAGATCGCCGGTGCAGCACGGTGAAGGAAACACCAGGACACCAATACATTTTGTGTTTTCGATAGCCGAGTCTGCGCATGGATAGAACACTGGCCTATTTGGCTGTGGTCATGACCTCGACACGCCATTGAGAGGTATTTAAACATTTTACTTCGGTCCGGGATAAACTCGGCCTCAAATAAAGTCAAGTAAAAGATCCACTCAGCCTCAAATAAAGTCAAGTAAAAGATACATTCAGCCTTAAAGAAAGCCAAATAAAAGATTCATTCCCAGGCCTCATTGCTCACTAGGTAAACCGTGCTTGACACATCTGTTTTAGACAAATAGACACTGGCTAGGTGACGTGCTCAGTTTCACGCCGGAGGACTCTACTTGCCACTACATGTCCTGGTACCTACTCTACGCTGGGTCACCCAGGGATCCAGGTCCTTTGTAAACGCTGGAACTGGAGGCCTACACTGGGTGACCTGTAATGTCCTGGGTAAAAATGATATTGACCACATCCGCCGTTGAGTGGCGATTGGTCAAAATTATGAGGTTGCATCATTTACAAAACACGTCTCAGTACGAGTCATATCGATGCAAGAGTTTGAAAACATGTTTGATGAACAACTTATCTAGTGTGATCTCTGCTGTGATTGATGCGCAATAATTGCCAACGCCAGCTGTGGGTGCATTTGCATACGGAAATCTGTTGTCATGTGTAACAGTAAAGGGAGTAGCTTAGGGGAGTAAAGAGTTAAGGAATGCTGCGTATTCCTTGACTAGTGGGAAAACCATAGCTAGTGAACGTGTGTGCACGAATGAAGAAGTGTATCTAGGCTGGCACACACGTCACTTGGGTTCCAGCTAGCAGGGAGGTAGGAAAACATGTAAACATCCGAATTTGAGCATAACATCATGATGCTGTAGTTGAACGATTCGACAAATAAAGAAGGTTCTAAACAACGCGGAGTCTTGTGTGCTGTACGATCATCACGTGCCTTCTAACCTGTGTGTGTAACATCTCTACACTATAATACAGGTTGATTTGGTGCCTTTGACCTCAAGAAATATGGGATGTCGTGGAGAGAGTTACCGCCATGAAAGATTCTTGTGTTTGGGCGTCTGGAGAAGGAAGTTTTTAAGTAAATAATAATAAGAAACGCAACAGCTGAAAGCCCACCAAGGGGTAGTTGTTGTGGGTTCTCAGTGTATTTCTGTTTAAAAAGGAGATCGATTTCTCAGGCCAGCTCAGAAGGTTTGACTGATTAACTTATTTTTTTGAAAGACTGATGTTTTATCTAATTAATAGTATGAAATAACTTGAGCACTGACCAACGCTAATTGTATAATGAGATCAAGTAATGCCGTTTTGCATCAAAAATTAGTACACAAGCATATAAGAATGAACTCGCTGATTACATGTTATAACAACTTATGAAGTCTCGAGGTACCAGAAATGATTTCAACAGAACAATAACCTGCTCCAAATAAAACTCAAAGTAAAACAAAGAATGCTGAAAATTATGAGTTTTAGCTCATTCGACTGTTGAAGGTGAAGTCAAGGTTATATTGCAAATTCCATAATTGTTAAATCGATATTCTCAATACTCTCTACAGTCACTTCACTTAAGTGAAGGCATTGATGAATATAGTCAACTTGTCTCAAGTCAAAAGTTGTTACAAGAAATTTAACTGACCGTTGTTGGAATGCCACCTAACATATAACGGAGTGGATAGAGTCAGGTTTGAATCCAATTGTTGTTGACTGGATCATTTTTACGCTGAAACATATGAAAATGCCAGATTTTTGCTGAAACCGGGAGCAGTTGTCGGTTGAAAGATCGTGAAGGTGACCTTGCTTGACGGAAATTAAAGTCTAACGCTTACAGTCAATCGAGCAAGTAATCAAGCAGTTTGGTATCGAGCGTTATATCGAGCACAATCAACGACAGGAAAATAATTGGAAAGAACTGATTTCGACTTCGATTGAATTAGGAAATCCAGAAGTTTTTTGTGTGTTCTTCATCAGGATTTCAATTAAGTTCTGTTAACAGAAAATTTTCTTCGTCAGGATCTTCGATTGGAGTTAGTTTTTTGTTAGTATAGTTAGATAATAGATAATATTAGAGTAATTAATTGAACAGATTATGTATTGCTGCTGAATTTGAAATTAATATTGTTTGAAATATTTGTATATTGCTTAATAATTTCCATTATAGATTCTAGAATGGAACACCAAGATTTTTCACAGGTACTGACTGGAGTTGGTGGGGCAATAGCAAGGTTGGATGCAGTGTTAAGACAACAAAATGTAAGCAGTGATGTTGAGAGATTTAATGGACAAGCAAACCAGTTTAAGAAATGGGTCATTTCTATTGAGAAACATGCTTATTTAGTAAACGCTACAGAATTTGGCATACAGATCAAGTACAAGTCCAGTTTCTGACCATATAAGAAGAAAACTAGAAGCAGGAAGAGGTGAAACCTGGGAAGAATTTAAAGATGATCTCGCAAGAAAATACGCTGAAATTACTGATCCACAACACGCATTCTCAGTATTGCGACAGACTAGACAAAATACTACAGAAAGTGTACAGCTATATAGTGACAGGTTAATCAATTTAGCGGAAGAGTCATTTTTAGGACAGAATGTACGTGCTGAAGAAGTGGAACGGATGTTAGTAGGGATTTTTGTTGATGGGATTAGGTCAGATGGATTGAAATTTAAATTACTAAGAGAGAATCCGGCAAGATTGTCACAAGCGGTAGATATCGCTATACAAGAGGAAAGCTTGAGGAGAAGGTTTAGATTAAGGGTAGGACGAGAGTTAGGTAGTAGTTCGGAAGATAGAATTGAAGAACCTATGGAAATAGGACAGTATAGACATGGATGGAGAGGAAGACGAGGAGAAATACAGATGGTACAAAGAAACGATAACGTATATAATCAAGGTAGAGGAAGACAAGTGAGAAATACTATAAGAAACATGGAAGGTAACACAAATAACTCGAATGTGGTTTGTTGGGGATGTCACCAACGTGGGCATTTTTTTCGCTTCTGTGGTAACAGACGTGTCCCATCGAATACACAAAATAATAGAGCTGTTCAGACGAGTACACAGAATAGAACTGCAAATGGCAGACCAGCAAATAGGAATTATGGAGACATGCAGAGAAATTTTAGAAGCTCAGGAAATCAGGGAAATTGGCATCCCGCTTACTGAACAGGATCGACAGTAGGGGGGAAGATAGTAAGGTCCAAAAGGGGCATCAATGTATTAAAAACCCAAAGGATGAGTATAGTAGGACATTTAGAAATAAAAAACAAGCCGAGATAAAACAATTGTCATTAAATATGGTAGATCCTAGTTCATGTATAGTACAAATAGGAAATATATAAAGTTAGAACATTAGTTGATTCGGAGCACAAGTTAGCGTGATTAAAGAAGCATTTTTATATCGAATGTTAAAAAATTGTAAAATATTTAGAATTCAGGAGAATCTTCATTCGGTAACGGGACAAAAATTAGAAGTGCTAGGACAAACGAGGATAAACTTGAAATTAGGAGGGATAAATGTCAGGCATATGTTCCATGTGGTCAAAAATTTAAATAGAAATATGATATTGGGTAGAGATTTTTTATTGAAAAATGGGGTGAGACTTTTATTTGATTTGCATAAATTAAAATTCCAAGATGTTTACGTAGATTTAGAAGAAGATATGCATGTGTGACACTAGTTAGAGTCAAAACGACCATGAATTTAAAACCACAGTCAGTTAATTTGATACAAGCAAAGCTGAAGAGAAACCCGTATAATGTAGCAGGAAACATAGTCAGAATCACTGAATTGCAAAAAGAAATAATTGATGAGCCAGGTTTGGAAGTTCCGGATGGAATAATAGAATTGGATAAAAGTTTAACATTTCCAGTGATGGTTATTAATAACACAGGTAGAGAAATTAAATTATACAGAGGATGTGTAATAGCCAAGCTAGAACATAACGTTAGTGACATATTGGCAACAGATAGAGTAAATATGGCAGGCATAAGTTATTCAGAAACCTCTAGTGAAAGAATTAATAACAGGCGCGGATGCGGACGAAAAGGGAACGTAAGAATGGATGAATTGATCCATCCATCCAGAAGAAATACAGCCCAAATACATTCACTAGACAAAGTTACAAGGGAACAAGAATTGTTGGCACAGTTAAAAACTCCGCCAGAAAATAAGGAAGTATTAGAACAACTTATAAAACAAAATCAGGATGTGTTTGCAATTAATGATTTAGAATTGGGAAAGACAAAAACAGTTACAATGGAAATAGATACGGGAGACCATCCATCAATTAGTTTAAAACCATATAGAACTCCATTAAGAAATAGAGAAGTCGTAGAAAAGGCAATAGAAGATATGTTGAAAGCAGGCATAATAACAAGATCAAAATCAGAATGGTCATCTCCGGTCGTCATAGTAGCCAAATCTGATGGTTCGAACAGGTTCTGTTGCGACTACAGGGAGTTGAACAAAATTACTAAGAATGTAGCGTACCCATTGCCGGTGATTGGTGATATTTTGGGGTTACTTAAATGGCTCTACATATTTCACAACGCTGGATGCAAGGGCAGGATTTTGGTGTATTCCGATGTCGAAGGACGCGCAAAAGAAAAGTGCCTTTTGTACTCACATGGGTTCTTACGAATTCTTACGTATGCCATTCGGTCTCAAAAATGCACCGTCTCACTATATGTTCTTAATAAATGAAGTACTAGACGGTATGCAAAATTTTGCCCTGGCCTATATAGATGACATATTGATATTTACGAAAGGGAATGTGGAGAATCATTTGAAACATATTAGACTAGTATTTGACAGATTAAGATGGCATGACGTTAAATTAAAGCTTAGTAAGTGCCAGTTTTTAAAGACAGAAACAAAATATTTAGGCTATATAATAAATAGGGAAGGTATTAAACCAGACCAGGACAAGATAAAGGTTATTAAAGAATTACCTCCTCCAACTAATGTTAAGGAAGTGCGTGCATTTATAGGTACGTGTGCGTATTATAGAAGGTTTGTACCAGCATTTTCAAGGATAGCAATACCTATTACGAATTTAACGGGAAAATACGCTAGATTTAAGTGGGATGATGAGTGTCAAAAAGCGTTCGAACTTTTAAAAGATAGCTTAACAGTGGTACCATTATTGACACATCCAGACTTGAATAAACAGCTAATACTATACACAGATGCTTCAGACAACGCAATAGGAACATGTTTGGTTCAACCATATGAAGGAGAAGAATCTGGAATACCAGGGGTTAAAAATGAAAGACCAATCTATTTCTTGTCTCATAAACTCAGCAAGACTCAAAAGAAATGGCCGATTATTGAGAAAGAAGCATATGCTATACACTACGCTCTTCAAAAATTAAATTACTATTTACATAACGCCAATTTCATTATTAGAACTGACCACATGCCATTAAAGTCGATATTAGAAGCACCAATACAAAATAGGAAAATACAAACGTGGGCATTGAATTTACAGGGATACAATGCTAAGGTTGAATATGTTTCAGGGAAACATAATACATGCGCCGACCTTTTGTCTAGGATCCCATATACACAGTCGTCAGGGAACACGGAAGATGAAGCTGAACCAGAGATAGACGATCGAAACTGGCAAGTAAATATATTAGATTCTGCCATAATAAATAGGGAAGAATTTGAGAGTTTACCATCGGATCAAGAGTCTGAATCTAGAACAGAAGACCCACATTTAGAACAGTTTGATATGAAAACAGAACAAGAATTAGATCCAAAAATAGTACAGATAAAAAGAAAACTGAAAGAAACAGGGGAAAATAGTTTTAAAAGAAAGTTTGTAGAGTTACAAGAAGACAATCAATTATATTATATCAGTGAAAAAGGTGAAGGAGTAAGAAAATATATTCCGAAACATTTAGAACAAGAAGTCTTAAAGGCATATCACGATAATAATGGTCATTTTGGACGAGATAAGTTAGTGAAGGCTATTAGCAGTAAATATTACTGGCCGAATTTATTCAAAAGTGTATATGAATATGTTGAAGCGTGTGAAAAGTGTAGGTTAAGAAACATGAAGATAATAAAATGTCCTTTACAAGATACCGATATTCCTCAATTTCCAATGCAGAAAGTAAGTTTGGATATTTCAGGTCCTCATCCAAAAACATTATAGGGAAATGTATACCTACTACATATAGTTGATTCATATAGTCTCTGGCCAGAAGTTTATCCAATTCCAGACAAAAGTGCTGATTCAGTTATAAATATGCTTTTACAAGAATTTATACCAAGGTTTGGGTGTCCACAAATAATACTTACAGACAATGGGAAAGAATTTGTAAATAGAAAGTTTGAAAAATTGGTAAAAGATTTGAATATAAAACACATTAGGACTTCATATTACAGACCAACTTCTAATGCTAAAAATGAGAGACAACATAGAACACTATACAATATTCTAGCGAAAAATGTAGAAGAACACGATATGGATTGGGATCTTTATTTGGGGATAGCATTAGCGGCGATACGTACACACGAAAATGAAGGAACAGGTTTCTCACCATTTTACTTAGTACATGGGAGAGAACCAATATTGCCAATTGATAATTTATTAAAGCCTAGGAGAAAATATCTGGGGGAAGATTTTCAGGAAACAAGGTTGCAAGAGATGCACAAAGCACATGTTCGTTTAAGAAATAATATAATTAAGGCTAGAGAAAGACAGAAGAAATACGCAAATAAAAATGCACACTTACAAGAGTTCAACATAGGTGATAGTGTGTATTACAAAAAACATAGAAAAAACTCTAAGTTTGATGCTCATTGGGTCCCGGGATACTATATTTTAGAAAAAAAGGGTCCAGTGTCATATACTATTAAGAATCAAATTTCAGGGCATGTTGCACGTTCACATGTAGAGCACTTAAGGCGGGATAATGAGGAAAGGGATGCAGAGAATAGTAATAATAATTATTGTTCCGAAGAAATATTGTCAGGTGGACAGATTGTCAGACAATCGGTATATCCAATACCTATAGAGAATGGGAAACAAGTGACAACAGCATCTACTACAGCTGAACAAGAAGAAACAGTACCAAAAACAGTCATGACGGAGGAAAATAACATGTATGACGATTATATTAGCGAAGAATCAGTCAAAGAAAAAATAGAACCTCCATTTATGAATACAAGACAGGCTGTAAAAAGAAAGTTAGATAGTCAGAAAGAAAAAGAAATTAAGAGGCAAAGGAAACTTAGAGTGAGTTCTTCAAGTGGTGAAGATATGCCATTATTTGAAAATTTGTTGAGACGACAAGACAGGAAAATTAGATTGGATTTAGAAAGGAAGAAATTAGCGGTTGCTAGTAATGGATATACAGATGGGGAAGAAGAAATGGATGAAAAGTCAGAAACTGATGAAGAAGCTGATATGAAAGAAGATAGCTCTCCTCGGGAGGATAGCGACATTGATGTAGATATTGCAATTATAGAAAAAAATTTGAAGTTATTAAGAAAATGGAGAAGAGATAGATAAATAGCCTGGTAGAATATTCTGCAGATGGCAGATAGAAGAAGAAGTTAGACACGATATTTTTGTGTTTACAAAGAAGATGGTTGGTAAATAACTTAAGCAAGAGTTGTTGGGAGGAATATACATAATATGGTAATAACTTGAGACTTATTGGTATATGTTTTGTGATCATGTTGGTTTTTAAATGAAGTGTGGAGTTTTTCTTAAACGGAAAACAATTATTGAGTAGTCATAAAATGGTCTTGCATTTCCTTATATATGTTTAATTTGATTAATGTGTGGGGTTGATATGGTTTAGTCAATTGTTTGGACTTCAATGGTGTTTTATGAAATGTGAAGAATAAGTTAACTTAGCTGGTTATTTTTACAATGTTTTGGTTTTATTGAGTTACCCTGAGTGTGTTTAAAATGATTATTGGTTGGACGTTCAGTTAGAAGAAACAGATGACTTAAAGTAGTTGAGTCGTTTAACGTATATAACGTTTATAAATAGAAGTTGAGGCTGAAACATGATGGAGTTAAGGGGGAAGAAGTAGGGGTTAGTGAAGTGACTCAATATGTTGTAATGGAGGAGTATGTTGATATAATTGGGTTCGCAAGGTAAATGTTTGGGTTAAAAATAGGAGCTGGGTTGAACAGCGTTTAATGGGAAAATAAGGGGGGAATGCCAGCTTGAGTTTTGGCATTTAAATAAGTTGGAAGAAGAAGACTGTATGTAACAGTATACTAATAATTTGGAGTTTTTTTTTGAAGGAATGGTAAACTTGAACTTGACGAGGTGAATGATACAAAAGCTGGTAGTTTTGGATTAACATATTTTTTTGATAATAACGATTATTATTGACGGAAACTGAAGATAAATTTTGAAACTTTATTTTTATAAAGTTTTGAGAATGTATGGGAAGAGAAAGGTGATTACTTCTTACTTTTTCCTTACTTTTTCTTATTTATTTTAGGTGCGCACCTACCAAATCTAACCTACCCAATCTAACTATTTTTTCTGTCTATCCTAGAATAGTGAGAGTGTGAGAATGTGAATAAGGGAGAAATAAAAGATAAGGGGAATATCTTCAGTTTTGTCAATCATAATTTAGATGGACACTTTAAATTTAAAAGCGGTTCGCTTATGGAGAATTTTATGGAGAGTTTTGTAGCGAGTTTTCTAGAGAACTTTATAACGAGTTTTGTAGAGGGTTTCGGTATTATTGTCTCTGGTTAGCAATTGGCTATGATGAGATAGGAGAATGAGAATTGAGTTAGGAATTATATGGAATTGTTGTTAATTGTGGTATAGAGATGTATAGTTAAGTGCTTAAGAGTTGGGGTTGAGATTTTTTCAGGGAAAAATTCTCTTTGAAGAAGGGGAGGTATATGTAACAGTAAAGGGAGTAGCTTAGGAGTAAAGAGTTAAGGAATGCTGCGCATTCCTTGACTAGTGGGAAAACCATAGCTAGTGAACGTGTGTGCACGAATGAAGAAGTGTATCTAGGCTGGCACACACGTCACTTGGGTTCCAGCTAGCAGGGAGGTAGGAAAACATGTAAACATCCGAATTTGAGCATAACATCATGATGCTGTAGTTGAACGATTCGACAAATAAAGAAGGTTCTAAACAACGCGGAGTCTTGTGTGCTGTACGATCATCACGTGCCTTCTAACCTGTGTGTGTAACATCTCTACACTATAATACATGGCAGTTACCAACGACTGCGAATCAACATAATAATAGTGTTTAACCATCTGCCAATTAAACTTGCCATTACAACACGTGACTTTAACTTCAATATCTCCACGTCTTCCATTGAAGAGAGAATACAGGTTTGCAGGGCACGCGCCTACCTCAGAATTAACGCAAACACACAACATCCACTGCATAGTGAAATTAGGAAGGTGAAGGGCAGCAGGTTAAAAAGAGGACGGTCGTGGATGGGTCAAGCCGAAGACATTCTTCAACAGGTGTGTTCACTTGAGGACTTAGAACCTGGCGAGGAGTGGGTGCAAGTGCCAACAGACTTCTGCACATCCTTTTCAGTTTGCATCCAACTAGATAGAAAATGCAGACAAGAAAATCCGGCTGCTGTTGAGGCTGAAGTACAAGCGTTGATTTTCGAGAATTCGCTAGACGGTGACGCGGTCATCTACACAGATGGGTCGGTCGTCCGACATGTGAGAAGCTCATGGGCCTTTACAGCTCGGGCCGGAGGGAGAATTGTGAAGGAGGACTCTGGTGCTTTCACTGAAACCACAAGTAGCCTGACCATGGAAGTCATGGCAGTAAGTAAAGCAATAACATGGCTCGAGACACAGACATTCACCAGGGCTTGTTTCCTTAGCGACTCAATGAACATGATCAAGAGGATAGAGGAGGGGTCGATCCGAAGAGAATGGTTGCTGTCTCTGAAGCGGTCTCGGCTGGCAAAGATTAGTTTCATCTTCGTGCCAGGGCATGCGGGAGTACAAGGAAATGAGCGGGCTGACAAGCTCGCAGGTGAGGCTACAGTGGAGGGCGGACGCGCCATGGACCAGGCTGACATTCTGAATGCTCTACGTGATGTGAGACTTTTGCGAGAACCAAGTGATGACTGTGAATCTACAACAATGGCCAGACTGCTAGAGCATCAAATTAAAAGAGGTGTGGCCAAACAAGAACACTACGCAGGAAGCCAAAGAAGATTGATAAACCAACACAGAACTGGCGTCGTTAGCCGCTACACGCTGCGGGATTTGCTGAGGAGGGGATCCGAGCACTTATGGACTGAATGGTTCGATGTGCAGCGAGGATGATCTGTCGACTAACTAACTAACTATCTCCACGTCTGTTTAAGGGAATATAAGCAAGACAACACGACCAGATGAGATAGTCCATCTGCCGGTTGATCAACAGCGGGCAACACTAGCATTCTGACCAGGGAATCTGATTGCCAACAAGTCTACCACGCTGCAAACAGTGACCGTGATCACCAACATGAAAGTCTTATTATGTGTTCTATTGTTGGGTTTTCTCTGCCTGCAAGCTCTAGGTCAAGACCATCGTAAGATGCACGGAGTCAATCATTTGTATTGTGTTGTATGTACAAGATCTATAGCATTTAGTGGATGCGGTGATTGCGCTCAGTGGGTATATTTCGGAAAGTGGATAATAGCATATTGCCGGTTGAGTAGCTAGAATAGATGGACAGGACGGAGAATGGGAGCATATGGATTGTCTGCCCAGGGAATGCAGTAGTGAGGGGCCAAGAACAGGCTGAGAGATACCTCTAGGTGGAGAGCTACTTTATGGTAAATTTAACGTGGTTATTACTCTATAGGCGCAGAGCTATTTTATGGTAACTGTAATATGGTGATTGCCGGCTACGTGGCGAAATAGTTACGGGCGCAGTTCTTGATCCCGCATACCCGCATTCGAAACACAGCTGAGGGCGATTTGGCAGCAGACCCCCTTGCTTTGGTTATTTTTTTTTTACGATACGGTATGCGTGCCGGTCGCTTAGAAAGCAATGACAAACTACTTAATGTAAATTTGCTAAGAGATCAAAACAACAACAAATGCTGGTGTTGACTGCGACGTCCCGTAAATGATATACAATTAACTCAAATTGTAATGTGGTGATTAGTCTCTGGGATCGTTAATGAGCGCCTGGGCCTAGTGAGAGCTGTAAACGCTCTCTTAGATCGTGTGAAGAGCACAGGAGCCTATGGAGAGCTGTTAAGACTCTGAGATCTTGTAAAGGGCGCCCAGACCAAGGGTGAGATGTAAAGACGCTCTGAGATCGTGTAAACCATCGGCTGGACATAGGGAGAGCGGTGAAGACATAGAGAACAGATGGTAAATGCTCCTGAATAGATGGAGTATTCAACTGTGGGCAGGCTTGCTGGGAGGGAGTGAAGACATAGAGATCAGATGAACAATGCGCCTGAACAGATGGGGTATTCAACTGTGGACAGGCTTGCTGGGAGGGAGTGAAGACATAGAGATCAGATGGTCAATGCGTCTGAACAGATGGGGTATTCAACTAAATACTAGTTCTATGGAGAGAGAGTAAAGGCAATTCTTGGTCAACTTGTTTTCAGTTGTGTGGGAGACTGAGACCCAGTATTGAAAGCCCCAGTGTTAGTTCTTCGATTCTATGTATCCACCGTAAAGGCCAGTGTGTACGACTACTGCACACATTTGTACGAAGTTTCCTGCCTCTAGAAAGATTCCTTCTGGAGCAACTGGTTCAATCTATCTGTGGGTTGGTTGTTACATCTAACAGTTGTGCCAGAGAGGCGGCCTTATGGTCTACTGTTTACGATGTCCAATTGCCGTAGTATTTTTAATGTTTACAACTTGCACACAATAGCTCATCTCTTTAACTTTGTCTGAGACGGAACGGTATCCGAGCTATCTGTCCAAGAGTGGGTCAGAATACCAAAGGAAATGTCAGATCTGTGCAAGGTCATAATAACTTTTGACCTGGAATGCAGGGCTTGGCCGGCGGGCTGAACTTAATCTGAGGTGTAACAATTGATCCACGACAATTCGCGACCAGGCGATATAATCATCTACACGGATGGCTCTGTGCTAATGGGTAAGAGAAGTTCCTGAGGATTCTTGGCGAAGGTTTGTGGACGGTGTTTTATGCAGGAGATCCTGATATATGATACCGCACCATCTAGTTTGAGAATGGAGCTGGAGGACAAGTAGTACACGCATGTCGTTATTGTAACGGACTCACAGAGTATGATGAGAAAGGTGAACGGAGGCATGCTTCGGGCAGACTGGCAGGCTTCAATTCAACAATAAAATAATAGAGAACATCTGCTGGATCTTTGGTCAGATCACGCTGGTGTGGTTCTCAGTTTAGTGCATCGTAATTCAGATGTGGTCGGCCTTTGGAATAGTGAATATAGTGCAGGAAAACATATAGATCACCACGGCTTGGGGAGAATGGTGTTGCAGGGAGTGACCAGAAGTTCTGACCGACACTCAGGAATCACAAGAAAGGCCAGACGGACACATACTTAGATTGCTACTGATACCGTTAGTTTTGGGACTCTTCGCTAGCTGTTGCAGAGATAGACGGGGCACATTTTAAAATATCCCGAGTGCTGTGATGTCGGTTCTTGACTCAAATCATCTACACCAGAGATCAGGTCACGTGTCATATTATTAGATATTCAGTGGTTCTTGTAACATTCCTATCCCTACTGCGGTATCGACCCCTGTGATGCATGTGCACGTAACCTTTCAGCCACGGCTGCCGCCAACTGACATGAAATCAGTTATTAATTCTGTAAGTTGCATAACTGCCTGCTACACAGTTCATACTCTTCTTCTAATATTGATGTGAAAATGGCCAAATATGAAACGCTAACGGTTTATTTCTGTTTCAGCATCCTTCTGTAACTTGGCAGTCGCAACTGGAAACTGTAAGGCGTATTTTCTAAATACTACTACAACTCAGTCAGGGGTGTGTCAACAATTCATTTATGAGGGATGTGGTGGTAACGACAACCGGTTTGATAACATTCAAGAATGCCAAGACGTCTGCATATGAGGCAATACGGTGTCAAACATCCACGATAGAGGGTTGTCTGTCCCACACTGCAACAACTAACAACTGACCAATACATATGTCAGTATAAGCAATCAACCCGTTGAACTGATCCTGCGTGCCTATTGATTTATTGAGTTGAGAGTACAGAAGAGTATATTTATAGAAAAATTATGGCTGCTGAGTCGAGAGTACAGAAGAGTATATTTACAGAAGACTGATAGCCTGTTGAGTTGAGACTACAGAAGCGTATATTTATTGAAGAAAGATAGCCTATTGAGTTTGGCGTACAGAAGATTATATTTATAGAAGAATAATGGCCTATTGAGCTGCGAGTACAGAATAGTATATTTATAGAAGAATGTTGACTTATTGAGTTGAGAGTACAGAAGAGTATATTTATGTAAAACGATAGCCTATTGAGTTGCGAGTACAGAAGAGCATATTTACAGAAGAATGATAGTCTATTGAGTTCAGAGTATAGAAAAGTATATTTATATAAACATGATAACCTATTGAGTTGGGAGTGTAGAAGTGAATAGTCATAGAAGAATGATAGCCAATTCTTTCGTAGAAAGAATCACCTGAAAACGAGAAGTAGATTGTAAGCTTTACTAGAACACGATTTTTTTTCTGTATATCCTTTACAGGACATCGGTGTCAACATCAGCATCTTTCAGCTGATTGTTGATGTCATGGCACGATTGCGCTCAGTAGTTTGCCAATGCATTCTGAGCGACCGGCTCACATACCCCATATGTATACCACGATTTCAAGTAACAATATGGACGTTGTGGCTAAAGCTTCCTTCGTCAGCACAGAATAATCAAACTGACACAACTACATGAACAATACTACATGAACAATACTACATGAACAATACTACATGAACAATACTACATGAACAATACTACATGAACAATACTACATGAACAATACTACATGAACAATACTACATGAACAATACTACATGAAAACATAATGTTAGAGTTAGAAATAAACAGAGACAGAAAGACACACATACAGACATATATACGGACGGAAGGACGGATGGATGGATGAACTAATCGGTGGAGAAATCAGTCGGTCGATAAACAGACAGACATACAGACAGCCTGACAGTCAGAGAGACAGACATACAGACATATATACGGACGGAAGGACGGATGGATGGATGAACTAATCGGTGGAGAAATCAGTCGGTCGATAAACAGACAGACATACAGACAGACTAACAGCCAGAGAGACCGACATACATACTGACATATATACGGACGGAAGGACGGAAGGACGGATGGATGGATGAACTAATCGGTGACAAATCAGTCGGTCGATAAACAGACAGACATACAGACAGTCAAACAGAGAGTTTGACGATGAGAGCAAATTATTCCCCTAAAAATAACTATCATGTATACATGTCGCTAAAACTAAACTGGGTATAATATATTATTGGATACTCGCAACTCCATAGACCAACTAAAAATGACGCTCACTCAGTACGCAAATAGAAACGGACAATGTCTTCAGCATGTTTATTTAATTACATGAACACATCTGTAGCGTGGTTCTTGGTTGTAGTGTCCCACAGACAGTCCTGTATGTTGAATGTTTTACACATCGTTCCCAGAGGCGCATGTAGCTTGGCATGCTTCGATGGTACCAAAACGGTTCTGGTTACCTGGCAACCTCCGTAAATAAACTGTTCACGCGCCCCTGTCTGTGAGTTGTAATAGAAGCTAGGAAAGTAACCACGACACGGTCCCGTTTCTGACGGCAGGTTACAAAAAAGACGCTGAAACAGAAATAAGGCGTTAGAGGTTCATATATGGACAGGTGCACATAAATATGAGAAGTGATTACTGAGGATCATCATCATCCCACTCAGGACAAGACCAAAAGTGCTCGGATTTCCGATTTAACATCCTCGCTGGCGTATATCGACTAATCGTACCAGATCTGTTTGCTTAATCTTTCTTGTGTCCTTGACAATATGTTCATGTCCCCACTTCTCCCCTATCTTCCTGATTCTGGACAAGGAAGCGGATTCACAAGGTGTCCTTAAGGGCATCTGTTCACCCAGCGACTAATATGGCATTGGTAATGTCTAGCCCATCCATGTTATTCCCACCTCGATAACTAACGTGATCTCTACAACATCGGCTCGCTCGGAAAGTATTACATGGACGTAAGAGTAACGGCTAAAGTGGAAATCTAACAAGTAAATAAAACACAGAAGTCACACAATGAACAAGGTAGCCAAAAAGAAGCCGAGACACAACTCCAGCAGTAGTCTGTCGTTTTAATGCAGGAGCTGGACGTGCTGGTCTCCATGACAACAACAAAATAAATGTGTCGGGTGTGCTCAAATTTGTAATCTTCTTCTTCTTCTTCTTCTTCTTCTTCTTCTTCTTCTTCTTCTTCTTCTTCTTCTTCTTCTTCTTCTTCTTCTTCTTCTTCTTCTTCTTCTTCTTCTTCTTCTTCTTCTTATTCTTCTTTTTCCACTACTACTACTGCTACTGCTACTGCTACTACTACTGTTACTACTACTACTACTACTACTACTACTACTACTACTACTACTACTACTACTACTACTACTACTACTACTACTACTACTACTACTACTACTACTACTACTACTACTACTACTACTACTACTACTACTACTACTTCTTCTTCTTCTTCTACTACTACTACTACTACTTCTTATCTTCCCCCTTTCCACTTTGCGAAGTGTTTGAGGTAAATGTAAAGATCTCGTATTCGCTTGCTAGAACGTACTTTGTAAGTTCGTATTCATTTCTCTAAGGTTGCTCTTGATAGCATCACTCCATCCTTGGTGCGGTCTTCCCCTGGCTCTGATCAATCATATTACTTTAATGTGGCAGGTAGTACCAGGATGTTCTAGATAGCATCACCCCATCCTTGATGTGGTCTTCCCCTGGCTCTGATCAATCATATTTCTTTAATGTTACAGATAGTACCAGGATGTTCTAGATAGCATCACCCCATCCTTGGTGTGGTCTTCCCCTGGCTCTGATCAATCATATTTCTTTAATGTGGCAGATAGTACCAGGATGATCTAGATAGCATCACCCCATCCTTGGTGTGGTCTTCCCCTGGCTCTGATCAATCATATTTCTTTAATGTGGCAGATAGTACCAGGATGTTCTAGATAGCATCACCCCATCCTTGGTGTGGTCTTCCCCTGGCTCTGATCAATCATATTTCTTTAATGTGGCAGATAGTACCAGGATGTTCTAGATAGCATCACCCCATCCTTGGTGTGGTCTTCCCCTGGCTCTGATCAATCATATTTCTTTAATGTGGCAGATAGTACCAGGATGTTCTAGATAGCATCACCCCATCCTTGATGTGGTCTTCCCCTGGCTCTGATCAATCATATTTCTTTAATGTGGCAGATAGTACCAGGATGTTCTAGATAGCATCACCCCATCCTTGGTGTGGTCTTCCCCTGGCTCTGATCAATCATATTTCTTTAATGTGGTAGATAGTACCAGGATGTTCTAGATAGCATCACCCCATCCTTGATGTGGTCTTCCCCTGGCTCTGATCAATCATATTTCTTTAATGTGGCAGATAGTACCAGGATGTTCTAGATAGCATCACCCCATCCTTGATGTGGTCTTCCCCTGGCTCTGATCAATCATATTTCTTTAATGTGGCAGATAGTACCAGGATGTTCTAGATAGCATCACCCTATCCTTGGTGTGGTCTTCCCCTGGCTCTGATCAATCATATTTCTTTAATGTGGCAGATAATACCAGGATGTTCTAGATAGCATCACTCCATCCTTGATGTGGTCTTCCCCTGGCTCTGATCAATCATATTTCTTTAATGTGGCAGATAGTACCAGGATGTTCTAGATAGCATCACTCCATCCTTGATGTGGTCTTCCCCTGGCTCTGATCAATCATATTTCTTTAATGTGGCAGATAGTACCAGGATGTTCTAGATAGCATCACTCCATCCTTGATGTGGTCTTCCCCTGGCTCTGATCAATCATATTTCTTTAATGTGGCAGATAGTACCAGGATGTTCTAGATAGCATCACTCCATCCTTGATGTGGTCTTCCCCTGGCTCTGATCAATCATATTTCTTTAATGTGGCAGATAGTACCAGGATGTTCTAGATAGCATCACTCCATCCTTGATGTGGTCTTCCCCTGGCTCTGATCAATCATATTTCTTTAATGTGGCAGATAGTACCAGGATGTTCTAGATAGCATCACTCCATCCTTGATGTGGTCTTCCCCTGGCTCTGATCAATCATATTTCTTTAATGTGGCAGATGGTACCAGGATGTTCTAGATAGCATCACTCCATCATTGATGTGGTCGTCCCCTGGCTCTGATCAATCATATTTCTTTAATGTGGCAGATAGTACCAGGATGTTCTAGATAGCATCACTCCATCCTTGATGTGGTCTTCCCCTGGCTCTGATCAATCATATTTTTTTAATGTGGCAGATGGTACCAGGATGTTCTAGATAGCATCACTCCATCCTTGATGTGGTCTTCCCCTGGCTCTGATCAATCATATTTCTTTAATGTGGCAGATAGTACCAGGATGTTCTAGATAGCATCACCCCATCCTTGATGTGGTCTTCCCCTGGCTCTAATCAATCATATTTCTTTAATGTGGCAGATAGTACCAGGATGTTCTAGATAGCATCACCCCATCCTTGATGTGGTCTTCCCCTGGCTCTAATCAATCATATTTCTTTAATGTGGCAGATAGTACCAGGATGTTCTAGATAGCATCACCCCATCCTTGATGTGATCTTCCCCTGGCTCTAATCAATCATATTTCTTTAATGTGGCAGATAGTACCAGGATGTTCTAGATAGCATCACCCCATCCTTGATGTGGTCTTCCCCTGGCTCTAATCAATCATATTTCTTTAATGTGGCAGATAGTACCAGGATGATCTAGATAGCATCACCCCATCCTTGATGTGGTCTTCCCCTGGCTCTAATCAATCATATTTCTTTAATGTGGCAGATGGTACCAGGTTGCTCTAGATAGCATCACCCCATCCTTGGTGTGGTCTTCCCCTGGCTCTAATCAATCATATTTCTTTAATGTGGCAGATAGTACCAGGATGTTCTAGATAGCATCACTCCATCCTTGATGTGGTCTTCCCCTGGCTCTGATCAATCATATTTCTTTAATGTGGCAGATAGTACCAGGATGTTCTAGATAGCATCACCCCATCCTTGATGTTGTCTTCCCCTGGCTCTAATCAATCATATTTCTTTAATGTGGCAGATAGTACCAGGATGTTCTAGATAGCATCACCCCATCCTTGATGTGGTCTTCCCCTGGCTCTAATCATTCATATTTCTTTAATGTGGCAGATAGTACCAGGATGTTCTTGTGAGCTGGCCCAACCATTTAATCTGTTGTTCTTCTCTTACTTGCATGAATGAGTTCAGACCTAGCCGTCTTCTAATGGTTTCAGACCTAGCCGTCTTCTAATGGTTTCAGACCTAGCCGTCTTCTAATGGTTTCAGACCTAGCCGTCTTCTAATGGATTCAGACCTGGCCGTCTTCTAATGGTTTCAGACCTGGCCGTCTTCTAATGGTTTCAGACCTAGCCGTCTTCTAATGGTTTCAGACCTAGCCGTCTTCTAATGGTTTCAGACCTAGCCGTCTTCTAATGAGTTCAGACCTAGCCGTCTTCTAATGAGTTCAGACCTAGCCGTCATCTAATGGTTTCAGACCTAGCCGTCTTCTAATGAGTTCAGACATAGCCGTCTTCTAGTGAGTTCAGACCTAGCCGTCATCTAATGGTTTCAGACCTAGCCGTCATCTAATGGTTTCAGACCTGGCCGTCTTCTAATGAGTTCAGACCTAGCCGTCTTCTAATGAGTTCAGACCTAGCCGTCTTCTAATGGTTTCAGACCTAGCCGTCATCTAATGGTTTCAGACCTGGCCGTCTTCTAATGAGTTCAGACCTAGCCGTCTTCTAATGAGTTCAGACCTAGCCGTCTTCTAATGAGTTCAGACCTAGCCGTCTTCTAATGGTTTCAGACCTAGCCGTCTTCTAATGGTTTCAGACCTAGCCGTCTTCTAATGGTTTCAGACCTGGCCGTCTTCTAATGGTTTCAGACCTAGCCGTCTTCTAATGGTTTCAGACCTAGCCGTCTTCTAATGGTTTCAGACCTAGCCGTCTTCTAATGGTTTCAGACCTAGCCGTCTTCTAAAGGTTTCAGACCTAGCCGTCTTCTAATGGTTTCAGACCTAGCCGTCTTCTAATGGTTTCAGACCTAGCCGTCTTCTAATGGTTTCAGACCTAGCCGTCTTCTAATGGTTTCAGACCTATCCGTCTTCTAATGGTTTCAGACCTAGCCGTCTTCTAATGGTTTCAGACCTAGCCGTCTTCTAATGGTTTCAGACCTAGCCGTCTTCTAATGGTTTCAGACCTAGCCGTCTTCTAATGGTTTCAGACCTAGCCGTCTTCTAATGATTTCAGACCTAGCCGTCTTCTAATGGTTTCAGACCTAGCCGTCTTCTAATGGTTTCAGACCTAGCCGTCTTCTAATGGTTTCAGACCTAGCCGTCTTCTAATGTCCTCATTCCTACTTCTATCTCTGACTTTTACTCTCACGAATATTCTAAGGCATCTCATCTCTGTTGTTATGATTTTGCGCTCATTAGTTGCATTAAGTGTCTGTGTTTGACACTGATAGCTTAATGTCGGCAAAAGAAAAAACGTTTCTTATGAGATTTGCGTTATTTATTGTGTGTATATTTCTATGCGAGGTAACGCTAGTCACCATACTACTTGATTTGATTTTGCACAACGTGGTTTAATTTCTCTATCTATATAGATATTTAAATTTGCTTTAGTGTGTGTGTGTGTGTGTGTGTGTGTGTGTGTGTGTGTGTTGTTGTTGTTTCGGAATTCGTTATTTTCATTGATTTGACCGTGTTCAGCGTGTGCCGCGTGGTCTAGTGTTTACACACCGGCTTCACACGCCAGTGATCCGGGGTTTGTTTCCGGATCCGGTCAGAGATATGCACTACTGACGAGCTCAAACGAGAGCGAAACTCGGGTATAGTGCTTGCATATTGACGTGGATGGGTCTTAGGTTCATACCGGAATACGATCAACGTTGCCAGTAGTAGGTTGTGCTCAATATTTAAATCTCAAATCCTGAAACAACAAAATAAATCAATTTTCATTGATGTTTATTTCTATCTGCCTATCACAAATGTCTATGTCCTTTCAATACTTTTTTCATGTTATATTCTCACGCTTGGGATTTACTTGATTTAGATGTATCTGAAGGCTCTCTTCATCTTATGCTATTGACATTTGGTAGAACGCAAATAATAATTCAGAAATGTTTGTTCGCAATATTGGTTTGACATATATATAATTTTGGAAATATTGAGTAGATGTGCTATTTTCGTATAATTCTAAAGGAATCTCTTAGTATATTCCTGTCAACTCTGTCAACAAGTTGTTGCTGGTGTATAAATGCCATTTTACTGGTCTTGCCATGGTCAAGTGGTCAGCCCGTAAAAGTGTGAATATTGCGTCAGTGAAACTTCTGTTCCGTCTAAAAGCCATCTTGGCTTCCGATCATTGATCTTCCAGTAATGGTCTCATCTTCCTCCAACGACTTCTGCGTACATTTTTTCCGGTATGGATAGATAGTGAGTCTCCTCTATTGTTAGTATAATTGTCCGTATTGCCCGTATGTTTCAAAACTGGTACAGTTATTTCTGCTTGCCAATTATCTGGTGTTAGTTTGCCTGACAAGGCGATCTGGAAAATTCGTCTCAGCCATTCTACCCTATTTCTCCGGCTACTTTGATGGCTTCTGCACGTGCATCGTCGATACCTGTCGATTTGTGCTTTGATGCCGTTTTAATCATTTGCTCTAATTCTGCAATAGATATTTCTGGCTCAGTTATCTTTGCTCTGGGCAGAAAGTCTATGATGTGATCTCAGTCTGCGTCTTGTAGACCAATCCAAGTTACTTTACCTGGAACATCACAGTTTGCACTGTCCTCACCATACTCACCGCGTACAATCATAACATCAACTAAATGCTGCAGATCCTTTACATACAACACAATACAAATTATTGGCTCTGTGCAACTTACGACGGTCTTGTCCTAGAGCTTGCAGGCAGAGAAAACCCAACAACAGTACACAGAATACGGCTTTCATGTTGGTGATCACGGTCAGTGTTTGCAGCGTGGTAGACTTGTTGGCAATCAGATTCCCTGATCAGAATGCTAGTGGTGTACGTTGTTGATCAACTGACAGCTGGACTATCTCGTCTAGTTCTATTGTATATATTTTCTTGACCAGGCACGTGCCAACCAATAAATACAGAGTCACGTGTTGTAATTACATGTGTTTTTGCAGACGCATATGTTACATAACTAATGTTAATGATCACTGGAAATACATGCACAGCAGGAGTTTGACATTTATTTGGAAGCAATGCCATCAAAGCTGACATCAGAAAATGTCCGCCTCAAACGGTGTTCAAACTGTTGCTAGGATAACACCCGTACAAGGCGGTTTATTCTATATGGTGCAGGTCAGACAATGTGTACACCAATCTGATGACGTTGTCAACCACATGCTTGTCAGAATCTTGCATTCAGCAATAACACAGGCTCGTAATCACTAACAGATGTGATACAAACACTGTCACAGAATGACTTTACGTGACACACTGCAAATGCAATTCATACACTTTATTCACACTTCTCACTCATCACAACCATTACATGTATCGCGCAATTACAATATCGATGCCATAATACAATCAATAGATATATAAATGCAATGTATACAACTCACAATCCTACATACCAGGCGCACAGTCTCCTATACTCACACAGGCTTTCTATCTATTA
Organism: Cepaea hortensis; assembly: GCA_963921405.1. Taxonomy (NCBI): domain Eukaryota; kingdom Metazoa; phylum Mollusca; class Gastropoda; order Stylommatophora; family Helicidae; genus Cepaea; species Cepaea hortensis. The sequence continues at coordinate 722,021 of CAWUFQ010000002.1, read as the reverse complement.
GCGTTCATACACACAAGTCATACGAGCACCATTCAATCCGTCCGTCCTGTACAACAGTCCCAAGCCGTCTGGCGCTAACCACTGTGAGTTCTCACTAGTCGGGGTTGTGTCCCTGCGTGGACTTCATGTCCCACGCATGCACCAACTGACCATTCCTGTCACAGCGTAAGTAGTGTCGCTTACAGGTGGACCTGGCCGTAATTGCCAGGCGTCGTTGACGACGACGCGGTAGAATTGGTGGGGAGGTTATGACATTCTCCCGCCCTCCTTTTCATGAAAGGAGAATCCTTTCGTGTAAGCTATATACATTTGGGTATATTTATTAAACCTGTCAAAATCGACCCATTGTTTGTCATCTGACGTGACACTTTGGTTTATATTGAAATATGAAGATAATTGTAAGATATATACACACACTCTTCAATGATGCTATCAAGCCCCACTATTGAAGTAATTTCCACTAGATGGATTATTACGTTAGTTGTAATTTGACACAGCCAGTCCGGTAGCTATCAGCGACTTATGCTATCTCCCAAGCAACGCAACTACCTCTCGACAAATAAACAAAAATTACAAACACGTCATGTCCGGCCGCGAGTCCTTTCCCTATTAGATGACTCAAACATTTGACCTCAACCTCATATGGTCAGAAAGTCTCATGTAGGTCTACAACTTGGGTAATTACTTCTATGCATAGTTGATGTCATCTTGATGTGTCGCCAATCTGGCAACATGGGGATGGTTTCTATACCTGTTACACATTACCACTAATTTCAATTGTTTCCCTTGGTTGTAATCAGTGAAACAATGCAAAAATCTATGGGCGATAATTTCAATATGCTTTCAACAAATATAAATTACATTGGTAGATCAATTTCCAAGCGTCATAGTTTGATGCTTATTGACAATATTGAACCAAATGTCACGATTGAGAACAAGTTAATCAACCTATGATTCTCAGATTACATCTATCAAAATCCTTACATACAATGTGTATATGCACAATTTCAGCTCACAAAGTTTATATAAAACGTCACTTCTTTGTGAGAATTACACTATAGTCTGCTAGTTTTTTTAAAAAATTAATTACACAAATACCAGAAGTACACAGCTGGTGTGTTAAGATGTAGCTAACACAATGTTGTTGCGTCGGGACGTTGCATAAACGAACGGAATACACAATTCATAAGAACAGCTGCTGGATTAACTCTTTCTTTCAAAGTATGGATTAAAGTGTTCTGTGGAATTCAGATGTCACTGTCCCTCTCGCACAGATTAAAACATGTCGGAACACTCTGCTCAGCAGATACTACGGATACTCGAACAGTTCAAGCAAACTAAGTCTTGAAATAACGTAGCACTGTTCGTTACAATGTTCATGCATATTTAAAATAATATTACCTTTCGATCACATACGACACAAGTATTCACCACAATTATTACAATACTTATAAGATATATATACTATATTTACATAGGGACATTGTCCCTATCCCAATTTCTACACAGCGTTTCTGAAATAATTTGACTATTCGCCGTGTTGCTGAGCGCTATACTAATCTGCAGATTACGTATTAGTCTGCTGTGTGCGCTCAGGCACAATTAGGCGTTTGGATGTGTCGTACGGACATCTGGAAAGAAGGTCGGCAATCGTATTTTGTGTGCCGCGGATATGCCTGACTTCAAAACTGAAATCTTGTAGTAATAGTGACCATCTTGCTACCCTGTGGTTAGTAGGAGTTCCAGTCGTGATGATTGTAAACGGACTGTTGTCTGTCTCGACTATGAAATGTTTCCCAAGAAGAAACATGGATACTTTTCTAACAGAGTACACAAGAGCAAGGGCCTCAATTTCAGGCGTCGACAAATTTTTTTCTCTTGGTTTTAATTTCCGACTTACGTAGTACACTGGGTGAAGAATTTGGTCATGCTGTTGCAATAATACTGCCCCAATCGCTTTGGAGCTCGCGTCAGTTCTTAATCTGAAAATAGTGTCCAAATTTTGTAATTTACGAATCGGGTTACTAGAAAAGTAGGATAACACTTTTGTAAATGCAGGTCTTAGGCATTCGCTGTTTACAATTTTGTTAGGTTTGTCTTTCGTTAGTAGGTTAGTAAAACATTCCGTCAACGTAGCAAAATTTGGTATAAACTGTCTGTTAATAATTTAACAGACCTAGGACACTTCTCAATTCTTTCTTTCTTGTCGGAAGCGACAATTTAAGAATACTTGACACGATGTTATCGTCAGTCGTGACAAAGCCCATTACAAATTTTATAACCCAAAAATGAAATTTCTTGGTAGTCTATGTCAACTTTCGATGGTTTGACTGTCAGTCCGTGGTGTCTGATGCGGTCAAATGTCTGCTGTAATGTTGTTACATGGTCTGCACTTTATTGGTGTGTTGGATGTAAGAATAATGTGATGATGCACTAAGTCTGTTTGTCCTGGATAGTTGGAGAAAATACTATTGTAGTCTTGTAACGGTTGTCTGCAATTGTCGGTCTCTGTCAGAGTAAGATTAGGATTTATTTTAATGTCATGCAGATTGTTAGTCGTGTCAAGTGATGGGGTCGGTATTTCGTCGGTCTCGTCATCGTCTGTGTGGTCCACTATCGTTGTGCTTGCTGCTGTCTCGTCCTGGTCTTCGTCTCTGTTGTAGTACGGTTTTAACATATTGATGTGAAATATTTTGTGTTGTCTTTTACTGCGATATCATAGTCCAGTGTCGAGATTTGTCTCAGTACTTTAAACGGTCCTTGCCATGAGTCTGTCAGTAAATGTCTGTCGCTTGGCAAAAGAAGTAGTAGGTCTTGTCCATGTGTCAGTGTTATTGTCATATTTCCTCTGTTCGCATATTGTCTGTAAATAGCACCAGATTGTTTCAGTGCTTCTTTAGCTAATACACAAGATTTCATTATCCTATCTCGCAATGATGTTACATGTTCATATGATGATACTGGTTTATGTACAGTTACACTTTCAGTTAACATAGAATGGTACATAGATAATGGGCCGCGTGGTTTGGCTCCATATACAAGTTCAAATGGTGAGAAACCTGTACTGGAATGAGGTACCTCGCGATATGCAAATAGTATGGCAGGTAAATAAGTATCCCAGTCTTCAGGGTGTTCCTGTGTAACATTTGATAGCATATGCTTGAGATCACCGTTCATCTTTTCTACAATCCCCGTAGAATGAGGGTGGTATGGGCTATTAAAGCACTGCTTTACCCCTAACTTTCTAGTAAAGGCTTGAGTAGCTACAGCTATGAACTGACTTCCCCGATCTGAGAGAATGGTATCAGGAAACCCTACTCTAGAAATAATGTGGAAGAAAACGTCCATTACATCCTTGGCAGTTATGTTTTTAAGTGGATCGCCACAGGCCATCTGCTACAGAGGTCAATTATCGTTAGAATGAACTTATTTCCTCTTGACGTCACATGGTTTAGAGGATCTACAATATCAACAGATATCTTTTCGAAAGTTCTACTTGCTAGATCTGTTATTTGTAGTTCAGCTTGCGGGTGTTTACCTTTTTTAACAAGCTTCTGGCAGATGTCACAAGTTCTGCAATATTACTTGGTGTAACTGCAGAATTTAGGCCAGTAGAACTGGGTGAGTAATCTAGATCTAGTTTTCGAATAAGCCATATGCCCTGCAAAGGGTATGTCATCTGCTAGATGTAATGCTTGTTTGCGGTGTTCGGTTGGGAACACCGTTTGCTCAGTGGCGCTGGTACCATTGGTGTAGTACCGTGTAAGGATACCACCTTTGAGGGCAAAATGCCATTGTGCATTCTTAGTTATTCTTGGCTTTTGGCCTATTAAATTAAAATATTTGTGCAAAGATAAATCAGCCTTTTGGGTTGCTATGAAATTTTCCCTCATGGTCTTAGGAGGTAGTATAACTGGGCTTAACATTTCCAAAGCCTCAGTCTGGTTAATTTGATCTTGCACTTTTACAGCAGATCTAGTTACTACATTTGAAATATCAACAACATGACAAGGTGATGTTACATTTCGACCAATACAATCATGTGATGACGTTAATGAATTTGCAAACATACATTCATTCGAAGATGATATTACATTGTCAACAATATATTCAGTTGAAGATGATATTGCATTATCGACAATACATTCGGCAGAAGATTTTATACTGTCATGTGAAATATCATTTACTTCAGGAAGGTTACCCACGATTATGTCACAACATGGGTTGGATAATGCTGCACATTTAACCTTTCCTGTGAGAAATGGGGTGTCAATATATGCCCATGCAAGTGGGTATTTCTCGATGTTACCTGAGAAAGTTCTGCATGTGACATGTTTGCCTGTATAATCTGAAGGTAAAATAAAGTCTCTCTTCAAACCAATAAGAGTACATCCACTATCTCGTAAAACGGTGGCAGATTTGCCATTTACAAACCCTTGGTGGATGTTAAGTTTACCTTTGGAGTTTATTACCAAATTAGCTTCTTCATTGGCAATAGTTATTGAGTGGCCGCATGTTAATAAGCCATCTTCATGAAAACGATCACAGATGGTACATTTTTCAAGATGAAATACACCAATGGCATGTGCTGCATTAACAGAATGATTTTCTACTTGTTCCTCATCTGAGGAAGAGCTATCAAACGTGGCTGCATTAGCCTTTCTGGTCATTTGTTTACCTTTACAAACATGACGCCAGTGGCCATATGCCTTGCAAAGGAAGCATTTGGTTAGTCGTTTATAGCTCTTTCTCTCCTTATCTTGCTTATCTATATCGTTTTGCAAGTATGTGAGGTACCCTGGGTGTTTGGCGCACATGTCACTTTCATTATGTGGAAGATGGCAATATCTGCATTGGTTATACTCATCAGCAGATTGCTTAAAGGGTTTCTGTTTACTATAGGGACCTGACTTCGTTCTGTCATAGGTAGCGGCTGCTATAAAGTCTGTGTCAGTCAATCCACTAGTAAAACACTGTTTGTTGGCTGTGAAATAAGCCGAACCTCGTTTCTCTATATGTTGCACACTCTCGCACTCACATTCTTGCAGAAATTTAGAAAATGGTAGTGGTAGAGATTAAATGATTTTATCTCTAAGAATTAGATCTTTCAATTTGTCAAAGTTGTTATTTACTTTGGCTGCTGACAGTCATTTACTAAATATATCCTGTACTACTGAGATGTAGTCAGAGAAAGTTTGTGTAGGTTTTGTTGCTAATTTGCTAAACTGTTCTCTGTAGCCTGCTTCATCTAACAGGAAGTGTGACAAATTTTGGACTTAATGTATTGATAATCTTTCCTGAGATATTTGGGAATGGTCTCTATCACTTTGAGAGGTTCCCCTGAAAGAATTCTCATATATATAATGTTCCATTCAGTCTCTGGGATCTGATCATGCTCCATTATCGTTTCAAAATTTTGGGTGAAGGCTGCAATGCAGTCTCCCGTGGTGAAATTATTGACGATCCCTTGTTACTTATTGTACTGATTCTCTTTTTCTAGTCTTTCTGACTTTCTAGAATCTTTATCTGCTGATGTTTCAGCTTCCAGCTGTTTAATCTTTAGCTGCATTTCAAGATCTTCCCTCTTACTTTTGGCAGAGATCTCAGCTTTTCTTATTTCGGCATCTGTTTCTGCCTTTTAAGCATCTAACTCTGCCTGTTTAGTTTTGGCCGTTAACACAGACTGTTTTAAAGCAGTTTCTGATTCTGCCTTTCTAGTCTCAGCCTCTACTTCTGATTTCCTAGCCTCCGCCTCTAATTCTGCTTTTCTCAGCTCCCTTTCGGCGGCTCTATTTTCACGTTGAACATACTCTGCATATTTTGCCTCACTCCATTTTGTCAACTCATCACCAGATAACTTCATTTTCAAACCAGATTCGATGAAATCGTTCAATGTAGACATGGTGAATTATTTCAGATACAATGAATGTACAAAAGAAGTTAATTATGGTGTTAGTAAATCCAATAATCTGTACAATATTTATCAAATACAGCTTATGCCTAGACCTGCACACAAAAGTATATATGAAAAAAGATAATACTTAAGTGACTTTGGAGCTCTGGAGTATGTTGGAACAATGTACCAGAGAATGGCTGCCTGATCGTTACTACCCGAAAAAAAAATGATCTTTACTTACTAACGGTTTCGGATTATACAAAAACCTGTTGCTTTTTGGAAGAAGAAAATATTAGGACATGTACGTTTATGTGGTGTATGCGTTGTCAACTAAGTTTTGTAGGTTTGTGTGCTGTCGAGTATGTTTGTTAGTCGTACTGTCGTCCGTTCAACACATTCAACAACTTACTTTCCATGTTGCTTTATTTCCAAAACTTTCCGCTTACACACACGTTCAATCCTATTTTACAACTAGTTCAAAGATGGTCGATACATCCACATTCGCATCTTTCTCTAAATGGTTCTAAGCTGGATGATGCACCCACGTTCACACCTGTCAGAATCTTGCATTCAGCAATAACACAGGCTCGTAATCACTAACAGATGTGATACAAATACTGTCACAGAATGACTTTACGTGACACACTGCAAATGCCATTCAAACACTTTATTCACACTTCTCACTCATCACAACCATCACATGCATCGCGCAATTACAATATCGATGCCATAATACAATCAATAGATATATAAATGCAATGTATACAACTCACAATCCTACATACCAGGTGCACAGTCTCCTATACTCACACAGGCTTTCTATCTATTAGCGTTCATACACACAAGTCATACGAGCACCATTCAATCCGTCCGTCCTGTACAACAGTACCAAGCCGTCTGTCGATAACCACTGTGAGTTCTCGCTAGTCGGGGTTGTGTCCCTGCGTGGACTTCATGTCCCACACATGCACCGACTGACCATTCCTATCACAGCGTGGTTAGTGTCGCTCACAGGTGGACCTTCCGTAATTGTCAGGCGTCGTTGGCGACGACGCGGTAGAACTGGTGGGGAGATTATGACATGCTGTCTATGTTTACATTCCACGGCATGTTTCTAATCACCATTTTATCCGGAGTCGACCCGAGAGCGAGGGTTACTTTCGTTTAAATTCACGTTTTGGGGGATCGAACCAGCGACAAACGTCATCAGCCACGGAGCCACCGTGTATCTCCGGTGAGTTCTGAGCAACGTGCAGTGGGATTTTTCTTGTGCATAATTTGCACACGAAACCTCCTAGTGTACACCTTGAAATGTTAAAGCAAGGTGTTCGTTCTCACAACCCATTAATCCCAAACCAGAGGGAAGACCAGGAGAACTTTCAATCAGATGGCAGTGGGAACCATTAGCAGTATGACTCTTTGCTGGCTGTTGAACGAGGGGACGGAAAGCGTTTGTAAATGTCCTGAGTGCAGAGATGTTGGTTCTTAGCTCATCCCAACTCAACACAACTGAACTCTCACTACTCAAGAGATTAGGATTTGTGTGGGGAAGGAAGAGGGGGAGGGGGTGGGGGCGTGTGATATAATTAAATACGAATCCTGAGTCGTGAGTACCGGGGCCGACGTTGCCGAGATGTTTACAGCTATCACCTCGTGCGCTTCCTGTTTTGGCGGCGGTAGTGAGTTTGTTTCATACTCCGGTCAAATGTGTTTAACGTTGACTTCCCGTTCAGAAAGCAATGGCAAACTAATGAACGTAAACGTCTCCATGGAAACAGTCTTCAACAAGTGGATCGGTACAACTTAAGCTAAGGATAGCGCCGCATGGAGTGACTTGCTTGGGGACCTTTGCTTAAACAAAGCGACGCCCAGTTGGGGTCCAGGCCCTCAGCCCAGTCACTCTATGCCGCTCTATCCATAGCTTTCTCATTCAGCTCGGTCCATGCTCATGTTTATATCCTTGGCTATCTCATATAGCTCGGTCAATGTCCATGTCCATATCCTTAGCTATCTTATCCAACCCGGTCCATGTCCATGTTCAAATCCTTGGCTATCTCATGCAGCTCGGTCCATGTCCATGTTCATATCCTTGGCTATCTCATGCAGCTCGGTCCATGTCAATGTCCATGTTCATATCCTTGGCTATCTCATGCAGCTTGGTGCATGTCAATGTCCATGTTCATATCCTTGGCTATCTCATGTAGCTCGGTCCATGTCCATGTTCATATCCTTGGCTATCTCATGCAGCTCGGTCCATGTCGATGTTCGTATACTTGGCTATCTCATGCAGCTCGGTCCATGTCCATATCCTTAGCTATCTCATGCAGCTCGGTCCATGTCAATGTCCATGTTTATATCCTTGATTATCTCATACAGCTCGGTCCATGTCCATGTTCATATCCTTGGCTATCTCATGCAGCTTGATCCATGTCCATGTTCATATCCTTGGCTATCTCATGTAGCTCGGTCCATGTCCATGTTCATGTTCATATCCTTGGCTATCTCATGTAGCTCGGTCCATGTCCATGTTCGTATCCTTGGCTATCTCATGTAGCTCGGTCCATGTCCATATTCATATCCCTGGATATCTCATGCAGCTCGGTCCATGTCCATGTCCATGTTTATATCCCTGGCTATCTCATGCAGCTCGGTCCATGTCCATGTCCATGTTCATATCCTTGGATATCTCATGCAGCTCGGTCCATGTCCATGTTCATATCCTTAGCTATCTCATGTAGCTCTGTCCATGTTTATGTTCATATCCTTGGCTATCTCATGTAGCTCGGTTCATGTCCGTGTTCATATCCTTGGTTATCTCATGTACCTCGATCCATGTCCATGTCCATATACATATCCTTGGCTATCTCATACAGCTCAGTCCATGTCCATGTTCATATCCTTGGCTATCTCATACAGCTCGGTCCATGTACATGTCCGTGTTCATATCCTTGGCTATCTCATACAGCTCGGTCCATGTCCATGTTTATATCCTTGGCTATCTCATGCAGCTCGGTCCATGTCCATGTTTATATCCTTGGCTATCTCATGCAGCTCGGTCCATGTCCATGTCCATGTTTATATACTTAGCTATCTCATGCAGCTCGGACTATGTCCATGTTCATAACCTTGGCTATCTCATGCAGCTCGGTCCATGTCCATGTTCATATCCTTGGTTATCTCATGTACCTCGATCCATGTCCATGTCCATGTTTATATCCTTGGCTATCTCATGCAGCTCGGTCCATGTCCATGTCCATGTTTATATACTTAGCTATCTCATGCAGCTCGGACTATGTCCATGTTCATAACCTTGGCTATCTCATGCACCTCCGTCCATGTCCCTGTTCATATCCTTGGCTATCTCATACAGCTCGGTCCATGTCCATGTCCCTGTTCATATCCTTGGCTATCTCATGTAGCTCGGTCCATGTCCATGTTCATATCCTTGGCTATCTCATACAGCTCGGTCCATGTCCATGTCCATGTTCATATCCTTGGCTATCTCATGTAGCTCGGTCCATGTCCATGTTCATATCCTTGGCTATCTCATACAGCTCGGTCCATGTCCATGTCCATGTTCATATCCTTGGCTATCTCATGCAGCTCGGTCCATGTCCATGTTCGGGAGTCACCGTGGCCAAGTGGTCTAGCCGTCTGCCTCGCTCTCAGAAGGTTGTGGGCAGAAGGTTGTGGGTTCGATTCCTGGTTACGTCTTTCGGTTCAATCTATCCATCTTGTGCCATGCTGATTAGCGTGGGCGGTCATATTTTGCAAACTCTCTCGATCACCAGAGTCGTGGATCATCTCCGTGTTCCTGTCTCGACCATGCCACATGGCCAAGCCATCCAGGTATATACTTCTCGGTCTTCCTCTTGGTCTCCTCCCCTCGATCTTGCCAGTTGTCACAAAGTTCTACAAGTCATTTCTTCTCATAACATGCCAAAACAATTTTGACTGTCTCGTCTAATTTCTCTAATCAGTTTCCGATCTTCATCTGTTTCTTGAGGGACTTGTTCATTGGTTTTTTTGTCTGTCCATGGTATTCTCTGCATTTTCCTCAGAAACCACATTTCCACAGCCATCAGACGTCTTTTAGCTTTAGTGCTCATTGTCAACGCTTCACATCCCTACACAACAACAGGTTCTATGTAACACCTCAACACTCTTTTTCTCGTTTCAATTGATATCTTTTTATTGGTCAGTATGTTTTCATCTTGTAAAAGGCTACCTACGCAATGACAGTTCTTGTTCTAATCTCTTCAGGGCATCTCCCATCAGATGTCATGACTGTGCCGAGATAACAGTACCGATTAACTTGCTTAAGAATATGCCCATTTACTCGTATGTCACAGTGTGGTATTTCCTTCTTCTTCTTCTCCTCCTCCTCCTCCTCCTCCTTTTCTTCTTCCTCCTCCTCCCCCTCCTCCTCCTCTTTCTTCTTCTTCTTCTTCTTCTTCTTCTTCTTCTTCTTCTTCTTCTTCTTCTTCTTCTTCTTCTTCTTCTTCTTCTTCTTCTTCTTCTTCTTCTTCTTCTTCTTTTTCAGCATTCCGAGCCATTGAGGTTCTTTGCTGCAGTCGCAAGCTGTCTCCATTCGTCTCTCTGGTTGACCTTTTGCCAGTCGTTGGTTCCAGGTGCTTGGCGGTCTGTATGTATATTATCTCTCCATCATCTTCTTGGTGTACCTCGGGGTCTACGGTCATGTATTTCCTTAGTGTAAGCAAGTTTTGTTTCCCTAATATCTTCCATTCTTTCTATTTGCCCCAAACATTGCAGTCTATTAGCCTTCATGATACCAGTGATTAGCGGGGACTTATACAGGTCATTAATGTCTTTGTTGCTTCTTCTTTTCCACTCTCCATTTTGCGTATCCCTAATGGGCCTAAAGATGCGTCTTAAGACTTTGTTCTCAAAGGTTTGTAACAATGCTTCGTCTCCTTTAGGTGTACTCCATGCTTCAGAGCCATACAGTACAACTGGTCTGATCAGTGTTTTGTATATTGTGATCTTTGTTGCGTGTTTGCTTGCTTGTGTTCGCTGGCTGTGAACTCCAGCGTGAAGTCCTGTATGTCGGATGAATACATCCTATTGTCCAACATCAATGTGATGTCATACAGGACCTGAGGTTTGTGTGAGTATCCGTTGTCTCATGTCTGGCTTATTGGTGTGCAGACTGGTGGTGCCTCGCCGTACAAGCAGACACTCGCCGACTTCGGAGGAATCATCGATCCTGTTAAGAGATAGCGCATTTGATTATAGCAGATGTTGTAGTGCATAGTATATCTTATTTCCAGAGTTGATTCCAGCTTGCATTTCGTCCCTTACTATACAGAACATTTACTGTTATATGGATGTGACTCGTGGAAAAGAAGCAGACACGCTGAGAATCATCTAATGGCTGTGGACACGTGGTTTCTAAGGACAGGCCATTTAATACAATGGCCACAATAGAAAAAGCAATGAGCAAGCCCTACAAGAACAAAATGAACCTGTACATTGATTTGAGTTATATGACAGAGATGGTAAGGTTGCACATTTTGAGGATAGATAAACTGAAAAACTTAGTGATAACTGGCAGGATTGCTGGGAAAAGGTTAAGTGTAAAGGAGATTAAAAAAACATATGGTTGGCCTGGCCACATGGGATACTCGTGACAGGAATTCTATAAGAATACCGTATTTATGTTACTTTGCTCCTTATTTTGACTCTGTCTGTCTGTCTGTCTGTCTGTCTGTCTGTCTGTCTGTCTGTCTGTCTGTCTGTCTGTCTGTCTGTCTGTCTGTCTGCCTGTCTGTCGGTCTGTCTGTCTGTCTGTCTGTCTGTCTGTCTGTCTGTCTGTCTGTCTGTCTGTCTGTCCTTAGCTATTTTTTGTCTCTGCTCTTACTTTACTACTCAAGCAGTTACATGAGAATAAACTACCTCACACACAAGCAGACACACACATGTTACGGTTGTTTCCTGCGAAAAGATCGCAATGCACTGTTCTCCTATTCCATCATAAGTGTATGCATACTTACTGATCATTTGAAATGATAAACCCAACATTGTGTTGTCACACACAATGACATATAATAGATGGTGCAAGAAAACAATTACTTGTCAGTGGGTGGTAATATTGACTGAACATAACTGCACCAATCTGGTGCTATTCTCGCCAATTTACTGTACATCTGTCAGATTAGGGCGAGCTGCACTGTAAGAATGTCAAATCTAAAAAAAAAATCCATAGCATTACATGTGTGTCCAGTGAGTTGTCATATTTGTGTCCATGAATTGTCACATTTGTGTCCAGTGAGTTGTCACATTTGTGTCTATTGAGTTGTCACATTTGTGTCCAGTGAGTTGTCACATTTGTGTCGAGTGAGTTGTCAAATTTGTGTTGAGTGAGTTATCACATTTGTGTCCAGTAAGTTGTCACATTTGTGAATGTTATTGCCTTAGGTTGTAGTTTTTACCATAAAAGTAGCAAGGACACTGTTGTCCCTGTCGTGGTGTGGACAGATCAATGGTTGTCCCTGTCGTAGTGTAGACAGATCCACGGTTGTCCCTGTCGTGGTGTGATAAGATCCACAGTTGTCCCTGTCGTGGTGTGGTCTGATCCACGGTTGTCCAGTCGTTTGCCTGCTGTCCAGACGTTGGTCGTGTGTTCGAATCACAGAAGCAAAGTTTAGTTTAAATAGACCAGGTCTCCCAGATGGACCAGCCGTGTATAGACCAGGTCCCCCAGATACACCAGCCGTTCATAGACCAGGTCCCCCAGATACACCAGCCGTGTATAGACGAGGTCTCCCAGATACACCAATCGTGTACAGAACAGGTCTCCCAGATGGACCAGCCGTGTATAGACCAGGTCCCCCAGATACACCAGCCGTGTATACACCTGGTCTCCCAGATACACCAGCAGTGTATAGACCAGTTCTCCCAGATACACCAGCCGTGTATAGACCTTGTCTCCCAGATACACCAGCCGTTCATAGACCAGGTCCCTGTCAGGGGCTTATATGTAAGTAATAGTGTAATTGCCGGTATGTAAGCGAGAGTCAGTGTAAGCATAGCTGAGGTCAAGAGCAGTAGGAGACATCACGGCTTGGCTAACGGAGGGTCAGGCAAGAAGCCCGTGGACAGACCCACGTGATGTGGGAAGGTCAAGGAGGTCGGAGTCAGTGTGTGTGAGACAGCGAATAGAGACGGACGTGTGGAGATCTAGAGAGTGATAGAACGATAGAACGATAGTGTTTGTGGCGGATAGATGGAGATGAACGTTGTGTATTGATATTCGAGGAATGTACTAACTGTGATATGTGCGGGATGATGTGAGGCTGTGATTGCGAATGGTCATACGGGCGACAGTGTAAATATCGCCCATGTGAGCGAGCGTTTGGCTGCTTGTGTTGAACGATTGTTTGAGCGTGAAGTGCGACCATGTTGTCAGCCTGTAGTATATTGTAATAAAGGGTGTTCAGGAGATAGCTCCTGCGAGTTTCCGATTGCATTCATGTGTTATTAATATATGTGTCGTAGATGTTGTAATTTGCCTGTCCAAGTCCAGTGAGCTAGAAGGAGAAAATAGTTAGGACTCTGACAGGTATAATGGTGTCAGAAGTACACACGAACCACATACCCAAGTAAAATGCGTAAAAGAACGCTACTTATGTAAAGAAGAAGATCAATTGCATAATTTTGTAAAAAGTTGTAAATCGGAGATTTGTTAATAGAATCAGAATGAAAATAACATCATTTCTTTCCACAGCAGGTTTCAATTCTACAAAGCGACCGACGTAACCAGAACAGGTCAACGGTAACCAGCACGAGAATCACGTTCCTGTACATCAAGCGTTCGAGTAAACAGCAGATAAAGATAAGTTGATTAATTTTGATTGCTAATTACCCAAATCTGCATTCTTTGATTTTCTTGTGTAAATATCATCATTGGTGGAGGTAAATAGTAATTAACAGAAAATGATGTCAGATGATGAACACAGCCCAGATCAATCACACTTCTGGGGCACAAAACATTACAGAAAGTTGCAAGACTTTTGCGAGGGTACACGGGCACAAGACAAAGCAAAGTGTAATATAAAACATGACCTAATACGTGATTGGACACAGAAATTTGAAAAGAAAATGCAAGACTACAAAATCCCAAAAGATTATTGGAGTGTATGGTACACAGCACACGTACCAATAAAAGGTAAAAAACTATCGGAGATCATACCAGATTTGTCAAGTACAGACTATGAATATTATAAAACAAAAATATTAAAACAGTATGTAAACAAGTTCGATACTCTAAAATTAGAGGTACAAAATTTGAAACCAGCCACAGACAAGTCATTCACCCAGTATATAAGGGAAATAGAAGATTTTTTTCAGAAAGCTAACATTTGAAATTAAACATACTGACAACAATCAAGAAGCAATAAATTTCTTATTAATGGAAAAACTAAAAGCAACACTACCAGCCGAATGCGGAAAATATGTAGAAGAACACAACACAGAACCTATCAAAAACTTACTAGAAAAATGCCGCGAATATTACAACCAAAGTTTGAACCTGGTTAAGAACACTCAACAGAAAAGTACTGTGAAAGCAACGGCATCTTTAGCCACAGATTGTCAAAGAAAACCACAGAAAACAAAACCAGTACTGTGCAAACATTGTAGCAATCCACATACAAAAAATTGAATATGCGATAAAAATCCCACTTATCAAGAATACCTAAATACTATTATAGCACAAAAACTGGGGAAGGTAAATCAAAGGAAATATAGAACAAAATGTCATTTTTGCCTTGCTTATGGCCACAGACGTTTCGAATGTGAAGGAGTAAAAAGAATACAGAAAGCAAAAGCAAATGCAGCCATAAACATTACAACAGACAGTTCAACAAAGAACTTAGAAAAAGTAAACATCACAGAGACGAAAACAAGACCAAACACTGCAAATTCAGAACAGACTGAGTTTTACCCAACAGACTTCATACCATATTTCAATAATGTTGTTAATATCACTCAGCCTCATTCCGTACTTAAAAAAGGCAATACTCAACAAGAATGTGAGGAAATTAACGAAACCTCCAGACTGTCGTTAGGAAAACTAACATTCCATGAGGGATACATTAATGACACAGTATGCACATATGTACGCGACACAGGGTCCTGTCTTATCGGTCTTCGGAAGACCCTAGCTGATCCTAAAGACTACCTAGATGAGTACATCTATTGCAGAACTGTTTCAGGGACAATAGAGAAATATCCTATGGCATGGGCCAATATAAAATCACCTTTCCTATCAGGCAGAGTAACTTGCGCATTATTAGACAATCCATGCTGTGATTTATTAATTGGAAATGTATTAAATGTGATAGACTACACAGAGTCCAAAACCCAGACATGGCAGAAAGTTAACACCACAACAAACACTGCCTTAACTACACCACTCATCATACAACAACATGATGAACAGACCAAAGTACCACACCATACCAACGTGATTACCATCTCACAACAAGAAAAAACAGAAACTGGTGTGTATCAACAAAGAAAAGAAAGTACAGATGACAAGCATTTCACAAGAGCGAGAAAAGATCACAAAACATCAGGTTACATGCTATACCTTCTGTTAACTACACACATGCCCAAGTGCACACAGTGGATGGTTCTACTCGCACTCACTACTCATTGTAAATACAAAACAAATGACTTCACTAACAGTTTTATTCACACATCATTATGACGCAACACATATGATATTACTCATGACAAACCAGCTAACCCTGATACTTACATCAGTACTGGTGAACCAAAGTTTGTTGTTACCACTGATAAACACTATGTCAAATCAACTCAAACACATACTTAGGCTGAACAAGGTAAATCATCAGTCAGTGGAATTACTGACAAAAAGTAGAAATAAAGTACCCTACATACTTTGGAAAATATACACAAATTGCAGAAAAGTGTACAAACATTCACGATTACAGTTCAAAACTATACATGGTGTATTATTATTATTATTATTTGAACTATTGCATGTATACACACATGTACGAGTGCAGGTTTGGAGATAGCACTCAAAATGATCTCAACATTAAATTTGTAAAGCCACACCCGTCGGAACATTAATTTTAACCGTAACCCACTTTATATCTGTAGATCGAGTAACTCCAGAGTTGCCGTGTCTGCTGTACGACTCCAGCGCTATGATACTAGCACACTTCATTGTATATACCAACATAAAAGTTCCTTCAACACGAAACGTTTCATCGACAGAACAGTAAGACTCAGCAGGTGATTTCAGGTATCTAACAGTAAGCTATACCCATATTGACTTTGTTTCAAACGAGTATCTACAGAATCCACATTTTGAAATCGACCAACAACAACAAGGACTTCACAAGTACAGACATGCATTTCCAGTGATCAGTTTAAGAAACCAGATGCCAACCTACAAACTATGGCAAAGACAGTTTCAGACAGACGCACCATGGCCACACTCCTAAGTAAGGCCTCCGAACTTAAAACAGTAATACATATTTTACAGGTGTGAACTACAGTAATTTTACAGATCGGATTTATAAATTGTCCAAATGTGGTGCAAAGTCTTAAATACTATACAGAATGAAAGACAATATCATGATATCCAGAATACGTCAATAATCGGGTCAGAAAGAAGAAATGCCAAACATTCTAGCACCGCAATGAACAGTGAACACTGGTAATTTAAGTACGTGTGCATAACTTTCACAGGACAGGAACAGTTTCCTATAAGTGCATAAAGGCAGCGACGAGGAACATTTTATTGTAAATTTATTAAGTGCATGACATCCAATGTCTAATTTTAGTATTATAGTACTTTGTATTGTTAGAATGTGATATGTACATATAAGCGTAAGTACATCTGTGAAAGGTATAAGTTGTAATGCTGAGAATCAACGCCTGGCAATCCCAATACGCGAGTGTTACCAAACTTGCCTTCCGTGTGGTGGATGGCCCGACGAATGACGCTTAGCAATAGTGGTACAAAAGTAACATCATTATATCTTAACAAGAAGTAACATACCAACAGGGTTATACCAACCAAAGAGATTAATAATAACTCTTCAGAACAGTAAACGAGGTGTACCCAAAAAGGGAAACAAGTCAAGGTCTGACATAAAAAGAGGTAAGGGGGACTATTATATACATGAAGTATATTCGAACCATGACCACAACAATGACATAGCGTGCGCATAAAGAATCGATTAGGGTGCATTAAATAGAGACGAGGGGGACCACGTCTGAATAGAGAGAAAATTTAAGAATGCTGTAAGAGGAAGTTGTAGCCTTATTCCAGGCGTGAATCAACGGAGAATCCTTAAACCAGCATAGCCACAATAACTATGAGATGATAATGCACAGCAAATCGATTGGGAAACATGAACAGAATGTAATGTCACGGAGTGGGGATTGAAGAATATAACGAGGTATGGCAAGTAGACCCAACCAGAACATTTGCCAGACCACGACAAAACCTTGAGAGAAACCTCAGTACTGAAAAAGAGAGAACAATATTTAAAGTTAATCTCAGAAAAGATCAGAATAAAAAGGGACGCAAGCGTATACTGATGATCATACAATCCCCTGACAAGTTTAAAAAGATGTACCAAAAGTAACAACAGCAGAATGTGTCACATTTCCAAGAGAAAGTGCCACATTGTTTGTGCGGGGGGGGGGAAGAGTGTCAGGGGCTTATATGTAAGTAATAGTGTAATTGCCGGTATGTAAGCGAGAGTCAGTGTAAGCATAGCTGAGGTCAAGGGCAGTAGGAGACATCACGGCTTGGCTAACGGAGGGTCAAGCAAGAAGCCCGTGAACAGACCCACGTGATGTGGGAAGGTCAAGGAGGTCGGAGTCAGTGTGTGTGAGACAGCGAATAGAGACGGACGTGTGGAGATCTAGAGAGTGATAGAACGATAGAACGATAGTGTTTGTGACGGATAGATGGAGATGAACGTTGTGTATTGATATTCGAGGAATGTACTAACTGTGATATGTGCGGGAGGATGTGAGGCTGTGATTGCGAATGGTCATACGGGCGACAGTGTAAATATCGCCCATGTGAGCGAGCGTTTGGCTGCTTGTGTTGAACGATTGTTTGAGCGTGAAGTGCGACCATGTTGTCAGCCTGTAGTATATTGTAATAAAGGGTGTTCAGGAGATAGCTCCTGCGAGTTTCCGATTGCATTCATGTGTTATTAATATATGTGTCGTAGATGTTGTAATTTGCCTGTCCAAGTCCAGTGAGCTAGAAGGAGAAAATAGTTAGGACTCTGACAGTCCCCCAGATACACCAGCCGTTCATAGACCAGGTCTCCCAGATACACCGGCCGTGTATAGACGAGGTCTCCCAGATACACCAACCGTGTAAAGAACAGGTCTCCCAGATGGCCCAGCCGTGTATAGACCAGGTCCCCGATACACCAACCGTTTATAGACCAGGTCCCCTAGATACACCAGCCGTGTATAGACGAGGTCTCCCAGATACACCAACCGTGTACAGAACAGGTCTCCCAGATGGACCAGCCGTGTATAGACCAGGTCCCCCATATACACCAGCCGTGTATACACCTGGTCTTCCAGATACACCAGCCGTGTATAGAATTGGTCTCCCATATACACCAGCCGTGTATCCGATAATGGCATGATTTTGATATTGTTAAATTGTCTCAAAAGTGAGTTATCTAATATATACACTGTCGTATTGTTACTAAAGGGAGTTATCAATCACATACACTGTAATATTGTCTCAGAAGTGAATTATCTAACATATACACTTTCATATTGTCCCATACGTGAGTTATCGACTTACATATACACTCATATTGTTATCACAAGTAATGTATCTAACATATAACCTGTCATATTTTCCAACGCATGAGTTATATAACATATACCCTCATATTGTCCCACGCGTGAGATTTGTAATATATACACTGCCATATTGTCCCACAAGTTAGTTATCTAACATATACAATGTCATATTGTAACACATGTGAGTTATCTAATATATTTACTGTCATATTAACCCAAAAGTGAGTTTTCTAACATACACACTGTCACACTGTCCCACAGTTGAGTTATCTAACATACACTGTCATATTGTTACAAAAGTGGATTATCAAACATGTACACTGTAATATTGTTAATACTGAGTTATCTAACATATATACTGTCATATTGTCACACACCTAAGTTATCTAACATATCCACTAAAATGTTGTTACTACAGTGGTTTTTATAACATATAAACTGCCATATTGTTACTAAAGTGAGTTATCTAACATATACTGTGACATATTCACCTATCCATCATTTTCAGCGCGTCAACGTTACACAGCAACCCAGAGATTATCAAAACAATTACAGCACCGTAGAACATCGAACGCACTAAGCGATACTAATGACAGACAGATGCCAGGATAAGAATAGAAAAGGTAGCGTCAACAGAATAGAATGTGACTGGTAGAGACACATCACGTGGATATAGCGTCCCCCAGCTTGGGCGCCGCTTTAATAAAACCGCGCACTTCTATGACTTCAGAGCGAGCGAGCAGTCGCCAAAGCTATGTGTTGTCCAACTTTCAAACTTTTACAACGGGCAGTTTGATCTAGTCTGAGGTAAGCGTGTGATTCTCAGATCTAAGTGGTACCAAGATGTATAACGTAAAGGTATCCAGTGTTGTGCGTCCAATGAATTGTATTTTTGATAAAATAAATCTCTGAAAATGTGAAAAACTGCCGATCGCAACTTCAATACTGGCGCCATTTCCCCGGCGAAACTGACATCTTATAATTTCTCAAAACTGCAAAACTCTGACTTTCTACACTACATCTAACAACTTCACTATGTGCATATGACTATAATCTATCACAGAATAATGTACGAGATGAAATTTCCAATGCACTCGAATGCTTTTCATCAAAAAACTTCTAGGAAAACGTTTCTGCAGAGATAGTCAGCTGGTGCAAACGAAACACTACCTTGCTTTAAAAATGTACTTAATTCTGTCTATTTTGCAATCTAAAGAACTGAAACAGGAATTATACTCTTCCTTTTCTCTTTACGAATTGAAAACAAATAGTATTTGATAGAAATTAGTTTATTCATGTGTCAGATTTTATTTAGACAACGCACTACATCAACTGCATTGCTTAAAATAGGTTTATGTTCACAAACACCATTTGTGATAGCCGACCTACTTAATCTGCTCAGACTAACGGGTGAAAATTACCTTGGTCTATAGCCAACTGTGTCGCCAACAGAATGGACATGATATGCACTGGTAAAAGATGTAGGAGAAGTATAAGTAGACAGAGAGGAGGAGAGTATTAGGGAAAAATACTTTAAGTAATAATTTTTTTTCTAATATATTGTGTCATGACCTTGTATAGATTACATTTTGTAACAAATACACATCAGAAATTCTGTATGTTGGACATGAACCACAATAAAAGCACACTAGATGAGTTAAACTCATATTAACTGATGTAGATGTGAGGACAATTAGTACAAGCTATGGAACCCCACACAACAGAAGTTAACTCAACACAATACACTTCACACCACACAACTCCACACCACAACGGCAGGAACAAGGAAATGATTTAGAATAGGAAGTAGTTGCCTTGGAAAGTACAGATAAACAATTATATACACAATGTAGAACAAATAGAGTAATGTGGATGTTTAAATGTATGCCATTTATACAAATGCATCTCATACTTGTGTTGATCTTGCCTGTCAGCTTGATTACCATGATTCAGGGAACATCGCATTATCACTCTTATCTGTGTCTGACTGTACACTACTCACTGAACTACAGGTCCACTGAGGAAATGCATACAGCAGGTACCAGACAACAGAAGCTGCATCCAGTGTAATAATCTCTGACCCACCCCAAAGTAACACAACAATACTTCTTCTGATCTTATCATTTTTGTTTTGTTATGTTGTGTTCGCACTATGAACATGCTGTAAAGGATTATAATACCTGTATGAATTTTGAACAGTGATGTCTTGGTGCCACACCTAACCAACAAGGAGGGAAGAGGAGTGAATGAGATGATCAACACCTGTGATGGCAGATGACTCCAGCCTTAAGCAGAGAATGAGAAGTCTTCAGTGAAGCTAAACTGGCCCAACCTGAAGTGGATCCATCAGACCATGGACCCAGGCTTATCCACATCTCATCACACCAGGTTTTCTTATCACTCCCACAAACTTCACCCTCTCAGAAAATGATTTTCTTGAATTATTGTTGGATGTAGAAATTGTTAACTATAACACATTTTGGTAGTTAAAATATCTCACTATACAATGAATGTTATTATTTATTGACTGACTATACTTGGTCCTATGAAAGTTTTTTTCTATTTCATTCTGTAAATGTTAACAGCTGATGAAAAAACAAAGAAAATGTCAAATAGGCCAAAAGAAACTGGCACAGTCAATAAATTTGTTTAAATGTGAAGATCTCTTCCACTTAATTTGTCAGTCCAAACTATCTGTGGGAAAATCTCTATCTTGTGTGTAGAACATGTCTCAATGCTCCCTTGTGTTTGTTGAATGTTTAATTAACAGATACACATTCACATAAGATAAATTCTTAGTTGGAGAGAGAGAACAGGAGACTCTTCATCTTTAACTGTTCCAAATCCATGTTATATTGCACCTGATTCTTATTGAGAAAGTCTTTTCAGACAATTTCTTAAGATGGAAGAAGGGGGTTCGTGAGCTATACCATTAAATACCAGGTGGAAAGACAGGGGACAAACCTAGTGATGACTTTTCTATTAAAAGAGGACCACACACCCTTAGACGAATAACCAAATCCGAGTCTGTAAATCTTTCAAGGGTCGTATTCTTGATCTATTTACATATAAGAAGAGGATGGGGCCCAGCTACCTTTAACAGAGATGGGTCATGCACTTTAGTGATTGCCAGTCCCTTCAAAATATACGACATATATTGGATGCCCGTCCCGGACTTTGAAACCCAGCAGACAGTTTAGATAACTATTATCCTAGATGATAAACCCTGGGAATAGATAGATATCTGACGAGGGATTCTAAACTATAGTAGATCAGTGACACTAGATGTGAACAGTATTCATGTGTGAATTGGTGACATTGTACTTGTTTTGAACAATTATAGAAATTGTTACACAAATTTAGATTTCCAGCTTTGTCATGTTTACATATGTTGAATAGACATCATGTGGGGTACTGATTGACTTCCATATGATATGATTGACAATTATAGAGGTTGTTAAACAAATTAAGATTTTTAACTTTGTCACTTCACATATGATAAATGAACATCATGTGGGGTACTGATTGACCTCCATATGATATGAATGACAATTATAGATAGAATATGGCAAGTGACTGATCATTTCTTCTGAAAAAAGGAGGGCCTCTTTCATATAGGTCTATATTTCAGAAAAAGGTGTTCCAGAGGAAATAGAGTGAGAATTTACCATCTACAACATTATTCTCTTTCGAGAAGATGTCTTTCTATAGAGGAATTTGGACTTAGAGCATTTCATCACCGACTGGGAAAAATTTTTCTCCATAGGGAAATCTCTATCAAAATTTCAAGTTCTTTTGGGAAGAGTGCAATCATTCTGGGTACTTCTTTGCTTCTGTCTTTAGCTTGAGGAGCATTGACAGAAAGACAAGAATTTAAGTTGCAATTATTTCTTAGGTCAGATTCTCGTGGTGTATAAGAACTATTTTACTTGGGTCAGCGGACATTAGTTAGTTTTTGCTTGTTAATATTGTGCATGTTATGCTGTATAATTTCAGATCCGGGAAGTGACAGGCTTACCCAGACCTGAGCAAACTGCACAGTATTATTTTTTTTTACAAAAAGATAGGGTAAACAAAAATAGAGCATGGCCGAGGCTGCTAAGTTCCGTGCCCAGACAGTAGAAATAGGCAAACTATGCAATTTAGACGGCCCTGAGCTGGCTAAATTTGTATCAGATGAATTCGACAGGAGGGAGAAGTTGCAGGCTGAAATTGCTGAAAAGGAGAAGCAACGCCTACAATCATATGAATTAGAACAACAGAAACTTCAAGCTGAAATAGCTGAGAAGGAGAGTAAGTTGCAGGCTGAAATCGCTGAAAAGGAGAAGCAACGCCTACAATCATATGAATTAGAACAACAGAAACTTCAAGCTGAAATCGCTGAAAAGGAGAAACAACGCCTACAAGCTTATGAGTTAGAACAAAGGAAACATGAAGATGAAATAAGGGATAGGGAACGAGAACGTCAACATCAACTGGAGTTGAAGAGAATGGAGACTGATCTGGAGATCCGAAGACTAGAGGGAGGGATTCCCCCCACCCCCTCAAACTCACTAGGTTTTCCAGTGACAGAACAACATTCCAACGTCTCGTACCAAAATTCCGGAGCGATGTCATTTCCACTAGAACCATTTAATGAACAGACGGACAATGTCGAGGCTTTTTTATCACGTTTCGAACTTATGTGCGTCAGTTGTGGTCTAGAACAGGAAAAATGGGCGACGAAACTATCGCAAGCTTTAAGGTCTACCTCGTATGACGTGTTCTCTAGACTCACTCGAGAAGAACAACAGGATTACGAAACACTCAAAAAGGCACTCTTGAGCCGATTCGAAGTGGACGGGGACTCTTACAAAGTTCGATTCAAAACCGCAAGGAAAGAACCGGGCGAAAGTTATGCGCAATTAGTTGAAAGGCTGAAATCTTATGTTCAACGATGGGCAAGTCTAGGTAGGTTTGATGAGAGTTTCGAAGGGCTCCGAGAGATGATCATCATAGATCAGCTAAAAGGAAAGATGTCGAATGAAATGAAAGCATTCTTAACCCAGAACGGAGCTGACCGACTAGAAAGCATCATCATCCTAGCCGAGAGATTTGAAAAATCTCAGAAGGAAATCGGAGGTAAGGGACGTTCGGCCAACATTCCCCCTCAGGATAAAACTTCAAAAGCAAAGGAAGGTGATGGCAACTTGGGCACCAAGAAAAATGGGAAAACCAAAAACATCCCTCAGAACACAGCCCAAACAACAGCGAAGGAGGAAAAATTATTCTGCACTAATTGTAAAATTAAAGGACACACATTGAAGAATTGTAGGAAGAAGCCACCTCCACACACAGCTGCTTGTTTGGCCAGCCGAAGAGAGAAAGGAGTGAACACTGATGAAACGTCCAACCAGACACCTCATAAAGACACCGCATCTCATCTTCCGGTTGTCGAGTCCATATTGCTGAATGGATTCAAGACGACCTGTCTCTATGATACCGGGTTATCGTACGACTGTGTTGTATCATCATCCTTAGTTCACCCGGAACAGGTGACAGAGGAGATCGTCGAATTACAGGGACCCCTGAAGAGCTCTGCAACTATGTCTCTTCCGGTGGCAAAGGTGAGCATAGCATCTCGTTATGTCACTGGGACAATCAAGGCTGCAGTCTTAGAAGATCCTATATATCCCGTAATTCTTGGCTGTAGATTTATAATTCTAGGAGAACCTGTTCAACCTGTGGCGATGTCGACGATGACAACTCGATCCCAGACGAAAAAGACTCCGGAAACAACTACGCCAATCCCTCGAAAGGAGGAACTGAAGAGGGCACAAGAAGCCGATAGCACCTTGGAACCCTGCTTCAGGAAACTGCCTAAATCACATTTACCTCCACGTAAAGGTGAGCTGTTTATGAAGTCAGCACTTCTATACAGGAAAGCAGGGAGAACTGGACAAGAGTTCAACCAACTTGTTGTACCAACTCCACACAGGGCTCAGATTCTTGAAATGGGCCACAGTCTACCCTTTAGTGGGCATATGGGTATCAACGCCACTACACAGCGCATTGCAACTCACTACTTTTGGCCAGGGATGAACGCAGACATACAACGGTTTGTAAAATCATGCCCACAGTGTCAGAAAGTATCACCAAAACACCGGACACCACCGGCAATGTTGGGTGATCTGCCCATAACAGGAATACCGTTCGAGAAGGAAGCTGCAGACATAATCGGACCCCTCTCCGCAACGAAGAGGCGAAATCGATTCATATTAACGCTTGTGGACACAACGACCATGTGGGCCGAAGCGGTTCCTATGCCAAGCTGTGACTCCAAACACGTTGCTGAAGCATTATTAGGAATATTCACACGTCTAGGATTCCCCCAAAGAATCTTGACGGACAACGGTTCACAGTTTCGTAGTAAACTTATGGAGGAGACATTTAGACTTTTTCATTCACGCCATATCTTTAGTTCACCATATTACCCGCAATCCAACGGACTTGTGGAGCGGTGGAACGGGACCTTGATTAGTATTCTGCGCAAAATTGCCCAGGAGAATACGGAGGATTGGGATTTGTATTTACCCGCAGCACTATTCGCTTATAGGGAGGTACCCCATCACTCAACAGGTTTTGCTCCAGCAACATTGTTGTTTGGACGACCAATCAAGGGGCCATTGGAGGCATTGCTACGAACATGGACTGATGATCATACAGACGATACAGTCGTGACTGCATCTACGTATGTTGCCGAGTTGAAGAATCGTTTACAACACAGTTGGAAACAAGCGAATGTCAATCTACGTAAAGCCAGACGAAGAATTGCTAGCTACTTCAATCGCAAGGCAAAAGATAGAGAGTTAGAGGTGGGAGAGAAGGTGATGTTGCTGCTTCCAACCAGTCAGAATAAGCTGCAAATAGGATGGAGAGGACCTTATGTAGTGACGGAGAAAATCTCACGTACCAACTACAAGATTTCTGTCAAAGGCAAGATGAAAGTATTTCACATAAACCTTCTGAAGAAATCTAATGAAAGACCCTCAACCACCGAACCTGCACATCTGATGGCCATGAGTGTGGCTACTGAAGTCGAAGAAGGATCAACAATGGGAGTCGAGTACCCACTGCAAGCCAAAGAAACCTTTAAGGATGTGGAAATTAATCCCAACTTAACAAAGGATCAGCAGGAGCAGATTCGGGAACTTATGGTTATGTATGCAGACGTACTTACAGATAAGCCAGGAAGAACTGATTTGGAGGAATTTGACATGAAGTTAAATGACACAGTGCCTGTGCGAGTCAAGACTTACCCAGTTCCTTATGCAAAGCAAAAGACTTTAGAGGAAGAAATACAACAGCTACTCACCGCAGGAATAATTTCACCATCTGAATCACCTTACAGTGCCAGCGTCGTATTATTGAGAAAGCCAAGTGGAGAACATAGATTGTGCATCGACTATCGACAGCTCAATGCTATTTCTGAATTTCAAGCAGAACCTCTGCCTGATCAGAACAAACTCTTCACAGCACTCAACCGAGCGAAGTACTTTACTAGGATTGATCTCAGTAAGGGATATTATCAGATTCCTGTAAAGGAGGAGGTTAGACCATGGTTAGCTTTCAGTACGCCTGGAGGACACTATGAGTTCAACGTACTTCCATTCGGATTAAGTAATGCTCCTAGCGTTTTTACACGTATGATGAGAAAATTACTTGACCCACTACACCATCCAGACATTAGTCACTTTATGGATGATATACTGATCGCAACTGAAACATTTGACAAGCATGTAGAAACACTACATCTTTTGTTCAGACGACTCAGAGAAACTGGATTAACGGCTAGGCCAAAGAAATGTCAAGTAGGATTCCAAGAATTGGACTTTTTAGGTCATAAGTTATCTCATGGACTAATAACTCCACAGGAAGGAAACGTGGACAAACTCAAGAGAGCACCTCGTCCAAAGACAAAGAAGGATGTGAGATCATTCGTATCTTTGGGTGGATTCTATCAACGATACATTAAAGACTTCAATACTCTGTCAGCACCTTTAACGGATCTTACCAAAAAAGGGAACCCAGAGAAATTCAATTGGTCTGCTGAATGTGAGAGAGCTTTCACAACACTCAAACAAGCCTTAACCAATCACCCAGTTTTACATCTGCCAGATCTCAACCAACCATTCGTACTGCGTACAGACGCCAGTGACGTAGGAATTGGGGCAACGCTGTTGCAGAGAAAAGGAGATGAAACATCAGAGCTATTCCCTGTAGCTTATGCCAGCAGGAAATTGAATGCAGCGGAGAAGAATTATAGTGTTATCGAGAGAGAATGTTTAGCTCTCGTATGGAGTGTACAGAAGTTTCAGGCATACCTATATGGAAAACACTTCACTGTACAATGTGATCATCAACCACTTATGTTTCTCGCAGCATCCAAAAATTTGAATGCAAGACTTATGAGGTGGTCACTACTTCTACAACCATACTCGTTCCAGATAGAATATGTCCCTGGAAAGATGAATGTGGGAGCAGACTTTCTAAGTCGACACCCAGTGTCTGATGAACCAGGTCAATCAGATACAGGAGAGAATACATTGGAGTAAATCATATAGGAAAAGCTTGACCACTGTAAATGCTGGAAACTTAGTTCCATACCCTAGAACAATCTGGAGTGGGGCTAAATATATGTCGTATATTTTGAAGGGACTGGCAATCACTAAAGTGCATGACCCATCTCTGTTAAAGGTAGCTGGGCCCCATCCTCTTCTTATATGTAAATAGATCAAGAATACGACCCTTGAAAGATTTACAGACTCGGATTTGGTTATTCGTCTAAGGGTGTGTGGTCCTCTTTTAATAGAAAAGTCATCACTAGGTTTGTCCCCTGTCTTTCCACCTGGTATTTAATGGTATAGCTCACGAACCCCCTTCTTCCATCTTAAGAAATTGTCTGAAAAGACTTTCTCAATAAGAATCAGGTGCAATATAACATGGATTTGGAACAGTTAAAGATGAAGAGTCTCCTGTTCTCTCTCTCCAACTAAGAATTTATCTTATGTGAATGTGTATCTGTTAATTAAACATTCAACAAACACAAGGGAGCATTGAGACATGTTCTACACACAAGATAGAGATTTTCCCACAGATAGTTTGGACTGACAAATTAAGTGGAAGAGATCTTCACATTTAAACAAATTTATTGACTGTGCCAGTTTCTTTTGGCCTATTTGACATTTTCTTTGTTTTTTCATCAGCTGTTAACATTTACAGAATGAAATAGAAAAAAACTTTCATAGGACCAAGTATAGTCAGTCAATAAATAATAACATTCATTGTATAGTGAGATATTTTAACTACCAAAATGTGTTATAGTTAACAATTTCTACATCCAACAATAATTCAAGAAAATCATTTTCTGAGAGGGTGAAGTTTGTGGGAGTGATAAGAAAACCTGGTGTGATGAGATGTGGATAAGCCTGGGTCCATGGTCTGATGGATCCACTTCAGGTTGGGCCAGTTTAGCTTCACTGAAGACTTCTCATTCTCTGCTTAAGGCTGGAGTCATCTGCCATCACAGGTGTTGATCATCTCATTCACTCCTCTTCCCTCCTTGTTGGTTAGGTGTGGCACCAAGACATCACTGTTCAAAATTCATACAGGTATTATAATCCTTTACAGCATGTTCATAGTGCGAACACAACATAACAAAACAAAAATGATAAGATCAGAAGAAGTATTGTTGTGTTACTTTGGGGTGGGTCAGAGATTATTACACTGGATGCAGCTTCTGTTGTCTGGTACCTGCTGTATGCATTTCCTCAGTGGACCTGTAGTTCAGTGAGTAGTGTACAGTCAGACACAGATAAGAGTGATAATGCGATGTTCCCTGAATCATGGTAATCAAGCTGACAGGCAAGATCAACACAAGTATGAGATGCATTTGTATAAATGGCATACATTTAAACATCCACATTACTCTATTTGTTCTACATTGTGTATATAATTGTTTATCTGTACTTTCCAAGGCAACTACTTCCTATTCTAAATCATTTCCTTGTTCCTGCCGTTGTGGTGTGGAGTTGTGTGGTGTGAAGTGTATTGTGTTGAGTTAACTTCTGTTGTGTGGGGTTCCATAGCTTGTACTAATTGTCCTCACATCTACATCAGTTAATATGAGTTTAACTCATCTAGTGTGCTTTTATTGTGGTTCATGTCCAACATACAGAATTTCTGATGTGTATTTGTTACAAAATGTAATCTATACAAGGTCATGACACAATATATTAGAAAAAAAATTATTACTTAAAGTATTTTTCCCTAATACTCTCCTCCTCTCTGTCTACTTATACTTCTCCTACATCTTTTACCAGTGCATATCATGTCCATTCTGTTGGCGACACAGTTGGCTATAGACCAAGGTAATTTTCACCCGTTAGTCTGAGCAGATTAAGTAGGTCGGCTATCACAAATGGTGTTTGTGAACATAAACCTATTTTAAGCAATGCAGTTGATGTAGTGCGTTGTCTAAATAAAATCTGACACATGAATAAACTAATTTCTATCAAATACTATTTGTTTTCAATTCGTAAAGAGAAAAGGAAGAGTATAATTCCTGTTTCAGTTCTTTAGATTGCAAAATAGACAGAATTAAGTACATTTTTAAAGCAAGGTAGTGTTTCGTTTGCACCAGCTGACTATCTCTGCAGAAACGTTTTCCTAGAAGTTTTTTGATGAAAAGCATTCTAGTGCATTGGAAATTTCATCTCGTACATTATTCTGTGATAGATTATAGTCATATGCACATAGTGAAGTTGTTAGATGTAGTGTAGAAAGTCAGAGTTTTGCAGTTTTGAGAAATTATAAGATGTCAGTTTCGCCGGGGAAATGGCGCCAGTATTGAAGTTGCGATCGGCAGTTTTTCACATTTTCAGAGATTTATTTTATCAAAAATACAATTCATTGGACGCACAACACTGGATACCTTTACGTTATACATCTTGGTACCACTTAGATCTGAGAATCACACGCTTACCTCAGACTAGATCAAACTGCCCGTTGTAAAAGTTTGAAAGTTGGACAACACATAGCTTTGGCGACTGCTCGCTCGCTCTGAAGTCATAGAAGTGCGCGGTTTTATTAAAGCGGCGCCCAAGCTGGGGGACGCTATATCCACGTGATGTGTCTCTACCAGTCACATTCTATTCTGTTGACGCTACCTTTTCTATTCTTATCCTGGCATCTGTCTGTCATTAGTATCGCTTAGTGCGTTCGATGTTCTACGGTGCTGTAATTGTTTTGATAATCTCTGGGTTGCTGTGTAACGTTGACGCGCTGAAAATGATGGATAGGTGAATATGTCCCACAGTTGAGTTATCTAACATACACTGTCATATTGTTACAAAAGTGGATTATCAAACATGTACACTGTAATATTGTTAATACTGAGTTATCTAACATATATACTGTCATATTGTCACACACCTAAGTTATCTAACATATCCACTAAAATGTTGTTACTACAGTGGTTTTTATAACATATAAACTGCCATATTGTTACTAAAGTGAGTTATCTAACATATACAATATCATATTGTCTCACAAATTGGTCATTAGTTATCAAACATAAACACTCTTATTGTGTCATGCGTGAGTGAAAAATAAATGCAACATTACGTGCGTTGTTGTGTTATTTGTGGATTCATGTGTGTCTTGACATGGTCAAAAACATGAAAGAGCTTCTTGCGTCTGAATTGTAACCTTGCAAGTAACAACATAGAGTGACCAAGTCTCCATGTCTCGTCACTATTGTACAACATAGAGTGACCAAGTGTTCATGTCTAATCACTATTGTACAACATAGAAAGACAACGTGTCCATGTCTCGTCACTAATGCACAACTTAAAATGACAAAGTGTTCATGTCTCGTCACTACTGTACAACATGCAATGACCAAGTGGCCATGCCTCGTCACTACTGTCACTGTACAACATGCAATGACCAAGTGTTCATGTTTCGTCACTATTATACTACATAGAATGACCAAGTGTTCATGTTTCGTCACTATTATACTACATAGAATGACAAAGTGTTCATGTCTCGTCACTACTGTACAACATGCAATGACCAAGTGTTCATGTTTCGTCACTATTATACTACATAGAATGACCAAGTGTTCTTGTCTCGTTACTCTTATACACTACATAATTTCAAAGTGTTCATTTCTGGTCACTATTATATCATGCAGTAAACACACGCAATGGATAAACAGCTGCAGGGCATTACCATCAACACAAGTATTTATTGGTTATATGTGACTGACTGGGCATTTGGACGTTCAGTAGTTTGCCATACGTCCCTGATGTTGAAGTTGCAAGATGTTGTTTCATAGAAGAATGATGAGAACACCATGGAGGGATGGACAGAGCAATGAAGACATTTTGACAGACGTTAACTTACAAAGAGAACTGGTTACTTGAATCAGAGGAGGACAGTCTACAATCTTTGTACATGGCGTGAGATGGGGACAGATTGAACCCACAGGGCAACAGAAGAGTGTGACATGTCGTCGAGTGCACTCGTTCTTAGAGCGACAGTTTTAGTCACATCATTGGGGCACATTGGAGTCCAGGTGTGGCCACTATAGCGTTCAATGTCTGTATTGTCTGGTGTGTCCTCAAGTATCTACTTCTCTCTTCTAATTCTATTCTCTGGTGTGTCGTATAATATCTACTTCTTTCCTCTAATTCTATTCTCTGGTGTGTCGTATAATATCTACTTCTTTCCTCTAATTCTATTCTCTGGTGTGTCGTATAATATCTACTTCTTTCCTCTAATTCTATTCTCTAGTGTGTCGTATAATATCTACTTTTTTCCTCTAATTCTATTCTCTGGTGTGTCGTATAATATCTACTTCTTTCCTCTACTTCTCTTGTCTGGTGTGTCCTCTAATATCTACTTCTTTCCTCTACTTCTCTTGTCTGGTGTGTCCTCTAATATCTACTTCTTCCCTCTACTTCTATGAGTGTCGATCATCACATGTGAATGTATTTCTTGGGAAGCCGTGGCTGAGAGATTACGATGTCCGCCTTAGGCCCAGAAGCCACCGGTTCGATCCCTGAATATGGATGTAATAGTCCCAAGAATCATTAAATGACATCACGCGTCTCGCTAATTTCTTAAGGTAGTGAGACAGAATGATGCCTCGCCGGGCACGTAAACAGTCCTACGACAGTTGGAAATAGCAAAAAGCAGGCTGTACAGCGTCTGACCTGGCCATTTTATTAGAAATATACCAAGATATCTCCAGATATGTTTTCCTTGTACAGTGACAATATTCTCAGAAATGTTGAAATATGAAAGGAAATATCATTGGAGGAAGACACATACATAACATTAGATACGCAGATCATGCAGTATTGAGTGCATACAATGAGCAGGATTTGCAACATTTAGTAGATCTGGTTGTTGCATACAGGGAACAACAAGGGTTAGAATTAAATTGTAAGAAGACACAGATTAGGTCGTCACTAGGAAGAACGAAATACCACAGTGTAATAGACAAGTAAGTTGCAATATTCTTAACCAAGTGAATCTATTATGAAATCACAATAGAAGAATTAGAAGTATTGGGAGAATTTGGAGTAGATATATTAACCAAAATGTTGAATGATATTTACAGCAGTGGATATTTACCCAGTGATATGCTGAAATCTGTATTTATAGCTATACCAAAAAGACCAGGAGCAATTGATTGTGAAGATTTTCGTACAATTAACCTTATAAACCATATCACTAAGCTTCTACTCAGAATCATAATGAGAAGAACCAAAAAGAAAATAAAAATGGAAATTAGTGAACAGTATGGATTTGTGGAAGGAAAGGGCACAAACAATGCAATTTATACATTACGGACACTAATAGAAAGGCCAATAGAGAAACAGAGAGACATATATTTGTGCTTCATAGATTATACTAAGGCATTTGATAAAGTAAAACATGATGAACTGATTAAAATGTTGGAAGATATCAACATTGATGGAAAAGATTTAAGAATAATAAAGAATGTTTACTGGAACCAAGTAGCAGCAATTAAAATGGGAAATAAAGAGGGTAGTTACGAACAGATAAAACTAGGAGTACGACAGGGGTGTGTCTTGTCACCAGATCTGTTCTCCCTGTATAGCGAAGTAATAATGAGAGAGATCAAAGAGATGCCAGGAATACTAGTTGGAGGTTATAATATAAATAATATACGCTATGCAGATGACACAGT
Source organism: Cepaea hortensis (assembly GCA_963921405.1). Lineage (NCBI taxonomy): Eukaryota > Metazoa > Mollusca > Gastropoda > Stylommatophora > Helicidae > Cepaea > Cepaea hortensis. The sequence goes on along the minus strand of CAWUFQ010000002.1, from coordinate 689,013 downwards.
ATTGGTGGCGGATAATTTAACAGACCTACAACAATTATTAGACCTTGTAGTAACAGAGAGTGCAAGGAAAGGACTCTCCTTGAATATCAAGAAAACAGTAACAATGGTAATATCAAAGAAAATGGTGACACCAAAATGTGACATAGAAATACAAGGGAAAATCCTTAACCAAGTTGATAATTTTAGATACCTAGGGGCATTTATAACATCAGATGGAAGATGTACAACAGAGATTAGGAGCAGAATAGGGCAGGCAAAAGCCGCATTTCCGAAAATGAAGAGTATCTTATGCAATAAGTCACTATCACTGAATGTAAGAAAGAGAGTGCTGAAATGCTATGTGGAACCAGTTTTGCTGTATGGCAGTGAATCTTGGAATGTAAATGAACAAATTAAGAAGAAATTAGAAGCAACAGAGATGTGGTTTCTGAGACGAATGTTGCGAATTCCTTGGACTGCCAGAGTAACTAATGACGACTGCCTGAAACAGGCTAATAAAACTAGAACATTATATACAACAATAAGACAGAGACAAACAGCTTTTTTCGGTCATGTGATGAGAAGAGAGGCATTGAAGAACATCGTAACAACTGGAAAGATCGAGGGGAAGAGAGGCAGAGGTAGACCAAGAGAAGTGATGCTGGATGGATTGAGACGGTGGCATGGAGGAATATCAGCAGCAGAGTTGATCCAGAAAACCAAAGACCGAGATCTGTGGAGAGCCATGAACGCCTACGCCAGCCGGCACGGCACTTGATGATGATGATGAAGTGAATCGGTACAATTATCTCGGAAGTCTTATCATCTGATGGGAGATGCCTTGAAGAGATTAGAATATGAATAGCCTTGGCCAAGATAGTCTTTTGTAATATGGAACACAGACTGACCAATAAGATGTCACATGCAACGGGACAAGAGCTTTGGTTTGCTACATTGAACCTGTGCTTGTGTATGGATGTGAAGTGTGGACAATGTATGGATGTCAAGTGTGGACAATGTAAGGATGTGAAGTGTGGACAATGTAAGGATGTGAAGTGTGTACAATGTATGGATGTCAATTGTGGACAATGTATGGATGTGAAGTGTGGACAATGTAAGGATGTGAAGTGTGGACAATGTAAGGATGTGAAGTGGGTACAATGTATGGATGTCAACTGTGGACAATGTATGGATGTGAAGTGTGGACAATGTAAGGATGTGAAGTGTGGACAATGTAAGGATGTGAAGTGTGGACAATGTAAGGATGTGAAGTGTGGACAATGTATGGATGTGAAGTGTGGACAATGTATGGATGTGAAGTGTGGACAATGTAAGGATGTGAAGTGTGGACAATGTATGGATGTTAAGTGTGGACAATGTATGGATGTGAAGTGTGGACAATGTATGGATGTGAAGTGTGTACAATGTATGGATGTCAATTGTGGACAATGTATGGATGTCAAGTGTGGACAATGTAAGGATGTGAACTGTGGACAATGTATGGATGTCAAGTGTGGACAATGTATGGATGTGAAGTGTGGACAATGTATGGATGTGAAGTGTGGACAATGAGTAAACACGCTGACAAACATCTGATGGCTGTGGAAATGTGGTTCCTGAGAAAAATGCACAGAATACAATGGACAGACAGAAAAACCAATGACCAAGTCCTACAAGAAACAAACGAAAATCGTAAACTGATCATAGAAATTAGACGTAGGTATTCAACATTTGTTGGTCATGTAATGAGAAGAAATAAATTGGTGAACTTGGTAACACTTTGTAAAACTGGGTGGAAAAGATCAAGCGGAAGGCAGCGAAGTAAATACCTGAATTGCTTTACCACGCGGCATGGTCGAGACAAGCAGAGTTCTGTTACCCGTTTTCTGATCAGTGAAGTGGTGAAACCTGTAGAAATTCATCGACGAATGAAGGTCTAGTATGGTGATGCATGCCTATCAGTCCAGCAAGTGTGTGAATAGATATAAACGTTAGTTGCAAATCCTTTGCAGAACGTTGCAGTCAACACCAGACTATTGTTATGTTGTGATCTCTTGGCAAGTTTACTTTCAGTAGTTTGCCATTGATTTCTGAACGACCAGCACCCATGCCATTAACGTTTAAAAAAAAAGCTAGCTCAACACGGTCTGCAGCCAAATAGCGCACAGCTGTGATTGGAATGCGGGTATGCGGGATAACGAACTGCGTCCGTGATGTCTTCACCACGGAGCCGGCATGAGTGGAGTAGGAAGTGGCTAAACGGAGTGACCTCTGTGATAGACAGTTCACGGCCGTGTCAGAGACACCGAGTAGTGTGACCTCTGTGACAAACAGTTCACGGCCGGGTCAGGGACACCGAGTAGTGTGACCTCTATGACAGACAGTTCACGGCAGGGTCAGGGACACTGAGTAGTGACCTCTGTGAGAGACAGTTCAAGGCCGGGTCAAGGACACCGAGTAGTGTGACCTCTGTGACAGACAGTTCAAGGCCGGGTCAGGGACACCGAGTAATGTGACCTCTGTGACAGACAGTTCACGGCCGGGTCAAGGACATCGAGTAGTGTGACCGCAGGGAAGACAGTTCACGGTCGGGTCACAGACACCGAGTAGTGTGACCTCTGTGACAGACACTTCACGGCCGGGTCAGGGGCAACGAGTAGTGTGACCTCTGTGACAGACAGTTCAACGCCGGGTCAGGGACAACGAGTAGTGTGACCTCTGTGACAGACAGTTCACGGCCGTGTCAAGCACACCGAGTAGTGTGACCTCTGTGACATACAGTTCAAGGTCGGGTCAAGCACACCGAGTAGTGTGACCTCTGTGACAGACAGTTCAATGCCGGGTCGGCGACAACGAGTAGTGTGACCTCTTTGACAGACAGTTCACGGCAGGGTCAAGTACACCGAGTAGTGTGGTCCTGTGACAGACAGTTCACGGCCGGGTCAGGCACACCGAGTAGTGTGACCTCTGTGACAGACAGGTCACGGCCTGGTCAGGGACACCGAGTAGTGTGACCTCTGTGACAGACAGTTCACGGCCGGGACAAGGACACCGAGTAGTGTGACCTCTGTGATAGACAGTTCACGGCCGGGTCAGGGACACCGAGTAGTTTGACCTCTGCGACACACAGTTCACGACCGGGTCAGGGACACCGAGTAGTGAGACCTCTGTGATAGACAGTTCACGGCCGGGTCAGGCACACTGAGTAGTGAGACCTCTGTGACAGACAGTTCACGGCCGGGTCAGGGACAACGATTAGTGTGACCTCTGTGACAGACAGTTCACGGTCGGGTCAGGGACAACGAGTAGTGTGACCTCTGCGACACTGTAACATGATGGATCAGAATCTCCCATTCCCAGCCCGACACATTCATAAAAATACTTTAAGTCTGAACGGGGACCATCCCAAATTGAAGGGTTATTCTTAGATCGAATGTTCCAGAACGAGTTAGGGGAGGGCAGCGGTATGCGCTTGCTTATTCATTGGCTAATAAGTAATGAGCCCACGCTATTCCTGGGCCATATTTTAAAATCTAATTAGTTTGAGCGGGGATTCCACCAGGAGCGGTCGCTAGTTTGTGATGTGATGACCCAACAATGCCCTGAAAGATTCTATAATATATTGTTCTCTGGACAACAGGTACCACTTTAAAACATACTTTAATGTTGTGGATGCCTAGTGAACGAAAGAGAAGAATATATGAGTATTTTGTGAATAAAATGTGAAAGTTAAAAACAGAACTTCTGTGCGCCAGTATTCTGGATACTGCTTCTTCAACCTTGACATGCCTTTCACGCTGTATACTCCAAGTGCATATCAATCCCTTGTTGTGACTGGTTGCGTATGCTTGATGAATGTATAGTACACTCATGCAAATTCGCAAACCCAAACCCCTTGTGCATTCTTCATGCCTAGGATGACTCATTCTTAAATCAACTGTACCTTTGCTCTCGCGAGTTAACATATGGCAGTCTGGATTGGAATGAGTGATGTAAACATGTACAAGTTCCTTTGTAAAACGCTGAGACTGTTGGAGTGAATGAGCTGGTGCTTTGATAAGTAGCCTCTCACATTAGTAGAAAGAAAGATGCTTCAATATCAATATGTAAACAGGACGGTGATGGCACGCCAGAATTGCTAAGTCCATGTGATGCCTGGTGGCTACAAGCTCAAGAGAATTAATATAATTTCTCTTTGAAGTATTACACTGGTACCTCTACTGTTGGATGGTTCATATAAACTAGTTCCTAGAAGGACAATAGGTGTGTGAACCTGTGTCTTAGTTGGCTGAATATAATGTATGGCTCATGCAAATTTACAAGGACTAAACATGTTTTTCCCATATGTGCTTTGGTGCATATGTGAACAATTGCTATGCAATTGAGCTTCTGTTACCTACTGTGGACATTACTCAGTGGGGAAAGAGCACATGATGATGATGATGTACCTGTGAGTCAAGTCTGTCTGAGAAAAGGGGTGAGGTCTGGCATTGCTGAGTGAGTGTATATGGAATAGGACATTCATGCACCACCATCACAACCACTGGAAGTGATGTTTGGGCTACTAATTGGGTAAATGCCATTAGTTAATACATAATGCATATTGCAGTTGTAAATGCCTATTTTCCATTTCCCTTCACAATCCCTGTCCCATGTTGCTATGTCATGATGATTGCTGTACTGTGTCTGGTCCTCCTTGTGCCCAGGTCTACTGTGGTTCAAACATGGTGGAACTTAGACCACATAAATGCTTGTAATTGTGTTAAGCTACCCTGTCTCAGCATATAGTCTTGTGATTACCACAGATAAGGGTGAATTGAACACACATCACCCACAGTACCTCTGTGACAGACTGTTCACGGCTGGGTCAGACACACCGAGTAGTGTGACCTCTGTGACAGACAGTTCACGGCCGTGTCAGGCACACCGAGTAGTGACCCCAGAGAATGTTTAACTACACGAATCCAAGCACTTTTTAGGCGCTGGTGGTCTTGCATTGAACGCGATGGTGACTATATCGAATAATGATACATGTGTTCATTATTTTTCAGAATACATTATCCTAACAAACAAACAAAACTTATTTTAGGTTTCCAGTTGACGCCCACTCGTAGATAGGAAGGACATGGGCTGTGATGTATGGGATAGCCAAGGATAGCAGAGCTTAGTGTAAGTTGTTTGAGGACCTGTATCCTCATAGGGGACAGAGGACAAGAGAAGTAGCACTGACATAAATACGCCAATCTATATACCTCAGAACTGTGTACATGGAGATTTTACTGTCTATTAACGGCACATGGGACTTAAAACATGTTTTAATTTGCACCGTTCAATTAATAGGCAACACGTGTCTACTTCGTGAGCTGATAAGAGATGACATATGCCGCGATATAATTTGCAGACTTGCTTGGAAAAATTATTTTCAGTTGATTGCATCTACACACTACGACTGGATTACAGCACATATCGGTGTCATTATGGACTTTATGTTGTGATGCATGATTGCTGATTTGTGAAGACTACACATTCTGGGTTTGAATACAGGACTGTTTCGTGTGTTGTGTAATGTGATAATTTCAGGGTAAGGTTTATAATGACTTTACTAGCATGATATTAATATATAAAAGCAACCTAATTACAGCAGTAAAGGTGACTGAGGTTATTAACACAATGAATACAATTTATCATCGACAGATTTGTTGCTGTCTCTAACATGGGTCCTGCAGGCCAGCTGGCACTGATCCTTGTCGTTGGGTTCTTCTTGTCTTCGCTGGGGCAAGATCACTGTATTTACCAGGTGCTCACTCTACCTATTTCTGTGACAGAGATGAAGGGAAATGCCATTGTATTTAAGAGGTTCTCACGCCCATCTAGTTCTGTGACAGACATGAGGGGAAATCGTCATCATCCAGTGCTTTGAAGGCTGGCGTGAGCGATCATGCCTCTTCACAAATTACGATCTCCGACGTCATGGTCAATTTTATTTCGAAGCGTGATTATCTTGTAAAAATACAGCGGTGGTTTCCCCTTGCCTTCCGCCGGTTTGTGTATTGTTGCTTCTACTAGCCTTTGTATAAAGAGACAGACCCTGCAATGCAGCCAGGGGGAAGAAGTTATATATGCCGCCTCCTACCCGCCGATGGCCACGTCATAGAGTATTGAGGGGAAATACCGTTGTAAGAAGTAAGAACTGTTCTGTGACGATTGAACTCACAAGTCTCAGTTTTCTCAGTTTTCTGTCCATGACTCACATCCACATGTTGCAACAGGAAATATGCAAGCCCTGAAAGATTTCACTGTAACGTGGCTGCTGATGGGGGTCTGACTACTGATTAATCTCTGCAATACTATGGTCAGCCTACGTTTGATCTCATTTTACCAGCTGCCAGTGTTGCTGATTGTCGAGCTAAGATATTCAATGTTTGTGACGTTTGAATTGATAAGAGTTAATTCCGTGTCCTGTATAGCAAGTGGCTGTCAGTGTTATTTGGCGGATTGTGATTTCTATTCAAGTTTAACTTCAGTAGTTTGCCACTGCTTTATAAATAACCGGCACTCATACCTTTATACGGGAACTATCGAAAGTTGCTGCCTAATCGCCCGCAGATGTGCTTCAAACGCAGTATCGGGATTACTAACTGCATTCGTGACACCTTTGTCACACAGCCGGTTGAATTGATAACTGATTATAAGTAAACGGTGACCTGCCCCTGCGGCGAAGGGGGAACGAATGCAAATCGTAATACAGAATACCGTGTGTGATGCGCAGATGTGGGCGATTTGGAAGCAGACTGCCTTGCGTTGGTATCACTACAATGGTTTGAGTTGGCGTCGTTCAGAAAGCAATGGCTAACAACTAAACGTAAACTTGCCCAGGAATCAGACACAGCCAATAATGTTGGAGTTGAATGCTTCTGTAAAGTATATGCAGCTATAACTAACAGTGAGTCCACTTCGTAGGCCCATGGTGCTAGGTAAGATGTGAGATACACAGCTGAGGGAGTCATTATTCCTGGCATATACCAGGATGCCCGTAGTGCCACGTTGTCTGTTCTTGAAACCAGGATATTAATTGATTTAGTGCCGAAGGATATTATATCGCCAAATGTGAGCTTCCATCGGAAAGAAGGACAATTTATCGTCATACTAGCCTGTGGTCACTGAGACGAGGCGAGTTAGTTGGTGGGGCAGCTGACTATAATCTACCTCAAAACTCTATGACGTGGCCATCAGCGGGTGAGAGGAGCCACATATAACCCCTCCCCTCCCCACCCCCCCCCCCCCTCTGGTGCCTTGCAGGGTATGTCGTTTACACAAAGGCTAATGTAGTCAACCATACTCAAACCGGCGGAAAGCTAGGGAAATTCACCACTGTATTTTACCAAGAAAATCATGCCTGTAAACACAACAACAACAACAACAACAACAACAACAACAACAACAACAAAATAAACCTACCACAAACATTAGACAGAGGCAGTCACCGATTTTTGCCACATTATGAGAAAACAGAATCTGGAACATGTCGTCAACCGGCAAGATTTGTGGAAAGAGAGATTGAGGAGGACACGGTGAGACGATTCTTGACATTCTTGTGTCATGGCATGTAAGGTATTCAACACACGAACTGATCCTTGCCGTCGGAGATTTCACTTTGTGGAGAGGCATGATCACCCACGCTAGCCGGCAAGTCAATGGATGATGTGGTGATGATGATGATGACGATGTTAAGGATCAAGGTGTTATTTGTTTGTTGTGTGGTATCTTCCGCAATGTCAATGCTGAGTGAATGGAACTTTACATTATAATACTTGTTCATTTGGTTGTGTTCCATGTTTGGTCCAAACCCACATTTTGAGTGACACTGAATCGGTTGGGAAGAATATATTGATGTGTATGTGTTTACATGGTTGCGGCTTCTATATGTGTTAATGCATGATTGTGGCTTTTATATATGTTTTATTTGAAGGAATGCGACTGTTGTATTCGTGTTTGCAGGAATGTGGCTGCTTCGGTGTCGACATTGAATGCGGCTATAAACAATTCACCTCTGTTCCTCCATTACTTGCGACACAGCAATCAACTTTTACATCTCTCAGTTTGGATGTGAGTATTACATTTTACATCTCACTAATTAGATGTAATTAGCATATGCTACATCTCACAATTTGGATGCAAGTGTCACATATCAAATTTTACATTTTGGGTGTAAGTATTACATTTCACATCTCACAAGTTAGATGAAATTGTCACCTTTTACATCTCTGAGTTTGGATGTAAATATCACATTTCCCATTTAACAGTTTGGGTGTAAGTATTACATGTCACATCTCTTAATTTCTATGAAAGTATAATATTTCACATCTCCAAAATTGGATGTAAGTATTAATCTTCACATTCCACAGTTTGGATGCAAGTATTACAGCTTCCTGTGGGCAATATTGTCACTAATCTTTTAGCATTTGTATAATAGTAATATGATATTGGTATTTTACAACAGTTGTTGCAACTATCATTATGTCTGTGTATCTGTCTCTTTGTCCGTCTGTCAGTGTTTTGTCTGCCCGTCTTTCTGTCTGCCTGCTCTTTTGAAAGCCTTGAAATCTATACCAATCGCAAATTGACTATGTACAACATATCTTGGATTTTTCCCAGATGAACCAGATTACCACGATACCAGCTCTAAGTTTACCAGCCAACCTGACACAAATCTCCTTGGAAGGAAATCCTATCACCACCATAGATGAAGATGCATTCGACGGTTCAGCCTTGACTTTGACCACACTATCGTTCTCAGGCGCTCTATTTACGAGAATCCCAGATGCCTTTCTCCATCTGCATGCACTGACAGAACTTAATTTTGGCACATCAAACATCACAGACTGGAACATTAACGCAATGAAGAACATTGGTCAAACACTGAAGACATTTTATTTGACACAGAACGGTCTCCAGATATGGCCAGACTGCATTCAGTATTTCTCCCATCTAACTTCTTTAAGTATCACATGGTCATCCATTGAATTAATCCCAGATGATACATTCGACAGCATGGGCAACAGTTTGACATTTCTAACATTATATGGTAACAGTCTAACTGCAGTTCCTAAGGCTCTTTCCAAGCTGAAATCTTTGCAGTCTCTATATTTAGGTCAGAATAAAATAGTAGACATCACGTGGCTTCCTGTAGAGGCTAGGTTGAATTCGTTAGCCCTTGATAACAACAAAATTTCCGACGCAAATTTACTCACTAAAATAGTCAGTAGATACGCTGATAGTTTGAATGAATTTGGTATAACCAGCAATCTGCTAACAGTTATCCCTGATTTTTCATCTCTCCAGAAAATAGACCAATTTTATTTTGATGCTAATCGAATAAGCGATCCCTATTCTGGTTCACTGCCTTTGAATATTTCCACGTTAAGCTTTGGCAACAACTCACTTCCCTCAATTCCCAATGTCATTTTAAAGTTGAAATATGTCACGGGACTAGATGTAACCTCCAACAGTATTCGTGGCATGAGAGGGGATGAAATACCGCAGTGGGTCAGCTTTATTAACATAGATTATAATTTTATTACAGAAATAACTGACACTAGTTTCCCAGCAAATTCTAGTTTAACATCCTTGAATATGAACTACAACCCGGTGTCACAGATTTCTCTTTCTGCCTTTAAAAATGTTCCGCTTTTAACAGATTTATCCATTGAGGGTTCGAAGCTGACCCGTGTGCCCCTGGCATTTGCATCTCTGGTAAATATTAACTACCTTGACATCAGCAACATCAGGAGCCTAATTTGTACGTGCCAGGAGAAAGATTTAGTTACCTGGTTTAAGAGATTCAATGAATACAGTGTTTCTGGTAATTGTGGGGACACTTCTGTTTATTTTTTCTTTGTCAGTCTAAGCCCATCTTGTCCCACGGGTGAGTTATCTTAGGTATACAACAAATAACAACAAACCAATCATGTACCACAGGTGAGTTATCTTAAGTATATAACAAATAACCACAAGCAGGTAGCGTTGTGGGTCAGTGAGATGTTAGGACCAGCACATGCTGCAGTCTGAATGTATGCAGGAATATGTGGCCATTCTTTCTACCACATGTTGTAGGCTGCATGCATGCAGGAATATGTGGCCATTCTTTCTACCACATGTTGTAGGCTGAATGTATGCAGGAATATGTGGCCATACTTTCTACCACATGTTGTAGGCTGAATGTATGCAGGAATATGTGGCCATTCTTTCTACCACATGTTGTAGGCTGAATGTATGCAGGAATATGTGGCCATTCTTTCTACCACATGTTGTAGGCTGAATGTATGCAGGAATATGTGGCCATTCTTTCTACCACATGTTGTAGGCTGAATGTATGCAGGAATATGTGGCCATTCTTTCTACCACATGTTGTAGGCTGAATGTATGCAGGAATATGTGGCCATTCTTTCTACCACATGTTGTAGGCTGAATGTATGCAGGAATATGTGGCCATTCTTTCTACCACATGTTGTAGGCTGAATGTATGCAGGAATATGTGGCCATTCTTTCTACCACATGTTGTAGGCTGAATGTATGCAGGAATATGTGGCCATTCTTTTTACCACATGTTGTAGGCTGCATGTATGCAGGAATATGTGGCCATTCTTTCTACCACATGTTGTAGGCTGAATGTATGCAGGAATATGTGGCCATTCTTTCTACCACATGTTGTAGGCTGCATGTATGCAGGAATATGTGGCCATTCTTTCTACCACATGTTGTAGGCTGAATGCATGCAGGAATATGTTGGAATTCTTTCTACCACGTGCTGTAGGCTGAATGCATGCAGTAATATGCGACCATTCTTCCCACCTGCTTTTCTGCAAGAATCGCACACGGAATCACACCCTCGCCCGACCGCTATGATGACTTGATAAGCGCATTGACTCATATTTGTGTTATTTCAGTTAAACATACACATTGTGATTCTCTCATGGATGAGTTATTTTAGATATAAATATACACGATGATTGCTTCCCGCTTGAGGTATTGTATATATAATTACGCATTGTGATTGACCTTCACATGAGTTATTTTAGATATAAATACACTTTGTTACTGCCTCATATATATATATATATATATATATATATATATATATATATATATATATATATATATATATATATATATATATATATATGGATATTATCGATTAATTAATCGATTCATTGTTATTTTTTATTAACGCTAAACTGGTTGTAACGATTAATCGAAAACTGTTCTCCCATCGCTTATACAAATGAACCGAAAGTCTAAAAGTAACAACATGGCAGCGGAAATATATAAACGAACTTCCGGACGATTATATGAACATTTTGGTTTTAAAATATTGGCTGGTGGAAATATTGAAAATCCTGAAAAGGTTTATTGCGTTCATTGTATTAAATCGTTTGGCTACCATGGTTGTAACAACTTTTTTACTTACCACCTCGAAAACAAACATCCACTACAGTATCAGAAACTTCAGCAGAGACGGTCAATTGCAGCATCGTCACCTACTTCGAAGCAGGCTACTTTAAGTCACTTTTGTCGTTCGTCTGATCGTCCAGTGAGTGCTGCATTACAACATGATATGCAAGTATCACTTGCAAACTATATTTCTAGTAGTGGCAGACCAAAATCAATTGTAGATTACGACGGCCTTCAACAAGTATTACGGATAGCAATGCAATATGCTTAATATAAGCTACCTTCCCGCCGTACTATTGACAAACTGTTGACTGCCACGTATTACAGCACAATTCAGAGCGCAAAAAATCTGTGAAAAACGCAAATGGAATTGCGCTAACATCTGATTTTTGGACATCTCTAGGTAGCGAAAGCTATTGTGGAATTACTGGCCATTGGATTGCCGATGACTGGAAATTGAAAAATGTTGTTCTTGAATGCGTGAATGTTATTGAACGTCATTATTCTGACAGTGTTGCCGAGTTATATAAACAGTTTGCAATGGACTGGAATATAATGAACATAATTCAGGCTCCAGTTACTTACAATGCAAGAAATATGGTTTCAGCTGTTGATAAAACTGGTTTTGTACATATTCCTTGTTTGGCTCATGGCTTACCACTGAGCATATTACATGATTAAAAGCCACTGATACCGAAACATTGTTTGGCAAATGTCGAAAAACTGTCCAACATTTTAAACATAGTGCTGCAAACACAACCTAGTTGCAAAATTGTACTGAGTCACCATTGTGTAAGCTGCAGCAAGATGGAACAATAATTTTTATTATGCTACAGAGTCTTTTACAGGCCAGAGAAGCATTAACTGTCTTTATGTCAGATGAAAAGAAGCAATACAAAGGTCCAAATCTGTCAGATTCGGATTGAGAGAAACTTTCGAAATATGTCAACGTTTTGGACTTATTCTGTCAGACCACGTACCTGCGTGACGGTCAAGATTATGTTTTATGTAATTGTGTATGTATTGCCACCACTGTCATCGTTGACAAAGCATATGACTGGAAACGATGATGATCCGGGTTACATAGCTAAATGTAAGGCAGCATCTATTAATGACTTCAGTGAACGGGCAGCTAATATGACAAGTATTTAAATGTACAGATTGCAATAGCACTTACTCCGCGCTGAATTTGGTTTAACAATTAGCAAAAAGAAGACACAGAATATGTCACAAGGTGCACATGGGGTACTATAAATCTTTATTGACGACGCCGAACTAAGGATGGTAGACTATTTTACATATCTTGGATCAGTGGTAACTAGCAAATTATCCCTAGATCTGGAGATCAACATCCGGATTGGTAAGGCAGCAACAACAATGAACAGGTTAAGAAAAAAGTTTGGGAGAACAGGAAGCATACTGCCAAAACAAAAGTCCTTGTCTATCAAGCCTGTGTCCTTAGTACTCTTCTTTATTGCAGTGAAACCTGGACAACTTACTCACACCAAGAGAAACGTTTAAACAGCTTTCATATGCGGTGTTTGCTAAGAATTCTTGGTATTAAGTTGCAAGACAAAATCACAAATACTGAAGAATTGGAAAGATCAGGTTGTGTGACGGTTTATTCCATGCTCTTCGTAGACTTAGATGGATAGGACATCTTAGGAGGATGGATGATGGTAGAATACCAAAGGACATCTTTGTTGGTGAATTACAGATGGGTAAAAGATCTCAGGGCCGGCCTCTACTACGATACAAACATGTGTGTAAGCTTGACATGATTGATACAGACATTGATAATGCCCATTGGGAGCAAATCGCCGCTGAACGTGTTGCATGGAGGGCAAACATCAGAAATGGAATAAAGAGAAAGGAGAAAATTATTGCAGATAAGTCACACACCGAGTGTGTGAGACGTAAGATGGCGCATGATGGTGGAAATTACCACGTGTTCACATGCACCCACTGTAAACGGACATTTACAGCGCGAATTGGCCTTATCAGTCACATTCGCTACCGCCATAGGTAAAAGTTATTATTCTTTTTAAAGCACAAACTATCGTCTGTCAAGAAGGCAAGGTGCCAATGTAATCCGCGCTACAAATACCTGGAGTGTTTGTCAAAAGATGCAAAAGAACGAACTTGGTCACGTATTGGTATTGAACAACAAATAACAGTTGCTGTTCATGCTGAGCAGATGGAGACTGCTGCAACGAATGATGCTGACAATGGCAATAACACTATATTTGAACCAAATGAAAAGCGTATTAAGCTATTAGAGTCTGACTCAGACACGGAAGATCATGTCGACAGCTAATCTGATGAATTGCTACGTTATAAAATAGAGATGAAAGTTACTGAATCGGTTGACCCTCCACAATGGTGGAAACGTAATGATCATCAATAGCCAAAATTGGCATTCCTTGCCAAGATCATTCTGTGCATAACTGCTACCTCAGTTCCATGTGAACTATTGTTCAGCTCTGTTTGGTAATATTGTTAATAAGACGCGCGCGTCACTTGAACCAAATACTGTCAACATACTCGACTGTTTGCATAGTTTGTTATTAGATGACATATGAACAATACACTCCAGTGTTATGTATTTTTTTGACAAATACGAATATAATGTGAGATATGTGACTATTCATTTTTAGTTGTATCAAAACTTAACTATTGATTAATCGTTAATTTTTCTAACACGCACTAATACACACACACACACACACACACACACACACACACACACACACACACACACACACACATATATATATATATATATTGTGCCACATTTGAATGATCTTACATACTTGGTCATATTGTCCCACAAGTGAGTTATCTAACATATGCACAGTCATACTGGCCCACACCCACAGCTTACACAATGGTGACTCAGTACAATTTTGCAACTAGGTTGTGTTTGCAGCACTATGTTTAAAATGTTGGACAGTTTTTCGACATTTGCCAAACAATGTTTCGGTATCAGTGGCTTTTAATCATGTAATATGCTCAGTGGTAAGCCATGAGCCAAACAAGGAATATGTACAAAACCAGTTTTATCAACAGCTGAAACCATATTTCTTGCATTGTAAGTAACTGGAGCCTGAATTATGTTCATTATATTCCAGTCCATTGCAAACTGTTTATATAACTCGGCAACACTGTCAGAATAATGACGTTCAACAACATTTACGCCTTCAAGAACTAAATTTTTCAATTTCCAGTCATCGGCAATCCAATGGCCAGTAATTCCACAATAGCTTTCGCTACCTAGAGATGTCCAAAAATCAGATGTTAGCGCGATTCCATTTGCGTTTTTCACAGATTTTTTGCGCTCTAAATTGTGCTGTAATACGTGGCAGTCAACATTTTGTCAATAGTACGGCGGGAAGGTAGCTTATATTAAGCATATTGCATTGCTATCCGTAATACTTGTTGAAGGCCGTCGTAATCTACAATTGATTTTGGTCTGCCACTACTAGAAATATACTTATCCGGTCCTACTTGGCCGGTCCTAACAGAGCAGCTTCACCAAGTCTTTACAAACATATGGGTGAACGAGACAATGCCACACGATTTCAAGGACGCGTCAATAGTGCACCTTTACAAGCTTAAAGGAAACCGCCAATCCTGTGACAACCACCGAGGCATCTCCTTGCTTTCAATTGAAGGGAAGATACTCGCCAGAATTCTTCTCAATCGTCTCACGGCCCATCTCGATTCAAGGTCTTCTTCCTGAGAGTCAATGTGGCTTCAGAAAAGAACGAGGAACTGTTTACATGATTTTCGCTGCAGGGCAGCTGCAAGAGAAATGTCAGGAACATAATTGCAAAATGATCTCCACTTTCATTGACCTTACCAAGGCTTTTGCTACAGTCAGCAGAGAAGGACTGTGGAAGATTATGGCAAAATATGGCTGTCCACGAAAGTTTGTCCAAATAGTGAGGCTATTTCATGATAGTAGGCAGGCAAGAGTACAGGAAAATTGTGAACTGTCTGAGCCCTTTCCTGTCACCAATGGAGTGAAGCAAGAATGTGTCCTGGCACCAACACTGTTCAGCCTCATGGTTTCAGCTAATATTGACGAATGACTTCGAGAACAACGACATTGGAATAGACATAAACTACCGCATGAATGGAAAGTTACTCAATCTCAGAAGGCTGAAAGCTCAAACAAAAAAATTAACAGCGACACCATCAGAGAGCCCCTGTTTGCTGATGATTGCGCTCTATATGCCAACTCAGAGGCAGACACGTAACACAATGTTTCAGCTTTCTCGCCTGCATGTGCCACCTTTGAGCTCAATATCAACTTAGAAAAGTCTGTAGTTATGTACCAGCCAGCTCCAAGTATTATTCACACCGTGCCGAATATCAAAGTGAATGGTCATAGACTAGGTGTTGTGGACAAATTCACCTATCTTGGCAGCACTATGTCACAGGCTGCCATATTTGATGACGAATTGAATGCAAGAATCTCCAAGGCCAGCGCGGCCTTTGGCAGACTGTACAAGAGTGTACAGGACATAATTGGAATAAGCCTGCAAACAAAGCTAAAAGTCTACAAAGCAGTTGTATTATCCACACTGCTATATGCTTGTGAAACCTGGACTGTTTATCAGCCACTTGCTATAGTGTTTTTTTTTTTGTTTTTTTTTTTGCCTCAATATAAAATTCAATATCTCAGTAACCAACTGAGAGAAAATGATGAGATTTAGTATATAACCTTATCATTATGTCCACCCAACAAAAAAAAAATTATTTTTGTTTTGGAGATTGTACAGCAGATTTCAATGTTTGTTTATATGTTGTATATATTTTTCTGCCCCGCCATTAATGCCATCATTTTAAGAGTATTACAGCGCCAGCAAGACACATTCGCGCTGTTTTTAAAATTATCTGGCGGTCTTTCTTTTTTGCACAGACTGAGTGTTATAGCTCAGAGGTGTCGTCAAACTGTGGGTTCTTTCATGATACGTTATTATATAAATAAACTAGCTGGCTCGGCCAGGTTCCTGGCGGGGATCTATCTATCTAACTATCTATCTATCTATCTATCTATCTATCTATCTATCTATCTATCTATCTATCTATCTATCTATCTATCTATCTGTCTGTCTGTCTGTCTGTCTGTCTGTCTGTCTGTCTGTCTGCCTGCCTGTCTGTCTGTCTGTCTGTCTGTCTGTCTGTCTATCTATCTATCTATCTATTTATCTACCTACCTACCTACCTACCGACCTACCGACCTACCGATCTATCTATCTATCTATCTATCTATCTATCTATCTATCTATCTATCTATCTATCTATCTATCTATCTATCTATCTATCTATCTATCTATCTATCTATTTATCTATCTATCTATCTATCTATCTATCTACCTATCTATCTACCTACCTAACTATCTATCTATCTACCTATCTATCTATCTATCTGCCTACCTACCTACCGACCTACCTACCTACCGACCTACCGATCTCCCGATCTATTTATCTATCTATCTATCTATCTATCTATCTATCTATCTATCTACCTATCTATCTACATTCCTACCTATCTATCTACCTACCTACCTATCTATCTATCTACCTATCTATCTATCTATCTACCTACCTACCTACCGACCTACCGATCTATCGATCTATCTATTTATCTATCTATCTATCTATCGATCGATCGATCGATCGATCGATCGGTCGGTCTGTCGGTCGGTCCGTCGGTTTGCCTGCCTGCCTGCCTGCCTGCCTGCCGGAACCAACCCACCCACCTATCGACCGACCGACCGACCGACCGACCGACCCACCCACCCACCCACCCATCCACCTAGTCAGCCAGCCAGCCAGCCATCCATCCACCCACCTACCTTTCTGCCTACCTACCTACCTACCTACTTACCTACCTACCTACTTACCTACATACCTACGTGTCTGTCTGTCTGTCTGTCTGTCTGTGCTATTAAATATTGATAAAAGTTACTGGAAAAAACGTCAGGACCATGTGTTGAAAGAGGAAGAGGACTATTGAAGAAAGGATGGATTGAATTTTATGCAACCGAGAGCAATCATCAACTTACTGGAATCGTCCGACACAGGTTAAGGTCAGAGCAGATCGCAGACCTTAATCTACGTACACACTTACTGGGATATTTTGCTCCAACTATTCAGACGAATTGCAGGCCCTAAACATTACAGCATCAGCATCAGCTGAAGAAACAAGAAGGAAATGAAAAATAAGGTAAGAAATATATTCCTTCTACTTTCCTGTTAATTTACAAATTATTTACCCCGTGCCTCTGTAAATTCTCTGTCTTTACTAATATTACACATTGCACCCCTCTCGGGATTCTCCGTGGTGAAGTGGTTAAGCCGTCTGACTCGGGCTCCGAAGGTTGTATGTTCGATTCCGCGCCGCGTCCTTTATTTCACGAGTGCATTTTTTCGGAGACTCCTGAGGGTCGTCGCTGGAGCTACGGAGTTCGTGCTTTGTGCGACGCTTTCCGCACTGCAGAAAGAAACTGAGCCATATGGGATAAAAACCCGGTGCAATGCAGCCGATCCTGTCTATTTTAAGCTAGTTCTTTCATTGCACCCACTCCCATACGAATCCGGATACGCCTTTGTGTGTCATCAGAATTTGCAGGTCGCCCATTACCGTAAAAATAACTTTGTTAGCGAGAAATCACTAGTTGTTCAGCAAAACATCAAAGGAATGTCGCCGCTTTCAATGATTTAAGTTGTTTTTTTTTTTTTTTGGACCTATCAAAGACATATTCCTTGGGTGGGGGTAAATATAAGACGGCTGGAAAAATTTCATAACGATGCAACAGACAGTTTTCAAAATAATTGATCGTAAATGAAGGCAAACAAATGTGGACATACTATAGGAAATTAAACCACTTCCACTCAGTCTGCCTTACGAAGCTACTGAAGATTAAATGGCAAAGCAAGATCCCAGACACTGAAGTCCTAGAAAGAGCGTCCATGTCCAGTATCCACACTATACTAATGAAGAATCAGATTCTCTAGGCTGGTCAATTGACTCGCATGCCAGATCACAGGCTCCCTAAACGAATTGTTTTTAAGGCGTTTACCACAACGCTCCCAAGGCGGCCAGAGGAAACGCTTTACAGACTCTGAAAATCTCACTGAATACTTTTGGAATTCAAGAGCTGTGAAAAAAAGGCACGACAGAAAAACCACTGCAATATATCCACCTCCAGAAACGTCAAGCATTCTTTCTTCACATTTTCTAAGAATATGTCGAGCCAAAATAGGTCTTATCAGCCATCTTAGAACTCACGGCTCCATACTTTCAACCCCACTGGATGAAATGAATGGTCATCATCATTCTTGAAGGACAAACACCACATTGTTATTATTGTCCCTCAAGAGTTATCTAACGTATACACTGCCATACTCTCCCACACGTGAATTATCTAACATGTACACTGTTATACTGTCCCACAAGTCCGTTTTCTAAACTATACACTCATATTGTCCCACTTATGAGTTATTAAACACATACATTGTCCTTTTGCTCACAAATGTTTTATTTAATGTATACACTGTTGCATTGTCTCACGAGTGAATTATCATACACATTTTTTTTTTTTTTTTTTTTTTTTTTTTTTTTTTGGCATATCCTTTACAGGACATAGCTGTCAACACCAGCATCTTTCAGCTGTATGTTGATTTCTTGGCAAGATTACGCTCAGTAGTTTGCCATTGCTTTCTGAGCAGCCGGCTCACATACCCCGTAAGTCGTTGATGCGATTCGAACCACCGCTGATTCTTACCGTCATCACGTCAACCCACGAGAGTATACGAGATTACGGAGAAAAGTCATAACCTCTAAGCCACGAAGCCGGCATCATACACATACACACTCATATTATGTCACATGTGATTTATCTAACATATTCAATTGGCATATTGTATCACAAGTGAATTATCTAAAATAGTCACTGTCATAATTTCCCTCAAATTAGTAAAAAATAAATGCAACATGACTTGTGGTGATATGTTATTGTTTGACTTATATGTATCTTGACATATTCAACAACATGGAACAGCTGCTCGAGTCTCAACTGGTGCGTTGTAAGTTACAACATAGAATGACCAAGTGTTCATATCTCGTCACTATTGTACAACATAGAATGACCAAGTGTTCATATCTCATCACTATTTTACAACATAGAATGACCAGGTGTTCATATCTCATCACTATTTTACAACATAGAATGACCAAGTGTTCATATCTCATCACTATTTTACAACATAGAATGACCAAGTGCTCATATCTCATCACTATTTTACAACATAGAATGACCAAGTGTTCATATCTCATCACTATTTTACAACATAGAATGACCAAGTGCTCATGTCTCGTCACTATTTTACAACATAGAATAACCAAGTGTTCATATCTCATCACTATTTTACAACATAGAATGACCAAGTGTTCATATCTCATCACTATTTTACAACATAGAATGACCAAGTGCTCATGTCTCGTCACTATTTTACAACATAGAATGACCAAGTGCTCATGTCTCGTCACTATTTTACAATATAGAATGATCAAGTGTTCATGTCTCGTCACTATTGTACAACATAGAATGACCAAGTATTCATGTCTCGTCACTATTGTACAACATAGAGTGACCAAGTGTTCATGTCTCGACACTATTGTACAACACAGAATGACCACGTGTTCATGTCTCGTCACAATTGTACAACATAGAATGGCCAAGTGTCCATGTCTTGTCACTATTGTACAACATAGAATGACCACGTGTTCATGTCTCGTCACAATTGTTCAACATAGAATGGCCAAGTGTCCATGTCTTGTCACTATTGTACAACATAGAATGACCACGTGTTCATGTCTCGTCACAATTGTACAACATAGAATGGCCAAGTGTCCATGTATCGTCACAATTGTACAACATAGAATGACCAAGTGTCCATGTCTCGTCATTATTGTTATGTGCAGTAAACTCGCACAATGAATGAACAGCTGCAGGACGTTACAATCAACACCAAGATGTATTGTTTATCTGTGACTGACTAGGCAATGTGACGTCCAGTAATTGACTATTCATTCGTGATGTAGAAGCTGAGGAGATGTGGTTTCATAGAAGAATGACGAGAACACAGTCGAGGGATGGAGCGATAAATGAAGCCATCTCACCAGAAGTTAGCTCATAAACAGAACTGGTTATTTGAATCAGAAGGGAACAGCCCACAATCTGCACACATGTCACAAGAAGGGGACAACTGGGGTATTGTCAGGAACCCACAGTGAACCAGGGTGACGTGTCGTCGAGTACACTCGTTCTGTGAGCGACAGTTTTAGTCACATCGTTGGGGCACATTGGAGTCCAGATGTGGTGACTATAGCGTTCAATATTTGTATTGTCTGGTGTGTTCTCTAATATCTGCTTCTTGCATCTACTTCTGTTGTTTGGTGTGTCCTTTAATATCTACTTCTTTCTTCTACTTATATTGTTTGGTTTGTCGTCTTATATCTACTCATTTCCTCTACTTCTTTTGTCTATAATGTACTCTAATATCTACTTCTTTCCTCTACTTCTATTGCCTGGTGTGTCCTCTAATATCTACTTTTTTCTTCTTCTAGTTCTGTCTGGTGTGTCCTCTAATATCTACTTCTCTCCTCTAGTCCTATTGTCTGGTGTGTCCTCTAATATATATTTCTCTCCTCTGCTTTTATGAGTGTCGATCATCACCTGTGAATGTATTTCTGAGAACGCCGTGTCTGAGAGGTTACGTTGCCCGCCTTTGGCTCAGAAGCCACCAGGTTCGAACCACAAATACGAATGGATTGTTTCCAACAAACATTTAAAGACATCACACTCCTCCCTGATCTCTTGGGTAGTGAGATGATCGGATACCTCACCGTTCACGTAAAAAATCACAAGACAGTTGGAAATAGCAGAGAGTAGGCTATGAAGCGTTAACTCTGGCACTTGTATTAGGAGTAGACCCACGAATAGACAGAACCCGTTGCCTCGGAAACAATCTGTCTAGAGCTAGAGGATGTAAACGTGACACACATGCTGGCTGGGGTCGGACACTGATGTCAAGGGTTGCTGAGGCACTCCCATAGACAGAGCAACGGCAAAGAAGAAGAAACAAAAGAAGAAGAGGAAGACGAAGAAGAAGAAGTGCATTTCTGGTATATCTCACAACGGGTGTGTACATCTGACAGGATTCTTCAATCAAAACGTAACACTGTTGTCATTGTGTAACTGGTGTGTTTCTTATCTATACTCATGTCTGCCGACACGGAGGTCATGTGCTCAAATTCTCATGGGGTCAGATTTAACACTTGACCTACACTCACAGGTCGGCCCAACACATAATGTGCACCAGGTAATGTCTGAGTAATAACAAGTGGCCGCCGTAATCTTGACCACATCACCTATCGTGTCCCGACTGGTCTATACAAACATCGGCAGGCACCATTTGGGCAGAATTCCCTCCGGAGTGTTATTTGTGATTTGTGAACTTAGTTATGTCACGTGACCTTGTTTTACCAGTTCTCACTTTGATTGTAAATAGCCTACCTGGTCGTGATTGTTTATTCGGGACTGGTAAAGTCGTACAATTTCTCTGAGCTAATCAACGTCAGGGTAGTTTAGGACAGGTAAAGCTGTATCATTTTTGTGTGCATATCAGAGTTAGGTTAGTGACGTGACAATTGCTGTAGGCGAAGCGGCCTTAAACCTACCAATCTTAAACAACGATTCAGGTGACACCAGTGCTAATGGAAGTGTGGACCATCTGATGTTGTGTTTAGAAATCATATACAATGTGTTTAGAAATCATATACAATGTGTATAGAAATCATATACAATGTGTATAGAAATCATATACAATGTGTATAGAAATCATATACAATGTGTTTTTCGTCTTGTTCACTCACTTTCAACTGAAAAGTAGTCCATGCCCGTAGCGCACTGGACTGATTGTTGCGTGTGGATTAGCTTCCCCTGTTACCAGTGTCCCTCGCCATCAAGCTTCAATGGACGATCGAGAGGGGCTGGACCCGAAAACAAAGGCTTGGTTCTTTGAGGAGGTCAAGGCTGATTAATCTGTGTTTCAGTGTTGTGCCAGGGCACGCGGGAGTAAGAAAAAAAGGAACTAGCATACAGTCGGAGAGCTGGGCTACTGTAGGGGGCAGACGAGCACTGGGCTACTGTAGGGGGCAGACGAGCACTGGGCTACTGTAGGGGGCAGACGAGCACTGGGCTACTGTAGGGGGCAGACGAGCACTGGGTTACTGTAGGGGGCAGACGAGCACTGGGCTACTGTAGGGTGCAGACGAGCACTGGGTTACTGTAGGGGGCAGACGAGCACTGGGCTACTGTAGGGTGCAGACGAGCACTGGGTTACTGTAGGGGGCAGACGAGCACTGGGCTACTGTAGGGTGCAGACGAGCACTGGGTTACTGTAGGGGGCAGACGAGCACTGGGCTACTGTAGGGTGCAGACGAGCACTGGGCTACTGTAGGGGGCAGACGAGCACTGGGCTACTGTAGGGGGCAGACGAGCACTGGGCTACTGTAGGGGGCAGACGAGCACTGGGCTACTGTAGGGGGCAGACGAGCACTGGGCTACTGTAGGGGGCAGACGAGCACTGGGCTACTGTAGGGGGCAGACGAGCACTGGGCCAGACTGACATCCTGAACGCCATGATGGAGGCAGGACGAGTAAATGACGCAAGGGATGGATGTGATTCTGCAAATCTGATCACACTTCGAGTCAAACGGAGTCAAGCTGGACGAGAACGCCATGTGGGAAGCCAAAACATAATCGTCAACCAACACAGAACTGGGATCGTCTGTCGCTACACGCTGCGGGAGATGTTGAGGAGAGGATCTGGGCACTTGTGGACTAATAGTTCGATGTACAATGAGGATGATCTGTTAATTAACTAATTAGCTCACATAAGTTATTACTAACAGACTCAACGATTTAATTCCAGGTTTGCTAGGGTAGCATACATGTTCCATAAGACATCTCTTCTGGCTGTTGGGCTCATCTTGTGTCCGCTGGTGTCTGTCGAATGTCCTGTCCAGGTGAGAGAGATATGTATCTCAAGGTGTAGACAATAAACGGGAGCAGCGATGGGGCAGTAGAAAGCACGCTTTCTCAATGACAGGGACATACGCTGATTATGTCATGAGGCTGTCTGACCAGGGTTGAACCCCTGGGTTCATCATTTTCTAAGTGTGGCAAAGGTTGGTCACCTATTCCTAGGTGCCCACAAAATATGATAGCGCTGTCACATCACGGACCGATAACGGGGACACATGTGTCAGTTGTCAGTGTTGCAAGTAAACTAAGTGGCGTTAATTTATTTATTTCCACGCCACTACACAAATCTGGTAAATTATCGCAGCGCCATATTTTAGCCACATGATCCTTGCATGCGTAATGTGATCAGTAGGAAGTAAGCCGTCTTATCTAGACAGTATCTGTCCTGATGTCCAATAAAGAATGTACCCACCTGGCCTACAGCGGTTACAGGGAATGTCCTGATGTCCAATAAAGAATGTACCCACCTGGCCTACAACAGTTACAGGGAATGTCATGATGTCCACTACAGAATGTCCCCACCTGACCTACAACGGTTACAAGGAATGTCCTGCGAAGTCAAGATGACCAGCATTGAACCAGTCTGTTGTGATGCTTGAAGAAGCGCCCTCACACACGTGAATGCTGCTTGAGAAAGTGTTTGGTGTCAAGACAGTAGAACAATGGCAAGTGTTTGAGTGGCCCGTGAAAACGCGTGGAATAAAGTGATGTTGTGATTAACGGCAATGCAAGAGAACATGTGGAATAAACTCATATTGTGATTAACGGCAATGCAAGAGAACATGTGGAATAAACTCATATTGTGAATAACGGCAATGCAAGAGAACATGTGGAATAAACTCATATTGTGATTAACGGCAAAGCAAGAGAACATGTGGAATAAACTCATTATGATTAACGGCAATTCAAGAGAACACGGGTCACTGCGAGTGTAGGAGCACCTCACAACGTACAATGTGATTTCCTTGGAGTACCCAGCATATACTCTCCAGATGGCGGCCTTCTTGTGTCTTATCCTCAGATCTGCGCTGAACGGACAACGATTCAGGGATGCTAATGATTATCTATCAATCAAGTCACTCAAGGGAGAATTGTCAAACAACGGATTCCAGAACTGTTTCCAATATGTGTATGATTAAAGTCAATAGAACTGAGGTAAAGCTGTCAAAATTTAAACAGTATAAAATAATACAAAGTAATGAAGCTTTACATAAAACATTTACGGAAAATATTTAACATTGCGGCGACTAACCTTCATCTGCAAACAAATAAACATAACACAACATATAAACAAGGGAAAGCCACTACAGTGATTACATTAAGACATAAGAACGAATTGAGAAGAATGAAACTATGATTAAATATGTCAACAATAAAAACAACATGAAAAAAAATGCTACTTAACTGAGAATCAAAGGCTGATATACTAACACGAATCTTAACGTTGATGCTATTATATTGACAGCAATGAGTGTTTGTGGTGTGATGGGGTAAAGGTGAGCGGGTGGTAACTGTTGGTCGTAGAACATTACTCTTCAATTCTTGCATTGTAAATTTACCACAGAAAATATTCATTAGAGCACACATTCCAATACACAGTGTATACTCGCCCAGATACATGCATTACAAAAACACTTGACGACTTAGAACCAATCATCCAGAATGGAAACATGCATACCATATAGACAGGCAAGGCACTGGATGATGATGATGATGATGTTGATGATAGAAGGATACATTGTGAGACAGGCAAACATACAGACATAAGGTTAGTGAATTTGAATAACGAAGACACAAACAATAGATTGCACGATGTATTGCATGACATATCTTACTGCGTCTCGACAAGTACATAATGCATAAACTGCACACAACAACGTAGACTAAAACAACAAGATAAATCCTTTAAGCTGAATTATACAACACATATTCACGCAATAGTTTAAATTGTCTACGACGGTAATTTTAAACTGGATAGCATGTCTTTATGTTTGCACAAAACTGGTTTCTGTAAATAAATGGTAGTTGCCTCTGATAGTTTTAACTTGCGACCATTATTTATGTCCCACAACACACGTAAAGCATTGACAATCACAATCACATGACTGGTTTCCAAAGTGTGCCGTCCAATTGATGATGCATGAGTATTGCGGTGTGTAGTCTTTGCAAGGTTACCGGAGTCTGTGTTTATTATATTATCAATCCAATTGGGTATGTGTTCTTCCACCTCTCTGTTCTGCCGATGTAGGTAGATTCGTTCTGTTTTATAGGATTAGTGGTGACTGAGGATCTGTATCAGATTTCTTAACGTAATGAGAGACATGATCATCAACACCACACGGCATGGACTATAAGACAATGTTGTAGGGTCCTACAAAGTGTTTGGTGATGCAGTTCTGCTCCCTTGATACATTAAGATAAGAACTAGTCTGGCGTGTGTGTGACATGTAAAGGGCTGCTTCTTGTAGCCGAAATACCCCAACGTGAGAAGTTGTATGTATTCAATTACTAGGCACGTTTCACGTACCTGTCAAAAATAACATGTCAATAGTCCAAACTTGCAGTAATATAAGATACAATATAGTTGATGACATATTGTTGGCTTTGTAAACAACAATGGGAGTATTATTTTATGTGTCAAAGAGAATCACACATCATTTTATTCCATGCATTTAACAAATTTCCAGATATGTGTTGTAAACTGATAGCGATTAGTTACCTATCACAAGGTTATTCACCATCTGATAATAAATTTTCTACTTAATGAACCAACTTTGGATTTTTCAAAACCAGAAGTTAGCTCGGTTACATCCCTTGTGGCCTATACAGAAATTATCTCCGTGGTTGTATCCCTTTATAATTTATGTAATCGCTATACCAATTGTCTTCACTCGGTTGAGGAAGATAAACTGCAGAGAATATTCTTCGTTTTATGAAATGCTGCTTTTGCTTAGATTCATCTACATTTACGGACAATAAGCAGACACGATGAGAAACATATTCTCATCATCATCATCATCATCATCATCATCATCATCATCATCATCATCATCATCATCATCATCATAATCATCATTATCATCATCATCATCATCATCATCATCATCATCATCATGTGCCATGCCGGTAAGCGTAGGCGGTCATGTTATGCCATCTTACTCGATCATCAGAGTCGTGGATCAGCTCCGTGTTTCTGTCTCGACCATGCCATGTGCCCAAGCCATCCAGGTATATAATTATTGGTCTTCCGCTTGGTCTGTTCCCTTCCATCCTGCCAGTTGTCACCAAGTTCTCCAAATCATTTCTTCTCATAACATGTAGAAATAATTTTGACTGTCATTTGTTTCTTGAAGAACATGTTCATTGGTTTTTCTGTCTGTCCATGGTATTCTTTGCATTTTCCTCAGAAACCACATTTCCACAGCCATCAGATATTTTTTCAGCTTGTCTACTCATTGTCCACGCTTCACATTCATATAAAAGTACAGGTTCTATGTAGCACTTCAACACTCTTTTTCTCGTTTCAATTGACATCTTTTTATTGGTCAGTATGCTTTTCATCTCGAAAAAGGCTACCTCCGCCATGGCAATTATTGTTCTAATCTCTTCAAGGCATCTCCCGTCAGATGTTATGACTGTTCCGAGATAGTTGTACCGATTCACTTGTTATATTCACATTCAGACGTGCACACACATACAACCACATACACACACATAAACACACGCATACACACGTATGGACACACGTACACACCAACCCATCCACCCACACACTTACTCACACATACACGCTGCCTCACATAACCTCACCCTCTCACTCACTCATTTACTCTCTAAACCCCACTAACTCACTCTCTTACTCGCAAACAGACAAGTACACAGACACACACACTCACCCACTCTCTCTCTCACTCATTAACTTCTCATGCACTCTCTCACTCACCCACTGTCTCTCTCTTGCACACTCACTCGCTCTCACACTCACCCACACACGCACATACACACATACTCGCAAACTCTCCCCCTCACTGACTAACTCACTCTCCCTTACCCACTTACTCACCCGGCGGCTCTGTAACTCACACTCACTCACTCACTTTCTCACTCTCTCACACAGACAGGTTTACACACAACACAACCTCTCTCTCACACTAACTCATTCTCTCACTCAATCTCTCAAACATACATGTACACAGACATTCACTTACTCTTTCACCCTCGCAGGCAGACGCGCATACACACTCTCTCACTTTCTCTGTCTCATACTCACTCTCTCACTCACATTCTTTCTCATCCACTCTCTCACCCACTCTCTCACTCACACAGTGTAAAATGATAGTGAAAAATGACAGACAGACAGACAGACAGACAGACAGACAGATAACGCCACACAGAGACGGGATAGAGACAGGTAGAGACACAGAAAGATACCGATAGACACAGACAGGGAGAGACATAGACAGAGAGACAGACAGCGAAAGACAAATGGAGCTAGAGGAAGACACAGACACACATATATATATATATATATATATATATATATATATATATATATATATATATATATATATATATATATATATATATATATATATATATATACAGACATGCAAACAGAAACACAGATAGTCAGAGATACAGAGATCGAGTTAGACATAGACAAACAGAGAGAAATATAGACACACAGACAAACAGACAGCCAGACAGAGAACCTGACAAAACGACAGACAGACAGACAGACAGACAGACAGACAGACAGACAGACAGAGTGACATACAGACAGAGTGAGGGGAGGGGGGGGGGGGGTTATTCTCATGTAACTGAAGACAAGAAGTGCAGAGATAGAAAGGAGAATCATCATCATAGGACACTGGTCAAATCCAGTGGCAAATCCTTCTTTATCAGACCATCATTGTGATCAAATTTCGTCATTGTTTCCAGAACAACCGACCCCATTGTGAAAAGCAACGCGTGTCAAGGAAAGGAGCTTCCTACTTAAGTGTGTACTATATAGGCGTGCATCGAAGAGTGCTCATCCCCCTGCGTAGACTTGTTATCATTGGCGGGAACAGGTGTCATAACCTGTCGATGCTTATATTGCCTGGCCTAGTCTCAAATCCCGGCTTTAATTACTCAAGTAAATGTCTTTTTACAGCCGTTGGTGTCTTTTTCAATGTGCGATTTATCTTTTTATGACATTAACTGACGACTGGTAAACAAGTTGAAAGTTGATGGCCCAACCAGATAGACATATACACGTCGACAGATGATACCATAAATGACAGCTGGTACCTCTTTGTTTATTAGTTAGTACTGTCTGTTCTAGAGAATATAAGCAAGACAATACGAGCATACGAGATAGTCCAACTGCCAGGTGATCAACAACGGACAACACCAGCATTCTGATCAGGGAATCTGATTGCCAACAAGTCTACCACACTGCAAACACTGACCGTGATCACCAACATGAAAGCCGTATGGTGTGTGCTGTTGTTGCGTTTTCTCTGTCTGCAAGCTCTAGGACAAGACAATCGTAAGTTGCACAGAGTCCATCATTTGTTGTGTGTTGTATGTACAGCATCTATGCAGCATTTAGTGGTTGCGTTTATAGTATACAGTGAGTTTGTGTGGAGAGTGGAAACTGCAAGGCTCCGGGTGGAGTGGCTTGGATCGCTCGACAGGACGCAGAAAGAGATTGTGTTGTGGATTTTCTGCCCAGAGCATGCAGGAGTGCGGGGCAATGAACGGACTGAGAGATTAGCTGTTGCTGCTCCTATGTGCGGAGAGTTACTTTATGGCAAATGTGATGTGGCAAAGGCTCTCCGAGATGTGGCATTGCAATATTGTATGGTAGATGTGATGTCGGGAAGACTCTCTGGGATCAGGCGGAGAGCTACTGTATGGTAGATGTGTTGTGGGGAAGGCTCTCTGGGATCTGATTAAAAGGCATGATACTCTTATAAAAACCATACTGGAGGGTAAGGTTGAGGGCAAGCGAGCAAGAGGTAGACAACGATACAAGTGGGAGGATAACATCAAGAGAATAACGAACATCAGCCTGACAGAATGTACAGACAAGGCAAGAGACAGACAGTGTTGGAGATCCATTGCAGCCAACCTTCATTGCGGAGACGGCACCTGATTGATTGATAGGGCTACAGTATGATAAATGTGATGTAGGGAAGGCTCTCTGGAATCTGATGGAGAGTTACTGTATGATAAATGTGATGTGAGGAAGGCTCTCTGGGATCTGATGGAGAGTTACTGTATGATAAATGTGATGTGAGGAAGGCTATCTGGGATCTGATGGAGAGTTACTGTATGATAAATGTGATGTGAGGAAGGCTATCTGGGATCTGATGGAGAGTTACTGTATGATAAATGTGATGTGAGGAAGGCTATCTGGGATCTGATGGAGAGTTACTGTATGATAAATGTGATGTGAGGAAGGCACTCTGGGATCTGGTATAGGGCTACATTATGATAAATGTGATGTGAGGAAGGCTATCTGGGATCTGATGGAGAGTTACTGTATGATAAATGTGATGTGAGGAAGGCTATCTGGGATCTGATGGAGAGTTACTGTATGATAAATGTGATGTGAGGAAGGCTATCTGGGATCTGATGGAGAGTTACTGTATGATAAATGTGATGTGAGGAAGGCTATCTGGGATCTGATGGAGAGTTACTGTATGATAAATGTGATGTGAGGAAGGCTATCTGGGATCTGATGGAGAGTTACTGTATGATAAATGTGATGTGAGGAAGGCACTCTGGGATCTGGTATAGGGCTACATTATGATAAATGTAATGTGAGGAAGGCTCTCTGGGATCTCTTAAGAAACCTTGACTGCCCGCGTTTATTGACGGAACATATGATGATGAGTGGGATGATAATGACTGTATGGTACTGGCACAGGATACAAGCATGAAGGCTGGGCTGTCTATTTCCTGCCCTGATACAAGCATGAAGGATGGGCTGTCTATTTCCTGCCCTGATACAAGCATGAAGGCTGGGCTGTCTATTTCCTGTCCTGATATAAGCATGAAGGCTCGGCTGTCTATTTCCTGCCCTGATACAAGCATGAAGGCTGGGCTGTCTATTTCCTGCCCTGATTGCACTTCTCATTCAACATGGACAGTCTCTGGTGTTCACCTTATATAAATGGAATGACCCAGAAGTGCCAGGGGGTTGAGTGGCCTCGAGGTATGGTGTTCACCTTATATAAATGGAATTACCCAGAAGTGCCAGGGGGTTGAGTGGCCTCGAGGTATGGTGTTAACTTTATATAAATGGAATGACCCAGAAGTGCCAGGGGGTTGAGTGGCCTCGAGGTATGTTGTCCACCTTATATAAATGGAATGACCCAGAAGTGCCAGGGGGTTGAGTGGCCTCGAGGTATGGTGTCCGTCTCGAGTGCTGGAGGTCTCGGGTTTAAAACCGGTGAGGGAGGGGATTTTTCTCACGTGGACTTCTAGTAATAACATTTCCCCTGGTCTCTGGGTAGTGAGATCGGATGCCCGTGTGTTGTTGCGCACGTACAATTATCCCTTGGCCGTTGGAAATCGAAAAAGAGTTGCCTAACGCCGCTGCCCGGGCAAAATTTCGAGTTAAAAATCTACCCAAAAGTATTTCAGGATCCTAGCCTGTTCTACGAAGTTCGTGCACTGGGCTGAGATTCTCCGGATTCAGGCTTGAGTTAGGAGTAGAATGGAGCACTTTATGGGTTACACCCGTGTGCCGTGATGTGGATCCGTCGACTAAACTAAACTAAACCCAGAAGTAAACCCCTCAGGTGATAACGTTACATAAATGGAAGGACCCAGAAGTCAACCTCTCATGTTGTCACGTGGTATACATGGAAAGACCCTGAAGTAAACCTCTCAGGTGATCACGTGGTATAAATGGAAAGACCCAGAATTATATGTAGACAAGGAAAAGAGACTTATGTGAAGTCACAGATGCCAGAGACACATCCAATATGAGCCTCGACACAGATCATAATATGACGGTAGTAGATAGAACAGCCAAATTGATCACAATACAAGCATGAAGGCTGGGCTGTCTATTTCCTGAGTAGTTTGTCTGTCTGGCTGTCTGTTTGTCTGTGTGTCTATATTTCTCTCTGTTTGTCTATGTCTAACTCGATCTCTGTATCTCTGACTATCCGTGTGTCTGTTTGCATGTATGTATATATATCTCCCTGTGTCTGTGTCTTCCTCTATCTCCATCTGCCTTTCGCTGTCTGTCTCTCTGTTTATGTCTCTCCCTGTCTGTGTCTATCGGTATCTTTCTGTGTCTCTACCTGTCTCTATCCCGTCTCAGTGTGGCGTTATCTTCTGTCTGTCTGTCTGTCTGTCTGTCTGTCTGTCTGTCTGTCTGATATTGTTGTCCACGTGGTAATGTAGCCCAGGCAGCGGTGATGTGGCCTCTAGCAGGCTTGCCTGACCGCCCGGAAGTCATGAGTTCTAATCCCTACCAAGTCGTGTTTTACCGTTAAATGACTTGAGTTCTGAGCCAAACCCAGTCCAACATGGCTACCAGAACATGTGCAGTCAGGTCTTAGTAAGATATGACTGAGCTACCGTATAACAGTAGACGGTACTACCTGGTTTCTGTTAGCGCCGAACGTTGGGCGGCGCTTACCAAACTCGACACCCCACATTGTGCCAACGGATTCGGGCGGAAGAGCGCAATTGGGAGGGTACAAGCCTTACCCTGGTGCGAGGAAATGCAAGCTAAAGACAAAATTGTCATGGCAGGGCAGACCAGGCCCTAAGCCTTGGTTGGCGACTGGTCTAGGATCGAAGCTCCGACAGGCGGACAGTTAGAGCATTGCTTTGCTGATCCGGCAGCTTCTGCAGCTTGTCTTGTTCCAGATGTAGGGGTGTTACCTTTCCTCTGGAGTAAACTAGGCAGGCCGAGAGAGGGATCATGCTGCATGGGCAACACATGATCTCTATATTTTAGCCCAGGTTTTGTGCTATGGAGAGGCAATAACTCCATCCCTGGTCTTAACTGGTCTCGGAATCAAAGCGAGAGGCAACTGTTACGGGTTATAAGTCCTTGTCAGTTGGCGTAGATATGGGGCGCCACGCGTTGCTTCTGACGTTGGGAGACACCTATAGGTGTCACTGATCAGCTACCGCCCGCCTCAAGCTGGGCAGCCCCCAGCCAATTGGGTGCTGATCCGCCACAGCCTGCCTGCTTCAATGGGTGCTTGAGGCTAGGACAAAATCTGAATCGCAGGCTGTAAAACCAATGCACCAGGTACAAACAAAAATAAAAATAGAAACCTCAAGCTACGGCTTGCAACCTGGAACGTGAGAACCATGTGTCCAGGATTTTCCACTGACTTGACCAATATTGACGATGTGAGAAAAACGGCTGTGATTGATGCCGAACTCAATCGTCTTAACATTGATATTGCTGGCCTGCAGGAGACTCGCATCGCTGAGGAAGGGTCACTCAGGGAAAACAACTACACCTTTTTCTGGAAGGGTAGAGGGCATTCAGAAAAAAGGCAACACGGTGTGGGCTTTGCAGTGAAGAATTCGCTACTGGGAATGATTGAAATTCCAGCAGGAGGAAATGAAAGACTATTGTCCCTGCGCTTGGCAACCTCTTGTGGGTTTGCCACCATTATTACTGCATATGCACCGACACTCGATTCCTCTGATGATGTGAAGGATTTGTTCTACGAGGAGTTAGACTCCGTGATCAAGGCAGTTCCAAAATCTGACTACATTTATATGCTCGGTGATTTCAATGCTCGTGTGGGCAAGGACTCGAGTTCATGGCCAGTGTGCCTTGGAAAATACAACATCGGTCGCATGAATGAAAATGGGCAAAGGCTGCTGGAGCATTGCACCAGTAATGACCTATGTATTACAAACTCTTTTTTTAAAACAAAAGAGATGCATAAGGTAACATGGAAACATCCAAGATCCGGCCATTGGCACCAGCTGGACTTCATCATCACACGGAGACAACATCTGAACCATATATCATTGACTCGTAGTTACCACAGTGCTGACTGTGATACGGATCATTCTTTGGTTGTTGCAAGGGTTAGACTGAGACCAAAGAGAATCTACACAGCTAAACACAAATCTAGCCCCAGGATTAATATTATTAACACACATGATCTTGAAAAGTACTTTCAGTTTCAACAGCAACTTGAAGACGCTTTCACTGATACACCAGAAAATTGTACAGTAAATGAAAAGTGGGGTCAAATTAAGGAAACTCTTTATAAAACTGCCGTAGGGGTTTACGGCACTGTGGATCATAAGAGGCAGGACTGGTTTGCGGCCAACAGCGAGACTCTGCAGCCCTTGATTGATAAGAAGAAGAAAGCTCTCTTAAGAAACAAGGAAAGACCAACGCGTAACACTCTGAGTGAGCTAAGGCAAGCTAGGAAGGATGTGCAAAAGGCTGCTAGGCAGTGTGCAAATGATTATTGGATCAAGTTATGTGAGTCCATTCAAATCGCAAGTGATAAGGGAGACATAAGAAGCATGTATGAAGGAATAAAGAAAGCCTGTGGTCCAGTGATCAAAAGAAGTGCACCATTGAAAACCTTGACTGGAGAAATCATCACTGACAAGAAACGGCAGATGGACAGATGGGTAGAGCACTATTTGGAGCTTTACTCAAGTGAGACCAAACTAGCGTTTGATGCCCTCAACGCCATAGAGGCTCTACCAACTCTTGACCACCTGGACACACTTCCCACCATAACAGAAGTTAAGTGTGCTATAAATGAACTTGCATCTGGCAAGGCTCCAGGTAAGGATGGGATTCCAATAGAGGTTATCAGGAGTGGGCAAGACACACTCACTATACAGATCCACCAGCTAATAGAGCTATTCTGGCGTGAAGGACAAGTCCCACAGGATTTCAAAGATTCAAGCATCATAACACTGTACAAGAACAAGGGCGATCGGAGCGACTGCAACAACTATAGGGGTATCTCACTTCTGTGTATTGTTGGAAAAGTATTTGCCAGAATTGTTCTGCGCAGACTTCAAGTCCTAGGAGATCAAGTCTACCCCGAATCACAGTGTAGCTTTCGACAGAACCGGTCTACCACTGATATGATATTCTCATTGCGACAAATGCAAGAAAAATGCCGTGAACAGAATCAACCACTGTTTATTGCCTTCATCGACCTCACAAAGGCATTTGATTTGGTCAGTCGTGAGGGTCTGTTCAAGGCACTAAAGAAGATTGGCTGCCCACCAACTCTTCTGTCCATTGTGGAATCGTTCCACACAGGCATGAAGGGTATAATCAAGTTTGATGGTGCAACTTCTGAAGAATTTGAAATCAAGAGTGGAGTTAAGCAAGGTTGTGTACTAGCTCCCACCCTCTTTGGAATATATTTTCACTTCTACTGAAATATGCATTTCGTGATCAGGATGGTGGTATATACATTCACTCACGCTCAGATGGCGGCCTCTACAATGCTCAGAGATTGAAGGCTAAGACCAAAATTAGGAGGGTACTGATCAGAGAGTTGCTTTTTACAGATGATGCTGCAGTTACGACCCACTCTGAGGAAGAATTGCAATGTCTACTATCTGCATTCTCCAATGCTTGTTCTGAATTTGGTTTAACAATTAGCAAAAAGAAGACATAGTAGACCATTTTACATATCTAGGATCAGTGGTTAATAGCAAATTATCCCTAGATCAGGAAATCAACATCCGGATTGGTAAGGCAGCAACAACAATGAACAGGTTAAGAAAAAGAGTCTGGGAGAACAGGAAGCTTACTGCCAAAACAAAAGTCATTGTCTATCAAGCCTGTGTCCTTGGTACTCTTCTCTATGGCAGTGAAACCTGGACAACTTACTCACACCAAGAGAACAATTTAAACAGCTTTCATATGCGGTGTTTGCGAAGAATTCTTGGTATTAAGTGGCAAGACAAAATCACAAATACTGAAGTATTGGAAAGATCAGGTTGTGTGACAGTTTATTGCATGCTCAGTCTTCGTAGACTTAGATGGATAGGACATCTTAGGAGGATGGATGATGGTAGAATACCAAAGGATATCTTTTTTGGTGAATTACAGATGGGTAAGAGATCTCAGGGTCGGCATCTACTACGATACAAAGATGTGTGTAAGCGGGACATGATTGATACAGGCATTGATAATGCACATTGGGAGCAAGTCGCCGCTGAACGTGTTGCATGGAGGGCAAATATCAGAAATGGAATAAAGTCAAAGGAGAAAATTATTGCAGAAAAGTCACACACCAAGCGTTTGAGACGTAAGATGGTGCATGATGGTGGAAATGACCACGTGTTCAGATGCACCCACTGTGAACGGACATTTACAGCGCAAATTGGCCTTATCAGTCACACTCGCTACCGCCATAGTTAAAAGTTATTATGCCTTTTTAAAGCACAAACTATCGTCTGTCAAGACGGCAAGGTGCCAATGGATTGATCACAAACAGAAGAAAGAAGAAACAGAACACCGAAGTTATCAATTGAGAAAAAACTAAATGGCGAAGAACATGGAAAAGCCTTCCAAGAAAATTCACAACAAAGTTATGAAAACCTGCTTCAGAAGTCGCTTACAGTAAATGAAGAATGGTTTAATTTCAATGTAATCATTGCCGAAGCAGCCACAGAAATATGTGGAACACAAAATACATGTTGCAGAATATCAGAATGGTGGAATAATGAAATAAATTAATTGTGAATAAAAAAAGAAAGTTTATAATTGTTGGTTAAAGAGCAGAAAAGATGACAATTATTCAGAATGCAGACAAATCAGAGGAGAAACAAACAGAACAATAGGAAAAGATAAGAGAATGTTATGGGAAAAGTTACGAGAAATGTTGGTAGAAGAAGAAATAAATCAGCAGGAAGAAACTATTACTATAAAGTAAGAGCAATTATACAAGACAATGGGTAATATAACCTAACATGAATACTAAATGATGAACATGATCTAACCCCCAAAATGATCTTGGACAGATGGAGACATTATTTTAAAGAAATGCTTACTTTATATAAACCAGACGGAAGTTAAAAAAAAAAAAAAATTATAAACAACACAGAAGTAGATAAAGAAGCGCCAGAAATATCACTGACAGAAGTTGAACAAGTTATTAAAATGGCACCAAACCAGAAAGCGACAGGCATTGATGATTTACCATAACAAGCCATCAAAGCACCGGAGACATAGGGCGAGAATGGCTCAGACGAATTGTCCTGATCGTTTTCTCAGACCAAGAAACAACAGATAATTGTCAAACCGCAATAATTACACCAGTTTGGGGAAATAGGCAATAAGAAAGATTGTACTAATGGTATAGGAGTCGATCCACTTAGCCACACAGGGAACATGTTTGCCAGTCATTGGAGGAAGATGAGACCATTGCTTGAAGAACAATTATCAGAAGCCCAGATGGCTTTATATCAAACAGAAGTATCACAGACGCAACATTGACAATTAAATAACTGACAGAAAAAGCAGTTTCATACATCCAGGCCAGTACAGTTGTTTGTATAGTTCGGGGAAACAGAGTCGACAGCAATGTGTCCTGGGTTTGAATAAGAAACTGCGCAATTAGCAAACATCTAATGAATGTTTGCAAAAGTGTATATAAGTCATGTCAATGCTGCGTACGAGCAAAGGCAGGAACGTCAACACATATTGCAATAAATGCAGGTGTACCACAAGGATGTGTGCCCTCCTCTCTACGTGTTATAACATACATTGACAGCATATGGCAATAAATGCAGGTGTACCGCAAGGATGTGTGCCCTCCTCTCTACGTGTTATAACATACATTGACAGCATATGGCAATAAATGCAGGTGTACCACAAGGATGTGTGCCCTCCTCTCTACGTGATATAACATATATTGACAGCATATTGCAATAAATGCAGGTGTACCACAAGGATGTGTGCCCTCCTCTCTACGTGTTATAACATACATTGACAGCATATGGCGTTAAGATAACAGCGACACAGAAGATAACATGTTAGAAGTATTATCCGCTGATGACAAAGCGTTCACAGCAGCAGATAATGCAAGAAGGGAGCCTTCATCATCATCATCACCACCACTATCATCATCATCATCATCATCATCATCATCATCATCATCATCATCATCATCATCATCATCATCATCATCATCATCATTGTCAGGGTCTTACACCTGGCTCGCTACCTAACACATGTGGGACAGTACAAGTACAACGTGATTTGACTCAAGACACAACGACACAACGTTCAACGGATTTAATTACAGATCATATACAGTACGATGATCACAACAATATATACTGGATACTTCAATACACTTACATCTACCATACAGCACACATTCTGACTCTCAAGATGTCCAGGCACTCGACATTCGGCCACAGAAACCTTTCTCGCAACATGCGTCCTGTTCAGTCCACGTCCCAGAGCTGTCTGCCTATCGTTTGGAACTCGCCTCCTCACCTGAGGTGGCTTCACGAGACATGCGTGCGTCCTTGGTGTGACCGCTGGCCGTCTCGCCAGCCGGCAACTTCGCAGGAAGGTGACTACCATTCGCCTGGCGGCGTAACGAAGTTCCTTCATCCCTGCTAGGGACTGAGTCACCTGGCGGCGTAACGATGTCACTGCATCACTGCCGTACTGTGGACTCTGACACGCTCCCCCGGCAACTCCATGAAAGACGTCATCTTTCATGTCTAATATATGTACATACCTGGGTTAGTAGCTTAACCCTTGTCAGAGTGCACCCTTATGTTGCTTATATACATTGGTATCATAATACATAGAAAATACACATCTGCCATAGAAAACATATAATCAATAGAAGTTATATTCAACGACATGTGGTGTTCAACTTTTAACACCTGTCAGGTTTCATCATCTCGATGGCTGATTACCTTAATTGCATTAATGACCCAGTCAGATCGGTAGTTCCAGCTTCACGCATCTACCTCGCAGCATTTGAAAAAAAAATAATAATATGGTTCTTGAGACAAAAACCATCTAGCTAGACCGAAATGTGGCTTTTACATAAGTCGCATAAAACACTCAAACCCCCGACCTCATTTGGCCAGGACTCTTGTGTTGGTCTGCAATGTCTGCAACCCTTTGCCATGCCCAGTAAATGCCTACCTGATGAGTTCAAAATCTGGCAAACACATGGCTATTTTTATATAACACATTACATTATACATTTCAAATTATGGCCCTTTGTGTAAG
The DNA here is from genome assembly GCA_963921405.1 of Cepaea hortensis. Lineage (NCBI taxonomy): Eukaryota > Metazoa > Mollusca > Gastropoda > Stylommatophora > Helicidae > Cepaea > Cepaea hortensis. Next base: position 650,223 of record CAWUFQ010000002.1, on the reverse strand, counting down.
GATGTAATAGCAACTAAAAGAAAGGGGAATAATTTCAAACATTTATGGCATATAATAATTTACAATAATTATTGTATTTCTTAGTGTCATCGCTTGAAGTTTCTTCATCCTAACGAGAAAAAGTCGCTAGTATGAATACACTAATCAAGATATGATTCTAAGATTACACTACATAAATATATAAACACACAATTCGTGTATTCAATTTATAGATTCCTAAAGATTTTAGAATCGTCATAGCTTTTTAAACTTTCATGTGTCGTCTGCTAGTTTTACTCTAAATTACAACATAACCCGGAAGTACACACGAACACTAAGTAATCGATGTTACAACTTGTAGAACACACCTGTTCCGGTTTGATGTAGATACGGACGGTATACTGTTCTTACAGTTCATGCGTTGGATGTTTTCTTATAAACCTTCTGGATTTAGATTAAACTGCAATAGTGTAGCTGTCAACTGTTCATGTCACACTTTCACACATGGATGTTAAAATATCTCTGGAAGATTCCACACGGATATGCCACTGTCACAATGGATAGTTCGCTTACGGTAAGTCTTGAGCGAATGTGGCAATGTTCTTGTTACAGAATATGTACAATTAAAATTCGCTTTCTACCACACACTACACAATTATACACGACAATCACTACATTTAGTAATAAAATAAGAACATTATATACTGTGGGAGTAACCCCTATCACAATGTAGACATTACACAGCTTTTGTGAATGCGCAACTTATTCACTGATAGATGGCTGTGTTGATCTGAGTATTTTACACTACACTCAGACTTTGTTGCTCAATGGGTCGGTCGGACAACGGGACAACAAATCGGCGATCGTATTGGTTCGGCCTGGAATATGTCGGACCTCGAGGCTGTAGTCTTCGAGTTTCAAAGACCAACGGGCTATCATATGGTTTGATGGTACCCCAGAATTTATGAATCGCAACGGACTGCTGTCAGATTCCATGATAAAATGGCGTCCTAGAAGAAATCTAGACAATTTTGTAATACCTACCACTAAAGCTAGGGCTTCCAACTGAGGTATTGACCACGCCCGTTCTCTCGGTTTCAGCTTTCTGGATACGAAATACACAGGATGGAGGATGTTGTTGTGCTCTTGCAGCAAGACTGCTCCAATCGCGACGGAGCTCTCATCTGTTCTTAATCTGAAAGGTAAATGGAGATTGGGCAATTTCAGGATGGGATTGTGTAAGCTATCATCAGAAAAACAAGCTAATACTTTAGAGAATGCTAATTTTAGGCATTCATTGCTTACAATTTTCTCCGGCTTATCTTTAGTTAGTAAGTTAGTAAATACTTCGGTTAGGTCGGAAAAATCCGGAATAAACTGGCGGTAATAATTTATCAGTCCTAACAACTTCTGACTTGTTTCTTTGTAGTCGGAAGTGATAGTTTTAGAATCTTGGACACAATGTTATCGTCTGTCGTGACAAAGCCATTGGATATTTTGTATCCCAAAAAGGCTATTTCAGGGTAGGCCATGTCTACTTTCGAAGGCTTTACTGTCAGTCCGTGCTGTCTGATGCGTTCAAATGTCAGTTCTAATGTCTTTATGTGCTCTGTCATTGTCTCTGTGTGAACACAGATGTCGTCGATATAGCAGATTATGTTAGGAATGTCTACAAGAAGAAGTCGTGTCATACGTACGAATGTGGCTGGGGCGTTGACTAGCCCAAATGGAAGTTTGCACCATTCGTACAGTCCCCAAGGTGTGGCAAAAGCTGTCAGATGTCTGCTCTGTTCGTCTACTTCTATCTGATAATATCCTTTAGTCATATCTATCTTCGTGAAGAATCTAGCGTCTGTCAGTTCTGTCAGAAGATCGTCAGCGTTTGCCATTGGCTCCAAATCTAGAACAGTTATTTTATTTAGCTTTCGATAGTCGATACACAGTCTTATTGTATTGTCCTTTTTGCGTACAATGACCATGGGAGATGAGAAGTCTGATTGGGATCGTCTTATGATGTTATTCTTTTCTAGGTTGATGATCTCCTGATGTAAATGTTCTTTGTAATGTAATGGGATGGTGTATGGTCTGCATCGTATGGGTGTGTTTGATGTGAGTGTGATGTGATGCTGTACTAATTCTGTTTGTCCTGGGTTGTTGGAGAAAATGGTGTTGTACTGTTGTATTAGGTGTTTTAAACTGTCTGTTTCTGCTTGAGTTAGCTTTGGATTGATCTTGATATCCTTCAAGCAGTCTGTCGTGTCTAATGTAGGTGTTGGAATTTCGTCACTAACATCGTCATCTTCGTGATCTATTATCACTGTACAAGCAGTCGCATCGTCTTGTTCGTTGTCTCTGTTATGGTATGGTCTTAGCATATTTATGTGAAATATTTTGTGTTTGTCTTTTATTAGGATCTCATAGTCTACAGGTGAAATCTGTCTTGTCACTTTAAAAGGTCCCTGCCAAGAATCAGTCAATAAGTGTCGGTTACTAGGTAACAGAAGAAGAACGTCCTGTCCAGGTGTCAAAGTTATTGTTCTGTTTCCTTTGTCAGCATACTGTCTATAAGTAGCACCAGATAATTTTAGTGCATTCTTTGCAATCGTACATGATTTGATGATTCTTTCACGCAATGATGTAACATATACGTATGAGCATATGGGTTTAAGTACTGGAGTAGATTCAGTTAACATTTGGTGATAAACAGTCAATGGGCCACGTGGTTTGGCACCATAAATAAGTTCAAAAGGAGAGAAACCGGTACTAGAATGTGGTACCTCGCGATAAGCAAAAAGAATAGCTGGTAGATATACATCCCAGTTATTAGGGTGTTCTTGCGTGACTTTTGCAAGCATGTGCTTCAGATCGCCGTTACACTTTTCCACGATTCCACTTGAGTGAGGATGGTACGGTGAATTGAAACATTGCTTCACTCCCAACATTCTGGTGAAAGTTTGGGTAGATGCGGCGATAAACTGAGTACCCCTATCAGATTGGATAGTGTCTGGAAATCCTATCCGAGAAAAAATATGGAAGAATACTTCCATTATATCATTGGCAGTTATGTTCTTTAGCGGAATAGCTTCCGGCCAGCGACTACATTGATCAACGACAGTTAGAATATATTTATTCCCTTTAGTTGTTGTATGATTGAGAGGGCCCACTATGTCAACAGATAGTTTTTCAAAAGGTCGACTGGCTAAGTCAGTGACTTGCAACTTTGCCTGTGGGTGTTTACCTTTTTTTATCAGTTTCTGGCAGGTGTCACAACTTTTGCAATATTCTTTAATGTCATTGCACAATTTGGGCCAATGAAACTGTGTTAATAATCTAGATCTGGTCTTAACATATGCCATATGCCCTGCAAGAGATATATCGTGGGCAAGATGTAAGGCTTGCTTACGATAACTAGTTGGCAAAACAGTTTGCTCTGTGGTGTTGTCACCTCTGGTATAATACCTGGTGAGGATATCATTTTTCAAAGCAAAATGCCATTTTGCATTCTTGGTTACCTTTGGCTTTTGGCCGATCAGATTAAAATATTTTACCAATGAAGGGTCAGCCTTTTGAGCTGTTACAAAAGTTTCCTTCATGGTGTTAGTAGGTAGTGATACTGGGCTAAGTGACTGAATAGCCTCAGTTTGATTACTTTCATCTTGCACTCTAGCAGTAGATCTGGTTACTGCGGTCACACAATCAATGATGTCAGATGGTGATGAAACAATGTTATCAATGATATGATGAGAACTTAGTGCTACATTAGCTACCATACATTCAATAGGTTGTGTGACATTATCAATGATGACATTGGATGGTGATGTTATGTTATCATCAATACATACAGATGTTATGTCATGAGGTTTATCATTCACCTCTGGTAAATTTCCAATTATTACATCACACACTGGGCTTGTTAACGCAGCGCACTTTACTTTCCCAGTGAGGAAAGGTGTTTGAATATATGCCCATGCTAATGGGTATCTCTCAATATGGCATGAGAATGTTCTGCATGTTACGTGACTGCCTGTATAGTCTGTAGGCATTATGAACGTTCTCTTAAGGCCAATAAGTGAACTGCCGGTATCTCGAAGAACTGTAGCAGACTTGCCGTTCACATATCCGTGATGGACGATTATTTTGCCTTTTGAATCTACTACCAAATTAGCTTCTTCATTGGCAATAGGGATGGCGTGACCACACGTTAAAATACCATCTTCATAGAAGGTGTTACAAACAGTACATAAAGTGTTATACATGTCAAAAGTCTGTGCTGAGTTCACAGGATGTTTCTCTGATTCTTCTTCTTCTGACTCTGAACTGTTTGACAAGGCGGCATTTGCCTCTTTGATCATTTGTCTACCTTTACAATCCTTGCGATGGTGTCCATGCGCTTTACAAAGATAACATTTACTTACAGACCTAAAAGATCTACGCTCATGATCTCGTCTGTGTATCATATCTCGTAGATAAATATCATATTTTGGGTTTTTATCGCACATTTCATTTTGTTGATGTGAAAATTTACAATGAATACAGTGCTTAAATTTCTCAGAGGTAGGCCTATGAGGTTTCTGCCTACTATAGGGTTTGTCAAAATTAGCCGCAGCTACAAAATCAATGTCCGCAGATTCAGTCACAAAACAGTGTTTGTTGGCGGTGTAATACGCCGTACCTCGTCTATCAATCTCATCTATACTAGTGCATTCATTCACCTGCAAAAATTTGGAAAATTTTGGTGGAATGGATGAAATGATTTTGTCTCTGATGATTAGATCTTCTAATCTATCATAATTTCTGTCAATTTTGGCTGCTGAAGTCCATTTGGTGAATATATCTCGGACTAAGCAGAGGTAGTCAGAGAACGTTTGAGTCGGATTTGGGCTCAACTTGCTGAACTGTTCTCTGTAACCTGCTTCATCTAACATAAAATGTGCCATTATCTTTGATTTAAGATAATGGTAGTCTTTTCTGAGGTCTTTGGGAATAGTCTCAATGACTTTAAGAGGTTCCCCTGATAAACTCCTCATATACACAATATTCCATTCAGACAGTGGAACTTGGTAATGTTCCATTAAAGTTTCAAAATTTTGGGTAAAGGCTGCAATGCAGTCACCCGAGGTATAATTACGTACAATACCTTGATATTTCTTGTACTGGTTTTCTTTCTCCAGTCTCTCAGATTTCTTATACTCTTTATTGATAGCAGTCTCAGTATCGAGTTGTTTTATTTTTAATTGCAACTCCAGTTCTTCTCTCTTACTCTGAGCTGCTATTTCTGCTTTCTTGAGTTCACTATCTATCTCAGCTTGCTTTGTCTTTGCAGCCAGTTCTAATTCGGCTTGCTTTGTCTTTGCAGCCAGTTCTAATTCGGCTTGCTTTAAGGCTGTATCTGACTCTACTTGCTTGGCAGCCCTTTCAGCTGCTCTTTCATCGCGTTCATTAGCTTTCTCCTATACTAGTAGGTATTCAGCGTATTTGTTCTCACTCCATTTTGTTAACTCATCACCTGTTAACTTCAACTTTAACCCCATATCAATGAAATCAAATAATGAAGACATGATGAGAAATGTCAATGTAATACTAGTTATAAGTGGTTAGTACAATAAACAATTTACAATTTTCCTTTATGCAATCTGTGCCTAAAATTGCATCCTTAAAGTAAATGGAAAGAAAAATATACTCAAGTGCCCTGGATGCGGTGAAGAATGGTTGGAAATCGGGCTAGGAAACTGTAGGGTCGTCACTTCGAATCACAAATGACCTCTACGCGCACGGTTTCGGATGGTACGGAAAAAACCTGCTTTGTTTTGGAGGAAATAAATTAGCGTCTATTTGTTGGTGTGTGCCTGCTTGTCACTAAGTATTGAGTAGGTTTGTATGGCGTTGAGTATAATTGTATGTCGTAAGTTTGTCTGTCAACAATTTTTTTTTTTTTCCAACACAAGTCACTTTTTCTCAAAACCTTTCTGCTTTCCACAAACTCAACTCACAAAGACAATCTAAATGTATCTCAACACGCTATAACATTGATGACACATCACTTACATCAAGATGACATTCAGTAAGGACATAGACATCAAGTTTACAAGATGGCGACAAGGTCACAATGGCGACAAGATCACAATGTCGACAAGGTCAAAACGGTGACAAAAATTTGACAATCACGAATGTTTTACACGTTTACACGATTAAACAATATAAATGCACTGTACGTTTACAACTAGTCTCCATGTTTAAACAATGCAGCCATAATTAAAAATGAGCCTTCCATGATCACTTTTACATGTACAAACAATTTTAACAAAAATTCTAAGTTCACAACCTCTCGTTCTAATCATTTATCACATAAATACGTTCATTTTAAAGCTGGACGATTGCCCCCACGTCCACACATGTCAGGGTCTTACACCTGGCTCGCTACCTAACACATGTGGGACAGTACAAGTACAACGTGATTTGACTCAAGACTCAACGACACAACGTTCAACGGATTTAATTACAGATCATATACAGTACGATGATCACAACAATATATACTGGATACTTCAATACACTTACATCTACCATACAGCACACAGTCTGACTCTCAAGATGTCCAGGCACTCGACATTCGGCCACAGAAACCTTTCTCGCAACATGCGTCCTGTTCAGTCCACGTCCCAGAGCTGTCTGCCTATCGTTTGGAACTCGCCTCCTCACCTGAGGTGGCTTCACGAGACATGCGTGCGTCCTTGGTGTGACCGCTGGCCGTCTCGCCAGCCGGCAACTTCGCAGGCAGGTGACTACCATTCGCCTGGCGGCGTAACGAAGTTCCTTCATCCCTGCTAGGGACTGAGTCACCTGGCGGCGTAACGATGTCACTGCATCACTGCCGTACTGTGGACTCTGACAATCATCATCATCATCATCATCATCGTCATCATCATCATCATCATCATCATCATCGTCATCATCATCATCATCGTCATCATCATCATCATCATCATCATCATCATCATCATCATCATCATCATCATCATCATCATGCAGTGCCTTGCCAACTTGCGTGGAAGATCATGCCTTTCCACAAATTGCAATCCCCGAGGTCATGGATCAGTTCGTGTGCTGACTCACCTTCCGTGCCATGACATAAGAGTGTCAAGATTCTCCTCATGCTGCTTTCCTCTATCTCTCTGTCCGCAAATCTTTCCTGTTGTCATAGCATGTTCCAGTTTTTGTTGTCTCATAACGTGTCCACAATTCGATGATTGCCTCTTTCTGCTGTTTGTGATAAGTTGTCTTTGCCACTCAGCTCACATAAAAACCTCCTGATCGCTCATTGTGGTTGTCCAATTAATTTACAGCATTCTCTATAAAAGCACTAAATAAATATTTTTTTTTGCCTGTTTACTAATTGTCCATGATTCGCAGCCGTATGATAAAATTAGTTCTATGTACATGCAAGAACTATATTTCTAGCCGTCACGGACAATGACATATTGCACAAAACGTTCTTCATTTGATATAATGCAGTATTTGCTTGCCATATTCTGATCTTTATCTCAGTGATGTATCTTCCATCTGATGTTATCTATATGCCTAGTTATTTGAATGTCTGCACTTGTCCCAAAATGCCGTCCTGAATTTTAATTGCACATTTCGGCACAAACTTCTATTATTCAAGCTAAGACCAATTGTTTTCACTTTCTACAATATAGATCTGTCTGACTTGTTGCTATCAAGACGGTGTCATCAGCCTCCAGAACCATCTAAATCAAGTCAGTTACATGTGTCAGGAACATAACATGAAAATAAGCATTGAAAAGTCAGAGACAATGGTGATAGGCAGACAGTCAAACATCCGGTCAAAACAAAATAAAGACCGTGGAATGTAAATATCTGTTACAAAGTGAATGATGACAGAGTGACAGATGGAGTGGCTATGGTTGTGTCTAGGGTATGTCAGTGTGAATGTTGTGTTGGACAACTGATCAACCACGATGCATCAATACCAATCACTAGAATGCGCACACAATACTTTAATCTGAACCATGGATACAACATTATTCCTCGGGAACGTTCATCATTATAAAAATCTGTACATTGCATAGGCACAGGAACAGTACATGTAGTCCCAACCACTATTACTGCTGACAAGTGGGCTCAGTCTTTAATACTTAGCCTCCGAATTACTCTAACTGAAAAACACTGGGCGGAGTTCTCTAGCTAACTCCGTTACTATTCAACCTTTTTCCGACAGCCAACCTCCACTTTCGGGTCCCAAATCTCAACTGTCTCTCAATGTTTTTCACTTGTCTGTTTACCCTTCTTTTTTCAGCCCTCCCCGGAGAATGCCCCTTTAATCCCGTGAACTTGTTTATGTTGTAGCATTGCTACCAAGGGCAATCACCTTAATGTTAGTGAACCCAGGCATGTTTCAATATCTGTGGGGTGGTGAATGAAAATGGTCGTTAAAGAAGTGTCTAGGGAAGAATTGCCCGGGTGTATATGATAATGACCTTTGAACGAGTCAGTAGTCTTCTAGAAGTCTCCAGAAATACAGAGTAGTTTTGGCTCTATGGATATAAGAATGGGACCGGGACCGGGTAGACCCCGCCCAACCCACATGATAAAACCACCCTTCTGAAGAACAAAAGCAGAAAACAGATCATGTAAGCACAGATCTCTAGCAAGCTGTTATACTTGAACATGAACATCAGAGACTGTGTGTTGGCTGACCTCCCCACTGGATTTTCTGCACCTATATGATTGTGACTGTAATACATTTATCTACCATAACAAACTTTATCACACTGGTCACAAGACAATAAAAACTCTCCTGTCCATATATATATATATATAATCTTTATTAACAGAATCTCTAACATGGTGTTACAAGACTCTATCTCTACTACAATCTATAAAAACATCAGATCAAAACAAAAACATTGTCAAGTAATGACTTAACTTCTAAACTCAAAAAACACCTCTCCTCCTCCTCTGTCTCCTCAAAAAAACCACATTACACTCAACTCTTGAGTGTTATGTTTTCCCGAATAACTATCTCGGGACTACTGTTTTGACTATGTTCAATCAACTCAAACACAGCTCAGATATATTATTACTCCATCTCTATATCTAACGTAAATAAGGCCGATCATGAATCTTGGATCTGGCGGGTGATTGTGTCATTGTTCCTACCAAGTCTTGAATAAGCAAATCTTCTGAATTCGGAGAATGTAGACTCACCCCATCTGGGATTCGTACAACTGTCTTTATTCTCCACGGGAAAAAGTTCTATGAAGACGCTTCTAGTCTCTATGTTAACTCCTCCACTCACTCTACCGCTGAGATAGATGGGGTCATCCCATCATGCACTGACCAAACATCACAATGTGCCACTGAAAAAAAAAACACAAGGTTCTCTGGATGCTAAACACTGTGATTGTGGATATGGACTCATTGACGTTGATAAACTCCTTTGGATGGGGGAACCAGATTGACCAGGCTCCACACGGTGTTACTGTACAAAGGCTCTCCGGCTGTAGAACATAGTTCACGTGGAAATGGACTAAATGACTAGTGTAGTCCCTTTTGATGGTGGAATCCAATTGACCGACCAATGTAACTGTCCACAAATGTTCCTAACGAACTTTAGATACAAATGATGATGTTATTGTTGGGACTTGAGGTATGAACTACTCGATCAGCTTAGGTCTTGAGAGGAAAATAGGTCTGCATTTAGAAACGATGGGGCTCACCCCTACTGGTAGTCTTTTCCATCATTCTGGAAAGGTTAAAGCACGGACTCTTAACGACGTTGCTGTGATTGTTAGTGAAGGAAGAACTCTCCATAAGCATCTGTCATAGCTGGCTTGAAGATCTTTAGGCGGCCTCCCGTTGATTTATCTGGGTAACATGCTTCATCAAAGAAGAAGACGCATCCTCAATGTCTCAGTGGGACATGGAAACAAACAAGAGGATCCGTACTCGTTTCATAGTTCACTCCATTGATTATGAGTGCTTAATATCGAGAGTACCATCCAGTCCGTAAGCTGTTGCAGACTATAACTTCCCTGATACTACAGGAAGAATACTAGTGTCATCTCTCTTCAGACGTAACCAATGCGTATAAGAAGCTTTCAATAGCACTTGGCCAAAACAATGTCAACAAAACAAAAGGGGATAACTCCGACTGGAGTTTCTCACTGTTGCCTAAAGAATAACTTTGGATTATTTCCCCTGTCCTTGGCCTAAGGTTTCTTGGACATAGTGCTTCACTAAATTGGGCGACTACCGAGATCCGAAATTACGGAGTGACGCCTCTTCTAAAAGAATTCTAGTCCAAAAGTATCTTCCAAAAGTTTAGACTCTGCCAAATGTCCCTCGTCAAGTTACCTCTTAGTGCCCGTAAAATTGAAATGACAAGCCTTAAACATTCTAGCTTATTATACATTTCCATAGACGCACAGAGACAACAACATGGACATAAATTCAGAGGAAAATCCTCGTATGACGAGTTGGGGTATCTACATGTTAGCCTGTAACTTATTTGTCTACTTGGTGGGAAGGTGGTGACGGTAATCTAAACAAACTCTACCAACCTCACGCTCCGACCCATACGACGAACAGGACATCACAGATACCGAAAATAGATATACTCTCTTGCACATGAAACACCCACCTCTGAGAGTACAACAATCTGTTTTAGAACATGACCGGGAGTGTGACTAACTGTCGGGGGGGGGGGGGTTGTAAATATCGGCTCCAATGTCTTGTTGTTTTGGCAAGCACACTGCACGATTTACTGCACGTTAAAATGAGTATTTAGGTATGTGAACCGTTCTCATGAATGGGATATAGCCACAGGACATATCGGATCCACCAATCCGACGGAAGCAATGGGGTGTCCTAACTAACTGTTTTCCCAGGCTGTCATACATACAAAATTAACTCCCCCTCTCCGGCATATTCTGTACACAGATGACGTGAAGATTCACACACAATATATATGCATACAGGTTCTGAATCTTAACAAATGCACTATGTAGCAAATGAATAGTTTACTAAAAGTTAGTAAAGATGGTCCCTCCTCTAGAGGATATTGAACCTAAATATGAAGATATAGGAAATCTGCATAGAATACACAGAACTTGCAGAGATATCAAAATCTTCAAAGAAGATGAATCAGTAATCATAGCATGATAAAAATTGTAATCATAGGAATATGGGACAGTGTCATACACGTTCGAGATGAAAAGTTCGAACCCCAGGCTTTTTCCAAGAAGAAATGGTGCTATTTCTCATATCACACAAATACTGTATTAATTGTATAACACAAATATTATCATTCAAAAACACCAATATTTCGCTCACCATTTTTAGCAACTAAAAGGTAAAAATGGGCCCTACAATGGGCCTACACCCGCTCCCTTGTAGAATCACATCTTCCTAGTTTGCTGGCCAAGACTCAAGTGAATATATCTGGTCCAGCCCGGGAGTAAATCTATTTCCAGCCCTGGCACCAAATTCCTCCTCGTTCTGAACGATAAAATACGCTACCATATATGGAATCACATCTTCCTAGTTTGCTAGCCAAGTCTCAAGTGAATATATCTGGTCCAGCCCGGGAGTAAATCTATTTCCAGCCTTGGCACCAAATTCCTCCTCGTTCTGAACGATAAAATACGCTACCATATATGGAATCACATCTTCCTAGTTTGCTAGCCAAGTCTCAAGTGAATATATCTGGTCCAGCCCGGGAGTAAATCTATTTCCAGCCCTGGCACCAAATTCCTCCTCGTTCTGAACGATAAAATGCGCTACCATATATGGAATCACATCTTCCTAGTTTGCTGGCCAAGTCTCAAGTGAATATATCTGGTCCAGCCCGGGAGTAAATCTATTTCCAGCCCTGGCACCAAATTCCTCCTCGTTCTGAACGATAAAATGCGCTACCATATATGGAATCGCCAGTGGCCCGCACGTGGAATTCTCTTTTCCAAGAAAAGATATTAATATCTGTCTGCAAGCTGGATAAACTGGGACACTATGTCACAATATCTACGGTCGATTTTCCTTTCAGATGCCGAAATGAGTAGAGAAATCAGCACACGCTGTGCAAAGGCAAATCAGGTACAGGGAAACTAGCGCCTCTTCTATCGCATAGCAAGATACAAATATGTCCTAAAGACAATCTCAGAAGAGCTATTTTTAGCCGACATTATGCTACAATGTCAAACATGGATGTCTACTGCGACTAAAGAGCGCACAATCATAACAACTGAGATGAGATGTCTTAGAAGAGATGTGGGAGTAATCGTAAGAGATATAATCAGGAACGAGGAAATTAGAAGACTTGAACCAGTCATGCACTTCATTAAACAAACATATTAATTGAGTTGCCAACCTCACACGACAGCACTGGTAAAACCTGCTACAAAGAACCATATTAAAGACTTATGATAGGTACAAAGCAAGGTGAAGACCTCGTCAACGATTGAGTGATGATATCAAGAACTACCTTAGAGAAATGATAACCAACTTATAAAGAGCATGTGATATACAGCATATAAGATCTTTGCATCTTTCAATACCTCCCCCCGCCTCCTACCCTCACCACCACCACCACCAACGCACGCTAGAAAAACCACTTCACTGAGTTAAAAGGCACAGAAGAAGCAGAGAAATGAAGAAGTAAAAGCAGAAGAAGGAAGAGAGAAAGAAGAAAACGAAGAGAAGAAGGAAGGAGAGGGGGAGGAGGAGTAGGAGTAGCAGTAGGAGTAGCAGCAGCAGCAGCAGCAGAAGAAGAAGAAGAAGAAGAAGAAGAAGAAGAAGAAGAAGAAGAAGAAGAAGAAGAAGAAGAAGAAGAAGAAGAAGAAGAAGAAGAAGAAGAAGAAGAAGAAGAAGAAGAAGATGAAGAAGAAGATGAAGTTATTTCTTCTTCTTCTGCTGCGTTCATCCGGAAGTTTTTTTTCCGGACGTGATTGCGTTGTACCAGTTTACAGGAGAGCTGCGTTCTTGCGCCGTTAGACCGACACATCCGACAGCAAAGGTGTCGACAGTATTTATACGTCAAGGAGGTGATCGAAGCACCCATGGACATGCCCACCCTGGGATGATGACGTTCTTAATGAATCAATTCTCTTATTAATGTACACCTGTCAATACATGAAACTCTAAGGGCTTGTGTTTCAGCGTGTGACCTGAATGGAGCCTTGGGATGGTGTCATAGTTCCGGGCCATTCTACAAATACAACGAACAGACCGGGGCGTGCGAACTGTTTCTTTCCGGAAGATGTGCTGCTAATCGGTACCATTTTGACAGCATTGAAGAATGCCAAGCTACATGCACTCCTGGGAACAATGTGTAAAACATTCAGCATACAGGACTGTCTGTCGGAAACTAGAACAGCCAAGAATCATGCTACAGATATGTTCACATAAACAATAAACATGCTGTACAGATGGTTCTTTTCTGTTCTTCTACGGAGAGAGTTCGTGTTTGTTGGTGTATGGAAGTGGGAATACTAAGGAACTCATGTGTGTGTGTGTGTGTGTGTGTGTGTGTGTGTGTGTGTGTATATGTGTGTGTGTGTGTGTGGGTGTGTGTGTGTGTTAAACAACCTACTCAGCGAAACATTTGCTTTCATCATCTGTGTCTACCTATCGATGTATCTATTCATATATCTATCTACCAGCACACCCCAGCCCTCCAGTCCCGATGACGATACTACTAATCTTCTCAACAACAAACACACCCCAGCCCTCCACTTCCGATCACAGGTCTTCTAAACATCTCAACAAACGATGTTTTATAATTCCCCGACGTACCGATACCAGGGTTGGAAAACCGCGCGTTGGATTAGGAAGCACGTAGCTCTGTGTTGATTTCGGTGATATGAGGCATCGGCCATTCAGAATGCAATATTAATCTTGTTCTTATAGTCAATGCCGAGTGGTGTTGGTGATCATGTCTCTAGACAGCCTGACATCTCGTGTGCTGCAAATCATTTCTCATACCGACGTTCCTCCTTGCCATGTTATCAATCTTCCCAGCATCTTATCTCTTGGTATCCTCCTCCCTCTCTTTCCTTCCATCCTCCCTTTTCGTGACGTCATACACCAGCTTTTCCTTTCTCCTGATATGTCCACAGAATGTTGACAGTTCTATTCTGATCCAAGTCATCTGTTTTCTGTATGAGTTAACTTCTTTCAAGTAACCTGTTTTCTGTATGAGTTAACTTCTTTCAAGTAACCTGTTTTCTGTATGAGTTAACTTCTTTCAAGTAACCTGTTTTCTGTATGAGTTAACTTCTTTCAAGTAACCTGTTTTCTGTATGAGTTAACCTCTTTCAAGTAACCTGTTTTCTGTATGAGTTAACCTCTTTCAAGTAACCTGTTTTCTGTATGAGTTAACTTCTTTCAAGTAACCTGTTTTCTGTATGAGTTAACTTCTATCAAGTAACCTGTTTACTGTTTGAGTTAACTTCTTTCAAGTAACATGTTTTCTGTATGAGTTAACTTCTTTCAAGTAACCTGTTTTCTGTATGAGTTAACTTCTGTCAAGTAACCTGTTTTCTGTTTGAGTTAACTTCTTTCAAGTAACCTGTTTTCTGTATGAGTTAACTTCTTTCAAGTAACCTGTTTTCTGTATGAGTTAATTTCTTTCAAGTAACCTGTTTTCAGTATGAGTTAACTTCTTTCAAGTAACCTGTTTTCTGTTTGAGTTAACTTCTTTCAAGATGTCTTCATTTTTCTGTCCATCCCTCCACGGCCTTCTCTTCATTCTTCTATGAAGTCACGTTTCCGCAGCCTAAACATCTGGAACGTGTGGTAAACTACTGACCGTCAAATTGTCTAGTCAGTCACAGATAACCATTAAATGCTGCTGTTGATTGTAACGTCCTGCAGCGGTTCATTCATTGTGCGAGTTTATTGCACCGTACAGTTGTGACGAGACATGAACTCTTGGTCATTCTGTGTTGTACAATAGTGACGAGACATTGACACGTGGTCATTCTATGTTGTACAATAGTGACGAGACATGAACACTTGGTCATTCTATGTTGTACAATAGTGACGAGACATGGACACCTGGTCATTCTGTATTGTACAATAGTGAGGAGATATGAACACTTGGTCATTCTATGTTGTACAATAGTGACGAGACATGAACACTTGGTCATTCTATGTTGTACAATAGTGACGAGACATGGACACCTGGTCATTCTGTATTGTACAATAGTGACGAGATATGAACACTTGGTCATTCTATGTTGTACAATAGTGACGAGACATGGACACTTGGTCATTCTATGTTGTACAATAGTGACGAGACATGGAGCTTGGTCATTCTATGTTGTACAATAGTGACGAGACATGGACACTCGGTCATTCTATGTTGTACAATAGTGACGAGACATGGACACTTGGTCATTCTATGTTGTACAATAGTGACGAGACATGAACACTCGGTCATTCTATGTTGAACAATAGTGACGAGACATGAACACTCGGTCATTCTATGTTGTACAATAGTGACGAAACATGAACACTCGGTCATTCTATGTTGTACAATAGTGACGAGACATGGACACTTGGTCATTCTATGTTGTACAATAGTGACGAGATATGAACACTTGGTCATTCTATGTTGTACAATAGTGACGAGACATGGAACTTGGTCATTCTATGTTGTACAATAGTGACGAGACATGGACACTTGGTCATTATATGTTGTACAATAGTGACGAGACATGGACACTCTGTCATTCTATGTTGTACAATAGTGACCAGACATGGACACTTGGTCATTCTATGTTGTACAATAGTGACGAGACATGGACACTTGGTCATTCTATGTTGTACAATAGTGACGAGACATGGACACTCTGTCATTCTATGTTGTACAATAGTGACCAGACATGGACACTTGGTCATTCTATGTTGTACAATAGTGACCAGACATGGACACTTGGTCATTCTATGTTGTACAATAGTGACGAGACATGGACACTTGGTCATTCTATGTTGTACAATAGTGACGAAACATGAACACTCGGTCATTCTATGTTGTACAATAGTGACGAGACATGGACACTCGGTCATTCTATGTTGTACAATAGTGACGAGACATGGACACTTGGTAATTATATGTTGTACAATGAACACACCAGCACAGACACGAGCAGCTGTCTCATGTTGATGACCATGTCAAGACACATATGAATTAACAAATAACACGAAAACCACATGTCATGTTGCTTTTATTTTTTTTACTCACTCGTGAGACAATATGACAGTCTATATTAGATAACTCCCTCGTGAGACGATATGACTGTGTTTATATTAGATAACACACTTTAGTAACAATATGACAGTGTTTATATTAGATAACACACTTTAGTAACAATATGACAGTGTTTATATTAGATAACTTACTTTAGTAACAGTATGACAGTGTTTATATTAGATAACACACTTTAGTAACAGTATGACAGTGTTTATATTAGATAACACACTTTAGTAACAATATGACAGTGTTTATATTAGATAACACACTTTAGTAACAATATGACAGTGTTTATATTAGATAACACACTTTAGTAACAATATGACAGTGTTTATATTAGATAACACACTTTAGTAACAATATGACTGTGTTTATATTAGATAACACACTTTAGTAACAATATGACCGTGTTTATATTAGATAACACACTTTAGTAACAATATGACAGTGTTTATATTAGATAACACACTTTAGTAACAATATGACAGTGTTTATATTAGATAACACACTTTAGTAACAATATGACTGTGTTTATATTAGATAACACACTTTAGTAACAATATGACAGTGTTTATATTAGATAACACACTTTAGTAACAATATGACAGTGTTTATATTAGATAACTTACTTTAGTAACAGTATGACAGTGTTTATATTAGATAACACACTTTAGTAACAGTATGACAGTGTTTATATTAGATAACACACTTTAGTAACAATATGACAGTGTTTATATTAGATAACACACTTTAGTAACAATATGACAGTGTTTATATTAGATAACACACTTTAGTAACAATATGACAGTGTTTATATTAGATAACACACTTTAGTAACAATATGACTGTGTTTATATTAGATAACACACTTTAGTAACAATATGACCGTGTTTATATTAGATAACACACTTTAGTAACAATATGACAGTGTTTATATTAGATAACTTACTTTAGTAACAATATGACCGTGTTTATATTAGATAACACACTTTAGTAACAATATGACCGTGTTTATATTAGATAACTTACTTTAGTAACAATATGACAGTGTTTATATTAGATAACACACTTTAGTAACAATATGACAGTGTTTATATTAGATAACTTACTTTAGTAACAATATGTCCGTGTTTATATTAGATAACTTACTTTAGTAACAATATGACGGTGTTTATATTAGATAACTTACTTTAGTAACAATATGACAGTGTTTATATTAGATAACACACTTTAGTAACAATATGACCGTGTTTATATTAGATAACTTACTTTAGAAACAATATGACCGTGTTTATATTAGATAACACAATTTAGTAACAATATGACCGTGTTTATATTAGATAACACACTTTAGTAACAATATGACAGTGTTTATATTAGATAACACACTTTAGTAACAATATGACAGTGTTTATATTAGATAACACACTTTAGTAACAATATGACAGTGTTTATATTAGATAACACACTTTAGTAACAATATGACAGTGTTTATATTAGATAACACACTTTAGTAACAATATGACAGTGTTTATATTAGATAACACACTTTAGTAACAATATGACCGTGTTTATATTAGATAACACACTTTAGTAACAATATGACAGTGTTTATATTAGATAACACACTTTAGTAACAATATGACAGTGTTTATATTAGATAACACACTTTAGTAACAGTATGACAGTGTTTATATTAGATAACGTACTTTAGTAACAATATGACAGTGTTTATATTAGATAACACACTTTAGTAACAGTATGACAGTGTTTATATTAGATAACACACTTTAGTAACAGTATGACAGTGTTTATATTAGATAACACACTTTAGTAACAGTATGACAGTGTTTATATTAGATAACACACTTTAGTAACAATATGACAGTGTTTATATTAGATAACACACTT
Source organism: Cepaea hortensis (assembly GCA_963921405.1). Classification (NCBI taxonomy): domain Eukaryota; kingdom Metazoa; phylum Mollusca; class Gastropoda; order Stylommatophora; family Helicidae; genus Cepaea; species Cepaea hortensis. The sequence continues at coordinate 632,060 of CAWUFQ010000002.1, read as the reverse complement.
TAGTAATAATATGACAGTGTTTATATTAGATAACACACTTTAGTAACAATATGACAGTGTTTATATTAGATAACTTACTTTAGTAACAGTATGACAGTGTTTATATTAGATAACACACTTTAGTAACAGTATGACAGTGTTTATATTAGATAACACACTTTAGTAACAATATGACAGTGTTTATATTAGATAACACACTTTAGTAACAATATGACAGTGTTTATATTAGATAACACACTTTAGTAACAATATGACAGTGTTTATATTAGATAACACACTTTAGTAACAATATGACCGTGTTTATATTAGATAACACACTTTAGTAACAATATGACAGTGTTTATATTAGATAACACACTTTAGTAATAATATGACAGTGTTTATATTTGATAACACAATTTAGTAACAGTATGACAGTGTTTATATTAGATAACACACTTTAGTAACAATATGACAGTGTTTATATTAGATAACACACTTTAGTAACAATATGACAGTGTTTATATTAGATAACACACTTTAGTAACAATATGACAGTGTTTATATTAGATAACACACTTTAGTAACAATATGACTGTGTTTATATTAGATAACACACTTTAGTAACAATATGACCGTGTTTATATTAGATAACACACTTTAGTAACAATATGACAGTGTTTATATTAGATAACTTACTTTAGTAACAATATGACCGTGTTTATATTAGATAACACACTTTAGTAACAATATGACCGTGTTTATATTAGATAACTTACTTTAGTAACAATATGACAGTGTTTATATTAGATAACACACTTTAGTAACAATATGACAGTGTTTATATTAGATAACACACTTTAGTAACAATATGACAGTGTTTATATTAGATAACACACTTTAGTAACAATATGACAGTGTTTATATTAGATAACACACTTTAGTAACAATATGACAGTGTTTATATTAGATAACACACTTTAGTAACAATATGACTGTGTTTATATTAGATAACACACTTTAGTAACAATATGACCGTGTTTATATTAGATAACACACTTTAGTAACAATATGACGGTGTTTATATTAGATAACTTACTTTAGTAACAATATGACCGTGTTTATATTAGATAACACACTTTAGTAACAATATGACCGTGTTTATATTAGATAACTTACTTTAGTAACAATATGACAGTGTTTATATTAGATAACACACTTTACTAACAATATGACAGTGTTTATATTAGATAACACACTTTAGTAACAATATGAAAGTGTTTATATTAGATAACACACTTTAGTAACAATATGACAGTGTTTATATTAGATAACACACTTTAGTAACAATATGACAGTGTTTATATTAGATAACACACTTTAGTAACAATATGACTGTGTTTATATTAGATAACACACTTTAGTAACAATATGACCGTGTTTATATTAGATAACACACTTTAGTAACAATATGACAGTGTTTATATTAGATAACTTACTTTAGTAACAATATGACCGTGTTTATATTAGATAACACACTTTAGTAACAATATGACCGTGTTTATATTAGATAACTTACTTTAGTAACAATATGACAGTGTTTATATTAGATAACACACTTTAGTAACAATATGACAGTGTTTATATTAGATAACTTACTTTAGTAACAATATGACCGTGTTTATATTAGATAACTTACTTTAGTAACAATATGACGGTGTTTATATTAGATAACTTACTTTAGTAACAATATGACCGTGTTTATATTAGATAACACACTTTAGTAACAATATGACCGTCTTTATATTAGATAACTTACTTTAGTAACAATATGACCGTGTTTATATTAGATAACACACTTTAATAACAATATGACCGTGTTTATATTAGATAACACACTTTAGTAACAATATGACAGTGTTTATATTAGATAACTTACTTTAGTAACAATATGACCGTGTTTATATTAGATAACACACTTTAGTAACAATATGACAGTGTTTATATTAGATAACTTACTTTAGTAACAATATGACCGTGTTTATATTAGATAACACACTTTAGTAACAATATGACCGTGTTTATATTAGATAACTTACTTTAGTAACAATATGACAGTGTTTATATTAGATAACACACTTTAGTAACAATATGACCGTGTTTATATTAGATAACTTACTTTAGTAACAATATGACAGTGTTTATATTAGATAACACACTTTAGTAACAATATGACAGTGTTTATATTAGATAACACACTTTAGTAACAATATGACAGTGTTTATATTAGATAACACACTTTAGTAACAATATGACAGTGTTTATATTAGATAACACACTTTAGTAACAATATGACAGTGTTTATATTAGATAACACACTTTAGTAACAATATGACAGTGTTTATATTAGATAACACACTTTAGTAACAATATGACAGTGTTTATATTAGATAACACACTTTAGTAACAATATGACAGTGTTTATATTAGATAACACACTTTAGTAACAATATGACAGTGTTTATATTAGATAACACACTTTAGTAACAATATGCCAGTGTTTATATTAGATAACACACTTTAGTAACAATATGACTGTGTTTATATTAGATAACACACTTTAGTAACAATATGACAGTGTTTATATTAGATAACACACTTTAGTAACAGTATGACAGTGTTTATATTAGATAACACACTTTAGTAACAATATGACAGTGTTTATATTAGATAACACACTTTAGTAACAATATGACAGTGTTTATATTAGATAACACACTTTAGTAACAATATGACAGTGTTTATATTAGATAACACACTTTAGTAACAATATGACAGTGTTTATATTAGATAACACACTTTAGTAACAGAATGACAGTGTTTATATTAGATAACACACTTTAGTAACAATATGACAGTGTTTATATTAGATAACACACTTTAGTAACAATATGACGGTGTTTATGTTACATAACTAATGTGTGAGACAATATGAAAGTGTGTATGTTACATAACTAATTTGTGAGACAATATGCAGTGTGTATGTTACATAACTAATTTGTTAGACAATATGAAAGTGTGTATGTTAGATAACTAATTTGTGAGACAATGTGACGGTGAATATGTTAGATAACTGACTTGTGAGACAGTATGGTAATGTATATAAGATCATTCACACGTGTCACAATAATGGCATATTTTCATCAGTATGATTATAGAGTGAAACAATGTGCTTTTTAAAGATAATTGAAGTCTGCTGGCACATTTTAACAGTGTATATGTTAGATACCTCTCGTGGGACAATCACTATGTGTATTTATATCTAAAATAACGCACGTGGGGGATAATCATAAAGTGTATTCATATATCAAATAATTCATGTGGGGGACAATAACAAGGTTTATTTATATCTAAAATAACTGACGTGGGAGATAATCAGAATGTGTATTTATATCTCAAAAAACTCACGTGGGAAAAATCACAATGTGTATTTATATCTAAAATAACTCTTATGGGGGACAATCACAATGTGTATGTACATCTAAAATAACCCAATTATGGGACAATGCGCTGATGCTCTCATCATGGAGGACGGGCTAAGCTTTGATTCCGTCTACGTCTCTCTTAGACTAAGAGGTGGAAAGTATGGCCACATATTCCTGCATGCATTCAGCCTTCAACATGTGGTAGAAAGAATGGCCACATATTCCTGCATACATTCAGACTACAACATGTGGTAGAAAGAATGGCCACATATTCCTGCATGCATTCAGCCTATAACATGTGGTAGAAAGAATGGCCACATATTCCTGCATACATTCAGCCTACAACATGTGGTAGAAAGAATGGCCACATATTCATGCATACATTCAGCCTACAACATGTGGTAGAAATAATGGCCACATATTCCTGCATACATTCACCCTACAACATGTGGTAGAAAGAATGGCCACATATTCCCGCATACATTCAGCCTACAGTATGTGGTAGAAAGAATAGCCACATATTCCTGCATGCATTCAGCCTACAACATGTGGTAGAAAGAATGGCCACATATTCCTGCATACATTTAGCCTACAACATGTGGTAGAAAGAATGGCCACATATTCCTGCATACATTCAGACTACAACATGTGGTAGAAAGAATGGCCACATATTCCTGCATACATTCAGCCTACAACATGTGGTAGAAAGAATGGCCACATATTCCTGCATACATTCAGCCTACAACATGTAGTAGAAAGAATGGCCACATATTCCTGCATTCAGCCTACAACATGTGCTGGACCTAACATCTCACTGACCCATGGCGGCTATCTGCTTGTTGTTATTTGTTATAAACCTAAGATAACTCACCTGTTGGACAAGATGGGCTTAGACTGACAAAGAAAACGTAAACAGAAGTTTCCCCACAATTCCCAGAAAAACTGTATTCATTGAATCTCTTAAACCAGGGCCCCAAATCTTTCTCCAGGCACGTACAAATTAGGCTCCTGCTGTCGCTGATGTCAAGATTTTTAACATTTACCAAAGACGCAAATGCCAGAGGCACACGAGTCAGCTTCGAACCCTGAATGGTTAAACCTGTTAAAAGCGGAACATTTTTAAAGGCAGAAAGTGATATCTGTGACACCGGGTTGTAATTCATATTCAAGGATGTTAAAATGGAATTCTCTGGGAAACTAGTTTCCGTTATTTCTGTAATAAAATTATAATCAATTTCAATAAAGCTGATCCACTGCGGTATTTCATCCCCCCTCATATCACGAATAATGTTGGAGCTGACAAGAAGTCCCGTGACATATTTTAACTCCAAAATGATACTGGGAATTGAGGGAAGTGAGTTGTTGGCAAAACTTAACCCGGAAATATCCAAAGGTAGTGGGCCAGAATAGGGATCGTTTATTCGATTACCATTGAAATAGAATTGTTGCATTTTCTGTAGAAGAGAAAAATCTGGGATAGCAGTTAGTTGGTTGCAGGTTATACCCAAGTAATTCAAACTATCAGCGTATCTACTGATAGTTTTACTGAGTAAATTTGCGTCGGAAATTCGGTTGTAATCAAGGGCTAATGAACTCAACCAGGCCTCTGCAGGAAGCCATGTAATATCGACTATTTTATTCTGATATAAATATAACGACTCCAAAGCAATCAGCTTGGAAAGAGCCTTGGGAACAGCAGTAAGACTGTTATCAGTTAATGTTAGAGATGTTAAACTGTTTATCATACTGTCGAATGTATCATCTGGGATTGCTTCAATGGATGTACCTGTGATAGTTAAAGTAGTTAGATGGGAAAAATACTGAATGCAGTCTGGCCATATTTGGAGACCGTTCTGTGTCAAATAATATGTCTTCAGTGTTTGACCAATGTTCTTCATTGCGTTACTGTTCCAGTCTGTGATGTTTGATGTGTAAAATGTAAGATCTGTCAGTGCGTGCAAATGGAGAAGGGCATCTGGGATTCTCGTAAATAGAGCACCTGAGAATGATAGTGAGGTTAAAGTCAAGGCTGAAGCGTCGAATGCTGTTTCATCTATGGTGGTAATAGGATTTTCTTCCAAGGAGATTTGTGTCAGGTTGGCTGGTAAACTTCGAGCTGGTATTGTGGTAATCTGGTTCATCTGGGGACAAGCCACGATATCATATTGTACACAGTCAATTTATGATTGGTGTTTTTGTGATTATGTAATTATTATAGCAGCTTGCGATATTTCTACTGCATGGTGGAGGGGAAGGGACATCAATTACTACAGGTTGTATCTGTCTCGCGTGACTATCTTACTACAATATATCTACTGCATGGGGGGAAGGGAATGGACAACAATTACTACAAGTGGTATCTGTACTGCTTGACTATCTTGCTACAATATATCTACTGCATGTGGGAGTGGAAGGGACCACAATTACTACAAGTTGTATCTGTCACGCGTGAATATCTTGCTACAATATATCTACTGCATGTGGGAGGAGAAGGGACAACAATTACTACAAGTTGTATCTGTCCCACGTGACTATCTTGCTACAATATATCTAATGCATGTGGGAGGGGAAAGGACAACAATTACTACAAGTTGTATCTGTCCCACGTGACTATCTTGCTACAATATATCTACTGCATGGTGGGAAGGGAAGAGACAACAATTATTACAAGTTGTATCTGTCCCACGTGACTATCTTGCTACAATATATCTACTGCATGGTGGGAAGGGAAGAGACAACAATTACTACAAGTTGTATCTGTCCCACGTGACTATCTTGCTACAATATATCTACTGCATGGTGGGAAGGGAAGAGACAACAATTACTACAAGTTGTATCTGTCCCGCGTGATTGTCTTGCTACAATATATCTACTGCATGTGGGAGTGGAAGGGACAACAATTACTACAAGTTGTATCTGTCCCACGTGACTATCTTGCTACAATATATCTATTGCATGGTGAGAAGGGAAGAGACAACAATTACTACAAGTTGTATCTGTCCTACGTGACTATCTTGCTACAATATATCTACTGCATGTGGGAGGGGAAGGGACAACAATTACTACAAGTTGTATCTGTCCCACGTGACTATCTTGCCACAATATATCTACTTCATGGGGAGAAGGGAAGGGACAACAATTACTACAAGTTGTATCTGTCCCGCGTGACTATCTTGCTACAATATATCTACTGCATGTGGGAGGGGAAGGGACAATAATTACTACAAGTTGTATCTGTCCCGCGTGACTATCTTGCTACAATATATCTACTGCATGGGAGGAGGGGGAGGGACCCCAATTACTACAGTTTGTATCTGTCCTGCATGACTATCTTGCTACAATATATCTACTGCATGTGGGAGGGGAAGGGAAGGGAGAACAATTACTACAAGTTGTGTCTGTCCAGCCTGAATATCTTGCTATAATATATCTACTGCATGTGGGAAGGGAAGGGACAACAATTACTACAAGTTGTATCTGTCCTGCATGACTATCTTGCTACAATATATCTACTGCATGGGAGGAGGGGGAGGGACCCCAATTACTACTAGTTGTATCTGTCCCGCGTGACTATCTTGCTACAATATATCTACTGCATGTGGGAGGGGAAGGGACACCAATTACTACTAGTGGTATCTGTCCTGCTTGACTATCTTGCTATAATATATCTACTGCATGTGGGAGGGAAGGGACACCAATTACTACAAGTTGTATCTGTCCCGCGTGATTATCTTGCTACAATATATCTACTGCGTGTGGGAGGGGAAGGGACAACAATTACTACAAGTTGTATATTTCCTGCATGATTACAAAAGAAAAGGTGGAACCAACTCAAACATCAAACAATGGGAGTCTGCATCAGTGTATGCGTGAAATGTTAATACAGTTAACGACCCAGTAAGCTCACAAATACACACACACACACACACACACACATCACAACTCAACACACACACACACACACACACACAGACACACACACACACACAAACACACACAACCACACCCATATACACAACACAACTCAGTACACACACACACACACATCGGTAGACTAAAAAAATGTTGTGCATATCCTATACAGGACAACGCTCTCAACAGCAGCATCTTTCAGCTGTCTGTTGATTTCTTGGCAAGATTACGCTGAGTAGTTTGCCATTGCTTTCTGAGCGGCCGGCTCAGTTATCTCGCAAGTCACCAGCGGGGGTCAAACCGCTTCCAGTTCTCACCCGCTACGAGACTATGCGTGATAAACGGGATTACGGAGAAAGTGTTGTAACCCCTCGGCCAGAGAGACCGGCATCGGTAGACTAGTGATGAGTATATGAAACGAATATTGTCCGAGGTACAGACTGGCCATGAATGATCGGGTTGGGAGGGATACATGCGTAGATAAATATATACACACTCAGGTAATGAATATACTAATGGTAGGTAGACATACTATTACACACATGTAGACATACGAAGGTAAATTAATAAGTAAGCCACAAATGGCTGTAGAAAAATAACTAAATATGATAACAACTTGAAACTAGTTTATTTTTATACATACTTTGTCCCTTTATTTCTCAACATAATTTCTACCAACATTGATGCATTTATCCCATCGATTTATCAGTCCTTCCAAGCTGTATGGAACTGCGTGCTTTGTTTTCATTTACCTGCCATCCCACAGAACTGTGTGGATTTCTTATTGACTCGCCCTCGTAACTTTTTCTACTCAGCTATGCACCGCTTTACGGGACAAACATGTGCCATCATAAGCACTGAAAACCCACTTCGGCGGGAGACATTTTCGCGAATGACGCCGAAGTTGAATGTGAAGTGAAAACGTGGTTTAGAAAACAGAGCATGCAGTTCTGTGCCAGAAAGAAGGACAAACAAAACACTGACAGATGGACACATAATCCCATTCATAGACATAATGATGGTTGGAACAACTGTTGTAAGATACCAACGTCCTATTACTATTCGAACAATGCTAAAGGAGTGGTGAAAATATTGCTTCAGGAAGCTGCGACACTTACACCCAGACTGTGAAATGTGAAGATTGATAATTTCATCAATAAGTGAACAAAAACAAATCCTAATATGATGGAAGCAGTATTTCGAACAACTTCTCAACATCCCATCAGATGTCATAGGAATTCAAGAGACCTACACAAATGTCACCGAAGAACTAGAACCAGACATACTAAAAGAAGAAATTATAGAAGCCATCAGATTATCCCCATTGAACAAATCACCAGGACAGGATGAAATACCAAATGAACTAATTAAAGCGGCAAGAGAAGTAGGAACAGCTTGGCTACATAGACTATTCAACCATGTTTGAGTAGAACAACAGACACCACGAGATTGGGGAAACGCCATAATTATCCCAATTTGGAAAAAAAACAAAGGCAGTAAAAGAGACTGCACACAATACAGAGGCATTTCACTGTTGAGTCATACTGGGAAATTATTTTGCAAAATTCTTGAAAAAAAATTACGAACTACTTTAGAACCCCAGCTAAGCGAAACGCAACTTGGATTTAGGAAAAACAAAGGATGCACAGATGCCATTTTTGCTCTTAGACAACTTATAGAAAAATCAATCGAATTCAATGAAACACGCTACTTAGCCTTTGTCGACCAAGAAAAGGCATTCGATAGAGTAGATAGAAACAAGCTGTGTGAAATCCTTAACACAATATGGAGTGAATACACATCAAACAAACTTATGTAGAAGTTTATACAACAACGGTGAATGCATAGTGAGAGCAACTGGAGGACACTCAGAACCCTTCACCATAAGATCTGGAGTACGACAAGGTTGTGTTCTGTCCCTTCTCTTGTTCATAACATATATGACAACATATGTAAAGAAACCAGCCAAGCAGAGGCAGCAAGAATAGCGCATAACGAGAACACAGAATAAGAACCATCTGCAAATCTAACCATTAGAGAACTCCTGTTTACGGACGACCAAGCACTAATAGCAAAATCAGAAGCTGAATTACAAGACCACATGAATAGTCTAAACGAAATGTGTAGGGAACATAACATGAAAATTAGCACAAGCAAAACAGAGGTAATGACTATAACTAAAGAAGAACAAACAACAACAATTCACCTAAACGAACATCCCTTGAAACAAGTAAAGAGTTTCAAGTACCTAGGAAGCATAATATCATCAAATTGCAGATCAGAAGACGAGATCGAAAATAGGTGCAATAAGGCAAATCAACTCATTGGACAAATGGCACCAATACTAAATAACAAACATGTATCAATAACTACTAAGAAAGCACTTTACAACACAATCTTCCTACCAACTCTGTGCTACCAATGCCAAACCTAGACAATGACAGAAAAAGAGAAAAGAAAAATCACAAAAACAGAAATGAGGTTCCTGAGAAGAATACTCAACGTATTAAGAAGAGATAAGATCAGAAATGAAGAAATCAGGACTAAAGTGGTGGTTAACGCAGCACTAGAAAGCAGCAAGTCAAATGATTTGGCCATGCAAGTAGGTTACAAGTCAACAGCATACCACACCAAGCAATGATGTGCAGACCAGATGGAAACAGAGGAAGAGGCCTACCACGTAAACGTTTGACGGAGGGAATAGCAGAGTCCATGGGAATATCGATATATGAAGCCCATAATCGGGCACTCCTACGAAGTTTATATTTCACCTCGACACCGCAAGGTACAAGAGGAACATGATGAGATGAGATGAGATAAAATGAGATAATTACATCCAAATTGAGAGATGTGAAATATGGTACTAATATTCAATCTGCGAGATGTGAAATATGATACTTACCATCTAGACCGTGAAATGTAAAGATTGATAATTACATCCACAGTGAGAGATGTGAAATATGATACTCACATCCAAGTTGACAGATGTTTCATGTAATGCTATTCCCAAACTGGGAAAAGTGAAATGTGATACTTACACCCAACTTGAGAGCTGTAGCATGTGATACATATAAAATGTGAGATGTGAATAATTATACTTACATCCAAACTGAGAGATGTGAAATGTGATTGCGTCGCAAGCGAGGGTGGAAGAGAAGTGAAGTGTTTATAACCGCAATCAATGTAGACGGCATAGCAGTCACATTCCTGCAAACACGATTATAACAGTCACATTCCTGCAAACACGAATATAACTGTCACATTCCTGTAATCTATATATATATATAAAAGAGACTGTATGTCCGTCCGTTCTTTATGCCTTCGCGAACGGTCCATCCGATTGAGATGCAATTTTCTACACGTTTTCTTTTCATTCCTGTGCAACTTTCTGTCATAGTTTTTTAGTGTAAAATCGGCTACTTACTTACTAAAATTTAATATTTCATTTTTCATTATAATTTCTATATAGCAAGGGTACTTAACTCTAGACAAGTTATTTCAAGGGGCATAACTTTTAATAACATTTCTATATAATTTATAGCCATATTGTTGCATCGTTTTCAAAGATTTATAAACTCTTTATCTTTAGTAATTTACAGGCATATGAGTTATTATAATAATGATATAATCTTTAAGGCATTTTCAAAGTTTTCATAAAAATAATGCATAATGCATAACATTGTAACTCATCTTTTTATGCTTAAAGAAGTTATCTACAGTCATGTAGGTGATTAAAAACAGTTTTCATTAAAAATAATGGATGGTGTGTAGATGTACATTCTTTTAAGTTACTGTGTGAATTTAATGAGACGCTCCCCGCCAGGAGCTGGGTGAAGCCACGCCGGGTCAGACAGACAGACAGACAGACCGACCGACCGACAGACAGACAGACAGACAGACAGACAGACAGACAGACAGACAGACAGACAGACAGACAGACAGACAGACAGATAGTCGGGAACGGGAGCTTATATGACTACTTATATTAATTAAATGAGATGCTCCCCACCAGGGACTAGGTGAAGCCGGGCCGGCTCAGACAGACAGACAGACAGACAGACAGACAGACAGACAGACAGACAGACATATAGTCGGGAACGGGAGCTTATATGACTACGTATATGAATTAAATGAGATGCTCCCCACCAGGGACTGGGTGAAGCCGGGCCGGGTCAGACAGACAGATAGACAGACAGACAGACAGATAGTCGGGAACGGGAGCTTATATGACTACTTATATGAATTAAATGAGATGCTCCCCACCAGGGACTGGGTGAAGCCGGGCCGGGTCAGCCAGACAGACAGACAGGCAGACAGACAAACAAGCAGAAAGACAGACAGACTGATAAATAGATAGATCCCCTCCAGGGACTGGGCGAAGCCGGGCCGGGTCAGCTAGTAACATATATAACAGCCACATTCCTTTAATAACATATATAACAGTCACATTTCTTTAAATACATATGTAACATTCACATTTCTGTAAACACATATTTGACAGTGACATTCCTATAAACACATTTGTAAATGTCACATTCATGCAAATATAAAATAACAGTCACATTACTATAAGCACATATATGACAGTCACAATCCTGTTTACATACCTGTAGAAACCTTAATCATATAAACACATACAGGACGTCGCAGTCAATCCCATAATTGTTTGTTGGTTGTGATCTCTTGGCAACTTTACATTCAGAAATGTGTTATTTTTTTTTCTGAACGATCGGCACCCATACGATTTCGTAACAAACAAACAAAAAAACAACCAACGCGAGGCGGTCTGCTGCCAAATCGCACGTCGCTGTGTTTCGAACGCGGTATGGGGGATTACGAATTACGTCCGTAACTCTTTTACTGCGGAGGGGGAGAAAAAACTAATTCAGTGCCAAACAAAATGTAGGTTTGGACCAAACATGGGACACAATCAACTGATCAAGTATTATAATGTAAAAATCCATTCACAGAACATCGACATTGCGAAAGATACCAGGAAACATAACAAATAACACAGTGACCCTAGTATGGCGATATATTGTCCTTCTGTCCAAATGGGAGGTCACATATGGCGGTATATTATTCTTCTACACCACATCACTTACTATCCTGGTTTCAAAAACCGACAACATAGCACTCCGGGCTTCCTGGTATATGCCAGGTAAATTGAGTCCCTCAGTAGTACATCTCACATCTGACCTAGCACCAGGTATAATGCTCCCTCAGTTGTATATCCCACATCTTACCTAGCACTACGGCATCCTGGTATATGCCAGGTATAATGACTCTCTCAGTTGTATATCCCACATCTTACCTAGTATCAGGCATAATGACTCCCTCAGTTGTATATCCCACATCTTACCTAGCACTACGGCATCCTGGTATATGCCAGGTATAATGACTCTCTCAGTTGTATATCCCACATCTAACCTAGTATCAGGCATAATGACTCTCTCAGTTGTATATCCCACATCTTACCTAGTATCAGGTATAATGACTCTCTCAGTTGTATATCCCACATCTTACCTAGTATCAGGTATAATGACTCTCTCAGTTGTATATCCCACATCTTACCTAGTATCAGGCATAATGACTCTCTCAGTTGTATATCCCACATCTTACCTAGTATCAGGCATAATGATTCTCTCAGTTGTATATCCCACATCTTACTTAGCAACTTAAAAGACTGTTAGATTCATTCAAGAGACAACATTGCAGTTATAGACATATTTCAGGCGACCGAAAGAATAAGAAAAAAACAAAACAAACAAACTTAGCAACATGGTCCTATCAAGTGGACTAACTGTTAGTTACGTGTATACCCTTTACAGGACGTAGCAGTCAATTTAATCATAGTTGACTGTTTATGATTGATGGGCAAGTTTACGTTTAGTAGTTACCCATTGCTCTATGAACGACTGGCACACATGCCATTGTAATGACACCAACGCAAGGCAATATGTGTCCAAATCACCAATAGCTGTGCATCAAACACGGTACGCTGACTTACAATTTACAGTTACCCTTTCGCCGCAGAGGCGGCTCGCCGTTTATTCATAATCAGTTATCGATTCAACCGGCTCTTTTACACAGTTGTCACGAATTCAGTTCGTAATCCGGCATACCGCGTTCGAAGCACAGCTGCGGGTGATTGGGAAGCAACTTGCAATAGTACCCATACAAAGCTATGAGTGCCGGTCGTTCAGAAAGCAATGGCAGACTATTGAACGTAAAATTACCAAGAAATCACAATCAGTCAAACAACGCTGGGGGTGACTGCCACGTCCTGTGCAGGATATGCAACTGTCTCTTATCAAATCAAATGTCAAAAACTTTGAATATCTTAGCTCGACAATCCGCAACACTGGCAGCTGGTAAAATGAGATCAAACTGAGAGATTAATGACCACATTACAGTGAAATCTGTGAGGTCTTGTGTCTTGCTTGTAGCAACATGTGGATGTGAGTCATGGGCAGAAAACTGAGAAAACTGAAGCTTGTGAGTTCAAATGTCATAGAACAGTTCTTAGTTCTTACAAAAGTATTAACCTTCAAAAGTCAATGAGGTGGCCATCGGTGGGTAAGAGGCGCCATATCAAACTGCTTGCCCCTGCTGCTATTGCAGGGTTGTATCTTCAGACACAGGCAAGTGAAAGCAACAATACATACACCGGCAGAAGGCTACAGGAAACTACGCTGTATTTTCATAAGATAATCGTGATTCGAAATAACATTGACCATGACGTCGGAGATCGTAATTTGTGGAGAGACATGATCGCTCACGCTAGCCTGCAAGGCCCTGGGTGATGACGAGTTCTTTTCATCTCTATCACCGAACTATATGGAAGTGAGTACCTCTTAAATACAATGGCATTTCCCCTCATCTCTGTCACATACCTAGATGGACGTGAGAACCTCTTATATACAATGACATTCCCTTAATCTCTGTCACAGAACTATATGAACTGAGCACCTGGTAAATACAGTGATCTTGCCCCAGCGAAGACGAGATGAATCCAACGACCAAGATCAGTGTCAGTTGGTCTTTTTGATCCATGTTAGAGACAGCAGCAAATCTGTCGATGAGAAATTGTATTCATCGTGCTAATAACCTCAGCAATTTCTACTGCTGTAATTATTTTGCTAATATATAAATCTAACAATAAAGTTGCCGGTCTCTCTGGCCGAGGGGTTACAACACTTTCTCCGTAATCCCGTTTATCACGCAGAGTCTCGTAAGCGGGCGAGAGCTGGCAGCGGTTCGACCCCCTCTGGTGACTTGCGGGATAACAGAGCCGGCCGCTCAGAAAGCAATGGCAAACTACTGAGCGTAATTTTGCCAAGAGATCAACAGACAGCAGAAAGATGTCCTGTAAAGGATACACAAAAAAAAAAAACAAAAAAAAAACCAATAAAGTTACTTGCTTGTCCTTTACAGAACATAGCAGTAAACCCCAACATTATCTGGCTTTTCGTGTTGCCTGGACAAGTTTACATTCAGTAGTATGCGAATGATTTCTGTATGACCGGCACCAATACCATTTCACTAAAAACCAACACATCTGTGTTTCGAACTTGGGTATGCGGGAACACGAACTGCGTTGGCAAACCTTCGCCACGGAGGCGGCAATATATATATATATATATATATATATATATATATATATATATATATATATATATATATATATATATATATATATATATATATATATAATGAGAGTAGACGGTACTACCTGCTTTTGTTAGCACCGAATGATGGGCGCCGCTTACCAAACCGGACACCCCACATTGTGCTAACGGCTTCGGGTGGAGGAGCGCAATTGTGTGGGTACAAGCCTTATCCTAGTGCGAGGAAATGCAATCTAAAGACTAAATGCCATGGCAGCGCAGAATAGGCCATAAGACTTGGTTGGCAACTGATTGAAGCTCCGACAGGCGGACAGTTGAGTATTGCTTTGCTGATCCGGCAGCTTCTGAAGCTTGTCTTGTTCCAGGCATATTGGTTTACCTTTCCTCTGGATGAATCACCCCAAAAACGAGAACTAGATTGTGAGCTTTACTAAAACACGACTACAAGAGACAAATTGAACGTTGCGGCCAAAGCCTTCGTCAGCACAGGACACAAACACAAACCGACACATAACTACATGAAACACATGCCAGTATTAAATGAATTAAAGGTACTTATCTGAATCTGTATCCTTTCTGGGAGAGACTGACACGCGTTGGGCTGTCAGTGGATTAATAGACCGGATGTATGGTACACGGGTCAAAGGTCAAGCGGGAGGGGGGAGTGGGGGTGGAGAAGCGCCCATGTGCGCGGACAAGTGAAAATTAGGATCAGCAAAGATGTGGCGGACGCAGTTCACAATTGGCAATTCTTGTTAAGCGCTAGAAACACAGCTGCGGAAGATTACATTGTGTTGGTCCTCACAGAGGGGCATGAGTAGCGGTCGTTCAGAAAACGATAGCAAAACACCGAACGTCAACCTGCCAAGAAAGTTGACTGCGACGTCCTGTAAAGGACATGCACGTACCTAGATGGTGGACTGTAAACTAGGGGGTGGGAGGGGGTGGGGTTAAGAAGTTAAATGAAGATATGTTGGACATTTAGGCCGTGAGGGAAGTGTGTACCCAACTGGAAGATGAGACGGTGTTCCAGTGTCTTCCTATCCCGTTCGTGGGATGGCATGACTGGATGGCCGTGACGTGTATGTCGGCCACGCCACAGTGGTCAGGACTGTTGAAATGCATGGATACTGGGTTGTGGGCGCCACTGGTGATATCAGAAAGATGCTGTCTAAATCTGACACCAAGACGTAAGCCTGTCTCACCGACAGTGTGAGGACAGGTCTATTATTTCGTGGTTTCGGCCTGGTGGAGAGAGCCTCATTGGGATTGATAGACTGGCAGCGGTGAAGAGCTGTAGATAGAACATTCTTAGGATAGCATCGAAGGCGAAAGAAATCAAGCATTTCGTGGGCTTTTTGATGGACGTCGTCGTTATCCTGGCAAAGCCGTCGGAGACGTAACAGTAACGTAACAATAGAACCCTTGCACGAGGGAGAGTGGGAGGATGTATAGAGAAGGAATGAATGCGAGTCATTTGGTTTATAATAAACCGTCATGCATAGACCCGCAGAACCTAAAGAGACTGTGAGGTCTAAGAAGTTAACGGTCGACGAAGAAATGGTGGAGGTAAGTTTGATGCTGGGATGGAAGTCGGAGAAATGGTGGAGGTAAGTTTGATGCTGGGATAGAAGTCGGAGAAATGGTGGAGGTAAGTTTGATGCTGGGATAGAAGTCGGAGAAATGGTGGAGGTAAGTTAGATGCTGGGATAGAAGTCGGAGAAATGGCGGAGGTAAGTTTGATGCTGGGATAGAAGTCGGAGAAATGGTGGAGGTAAGTTTGATTCTGGGATAGAAGTTGGAGAAATGGTGGAGGTAGGTTTGATGCTGTGATGGAAGTCGGAGAAATGGTGGAGGTAAGTTTGATGCTGGGATGGAAGTCGGAGAAATGGTGAAGGTAAGTTTGATGCTGGGATGAAAGTCGGAGAAATGGTGAAGGTAAGTTTGATGCTGGGATAGAAGTCGGAGAAATGGTGGAGGTAAGTTTGATGCTGGGATAGAAGTCGGAGAAATGGTGGAGGTAAATTTGATGCTGGGATAGAAGTCGGAGAAATGGTGGAGGTAAGTTTTATGCTGGGATGGAAGTCGGAGAAATGGTGGAGGTAAGTTTGATGCTGGGATAGAAGTCGGAGAAATTGTGGAGATAAGTTTGATGCTGGGATAGAAGTCGGTGAAATGGTGGAGGTAAGTTTGATGCGGGGATGGAAGTCGGAGAAATTGTGAAGGTAAGTTTGATGCTGGGATGGAAGTCGGAGAAATTGTGGAGGTAAGTTTGATGCTGGGATAGAAGTCGGAGAAATGGTGGAGGTAAGTTCTATGCTGGGATGGAAGTCGGAGAAATTGTGGAGGTAAATTTGATGCTGGGATAGAAGTCGGAGAAATGGTGGAGGTAAGTTTGATGCTGGGATAGAAGTCGGAGAAATGGTGAAAGTACGTTTGATGCTAGGATAGAAGTCGGAGAAATGGTGGAGGTATGTTTGATGCTGGGATAGAAGTCGGAGAAATGGTGGAGGTAAGTTTGATGCTGGGATTGAAGTCGGAGAAATTGTGGAGGTAAGTGTGATGCTGGGATAGAATTCGGAGAAATGTTGGAGGTAAGTTTGATGCTGGGATAGAAGTCGGAGAAATGGTGGAGGTAAGTTTGATGCTGGGATAGAAGTCGGAGAAATTGTGGAGTTAAGTTTGATGCTGGGATGGAAGTCGGAGAAATAGTGGAGGTAAGTTTGATGCTGGGATAGAAGTCGGAGAAATGGTGGAGGTAAGTTTGATGCTGGGATGGAAGTCGGAGAATTGGTGGAGGTAAGTTTGATGCTGGGATAGAAGTCGGAGAAATGGTGGAAGTAAGTTTGATGCTGGGATAGAAGTCGTAGAAATGGTGGAGGTAAGTTTGATGCTGGGATGGAAGTCAGAGAAAAAGGCAATGAAGTTCTGGAGGTCAGGCGAGGGCATGTGCGAGACACCAAAGCAGTTATCAATGTATCTCCTGTAAAGCTATGGGAGCCTACCTGTGTATTTACTCCCTACCTGGTGCTCCAGATAGGCCATGAAGAGGCAGGCATAACTAGGACCCATCTTAGTACCCATGGCCACGCCGCTGATCTGGTCGAAGTAGTCCCCATTGAACTCAAACGAGTTGAGGTTGAGGACTAACTCTGCAATACACAGCAATGGTCCAGTGGCTATTGAGGGGGTATGCCTTCTCTCCAAGAAAAATTCCAAGGCTTTAAGGCCGTCAGAAGGAGGAATAGATGTTTCCGCTGGAGTACACTAGACAGATCGAGAGAGGGATTATGCTGCATGGGCAACACATGGTCTCTAAATTCAGCCCAGGCTGTGTGTTATGAAAAGGTACAACTCCAATTTACGCAACTATCGTCTGTCAAGGCGGTAATGTGCCAGTCAGTCATATACCTATACCATGCTAGTAAAGACATAATACAACCTTACCCTGGAATTATCAGTTTACACAACACACGAAACTGTCCTGTATTCAAACCCAGAGTTTGTAGTCTTCAGAAACTTGCAACCAGATATCGCAACACAAAATCTGAAATAACACCGGTATTTCCTTTAGTCCGTCTGTAGTGTATAGATACAATCAACTGAAAATATTTTTCTTTAAGAAAAAAGTCAGCAACTTATATTACGATATATGTCACCCCTTATCAGGTCGAGAAGCAGACATGTGCTATACATTAATAAAACAGTACAGATTAAACCAGGTTTTAAGTCGCATGGGCCATTGAAGGACTGTATAAAGCTCACGGAGACAGTTCTAAGATATATTGGTCGGGATTTTTGTTGTCAGTGCTTTTTCTCTTGTCCTCTGTCCCCTATAAGGATATACTCAACACACACTAAGGCCTGATATCATTAGCTATCCCATGCAGCACAATCCATGTCTGCCCAATTTATTTTACTCTGGGGATTCAAGACAAAGGTCTCCCCAGTTATTCTATTCTCAGGCTTCTATAAAAGCCCCTCCAGCCTTCTGTATTCTAGTTATTCTATTCTCAGGTTTCTATAAAAGCCCCTCCAGCCTTCTGTATTCTAGTTATTCTATTCTCAGGTTTCTATAAAAGCCCCTCCAGCCTTCTGTATTCTAGTTATTCTATTCTCAGGTTTCTATAAAAGCCCCTCCAGCCTTCTGTATTCTAGTTATTCTATTCTCAGGTTTCTATAAAAGCCCCTCCAGCCTTCTGTATTCTAGTTATTCTATTCTCAGGTTTCTATAAAAGCCCCTCCAGCCTTCTGTATTCTAGTTATTCTATTCTCAGGTTTCTATAAAAGCCCCACCAGCCTTCTGTATTCTAGTTATTCTATTCTCAGGTTTCTATAAAAGCCCCTCCAGCCTTCTGTATTCTAGTTATTCTATTCTCAGGCTTCTATAAAAGCCCCTCCAGCCTTCTGTATTCTAGTTATTCTATTCTCAGGCTTCTATAAAATCCCCTCCAGCCTTCTGTATTCTAGTTATTCTATTCTCAGGTTTCTATAAAAGCCCCTCCAGCCTTATGTATTCTAGTTATTCTATTCTCAAGCTTCTATAAAAGCCCCTCCAGCCTTCTGTATTCTAGTTATTCTATTCTCAGGCTTCTATAAAAGCCCCTCCAGCCTTCTGTATTCTAGTTATTCTATTCTCAGGCTTCTATAAAAGCCCCTCCAGCCTTCTGTATTCTAGTTATTCTATTCTCAGGTTTCTATAAAAGCCCCTCCAGCCTTCTGTATTCTAGTTATTCTATTCTCAGGTTTCTATAAAAGCCCCTCCAGCCTTCTGTATTCTAGTTATTCTATTCTCAGGTGTCTATAAAAGCCCCTCCAGCCTTCTGTATTCTAGTTATTCTATTCTCAGGCTTCTATACAAGCCCCTCCAGCCTTCTGTATTCTAATTCTATCTCTATCCGTTCCCCCATCTTTGTTCCCGTGGCTTCCCAGGTAGGTGTATGACACTGTCTCGTGCATTGAGGTGTCCAATAGCACGAGCTGTGGTCAGATCATGGAGAGGGGGATGAAAACCAGGGTTTCGACGAGATTGTCACACACACATGTGCGCGCGCACACACACACACTCACACGCGCGCACACACACATGCACGCACGCAAACAAACACACTCACTCACATGCACGCACTCACACACACACACACACACACACACACACACACACACACAAACACTCGTACACCCACAAACACAGACAGAGGCGTATTTGTTGGGAACTTAAACGTTGGACAGCAGACAATAAGCACCACAAGACTACCTCGGCTGCCCCTGCCAAATGAACAGTAAGGAAGCGATGAAGACTGACATCAAAACTAATCTACCATATAAAGAAGCTAGGAGGCAGTGCAAGGTAATCAAAATGCGACACAGCACAACTGAAAGGTCAACTGAAGGACCATGAGATCGAAGTTTGCCAGCATAGAGGGGAAGAGAGACAAGACACAAGATCAGTTATCAGTTATCAATTGGGTTATCTTCATTGCACTCCGGACAGGTACATAGGTGCTTAGATCCTTCTCCCAGAATATGCATCAGCGTCCGGTCTCTAATAGTGCCAGTCCTGTGTTGGTTGACGAGGAACCTCGTTTTTCCGATATACCTCTCGCCTCTGGCCGTGCCGATTCTTACTTCCAAGTCTTTCATCCTCGACAGCGATGTGGATTCACTATCGTCAAAGTCCTCTGTTCTCGCCATATCTTTAAGGACTTTAATAAAAATCCGCACGATCTATGGGCTGGCCATCTACAAGGGGAGCAGGGCCAGCCAGTTTATCAGCTCGTTCATTTCCCTCGATTCCCGCATGTCCCGGGACGAAGATGAAGGTGAATTTACGGACAACAGACTTCCGCAGCGAATCAGTCCACTGTCTACGTACAGATCCAGCTTCGACCTTCAGAATCATGCTCATTAAATCACTGAGTATAAGCAGGGCGAACTAGATCAAATTGCCTCATGGTGTGCTGATGCCGGTGCCCTTTTCAACCCTGCAAAGGCTCGGTTACATGGTTCTCCCTAAACAACCATATTGTGAACATAGACCTGCCTACAGTATCAACACCGTCAAGGAATGGGTGCCATGCCTCCAGCTTTTAAGTGTACTTTTTCCTGCATTATCACACTCGACAGACGGTGCAGAGAGCAGAACCCTGCCACGTTGGTATAATGTTGGTAACACGTTGGTATAATGCTGTGATTCCAGCCATATGAAAGCCTGTGTGGGCAACCACTCAGCCAAATTCATTTTCTTCTACTGGTGTTTAGTTCTGGATGCAGTTTAAGATCCCCTAATTCTGTCAGAAGGGACTAATTACCACCCCAGATCCCAGAGAGAAAACGTGGAACAAATGTCTTTTATGCTGATTAAGACACTGTCCCTGATACTCAAGAAAACAGCCAAGAAGTGGCTCGTTGAAGATATAATATATCTATATAGATTTAGCTGTACTTGGTATCACCAGAAGTGAGAAAGGAGGAGTTAAGTTATGCAACGTAATCTGGTTACTTATGACTGCATAGACAAAGTGCCTCCCTGACATATATTCCTACTTCTGGACAATATGTGTGAACCTCCACTAAATGATACAATAATGAGTGTACTTGATTACGCTACACAAACATTTATAAACATTTAGAACTATACAGACAACTGAGTTTTAAAATACAACAACTGTGTTTATTATTGCTATTGATCATATGATGATGATGATGATATGGTATACGTAACTTAAGAGGTCACATAGGTCATGCTTCCCCCAGTGAGACGCAGTTCACTGTCAGATTGAAAGAGTCCAACGTGGTCCCTTCACAAGGCTAAGTCACTTCCTGATATGGGTTGTTGACTGTCCATTGCTCCTAAGAGATCTGGAATGAAACGAACGGAGATGGGTAGTATCTACGTCTACACATCTCAAACACATATGTCTATACATTCATATAAACATACATTCAAGTCATAATATATGATGATATACGATGGCATGTTACATAAAGATATATCAGTTCTAAATAAATAAATATATATGTATATATTCATAAAACTATTTAGAACATCTATAGCTCAAAACATACATATTCACATACATTTATGTAACGGAGTGTTTCCCATATAAGTTCACCTCACGTACTCTCTCCCTTTCTGATTCATTCATACTGTCTTGTCGGAAGGACTGGTCGCACAGTCACTGTTGAACATTAAATGCCTTCCCTGAATCTGTCTGGGATATTGAATGTCCCAAGTCATGTCTGTCCTCATGCAGACATCATGCAGACAAGGTGAACTGGTGCCATTCCTCAAACCAAGTGTTTTCACCACAATCTTGGTAAGCACTCAAAGTGTTGGTCCAAATAATCAATGTTAATTGGACGCTATCAAGAGACTGGTAGCTCTCAGGAATTTCTCCTAAGTAGTCAGTCTCCCCAATGTTTAACATCCTACAGGATGAATCTAAATGTATCTCCTGTACATGCATAAGCCACACGCTCATGTAGCTTGGATAATGGATTTCTCCAAATTATCACATACAACAAATCAGACAACCAAGTGGTGAATGAAAGAAGA
This sequence comes from Cepaea hortensis, assembly GCA_963921405.1. Taxonomy (NCBI): domain Eukaryota; kingdom Metazoa; phylum Mollusca; class Gastropoda; order Stylommatophora; family Helicidae; genus Cepaea; species Cepaea hortensis. The sequence continues at coordinate 609,495 of CAWUFQ010000002.1, read as the reverse complement.
AGATAAAGTTCACAGTGTAATAGTAAATCTAGAAACTGGAACATTAAGTACAAAGAAAATCCACGAGTGTAAAGTTTTGGAGAATATGCAGAACAAGAAACTACACAAGCCTTTAGACTAGCAGACAAACTAATCAGAGTAATGGTATTACCTGGCTTATAGCTAGGAAATCCTGTCATAATACTTCGTACAGAAGTCCAACAGAACGAAATGTTAATATTTCTCCAGTAGGTATCCTAAGAATGCTATTGTAAATGCGTCTGAGGATTGCTGGCCATGCATGTAGTTTTATTCTATTCAATTCCTGGCTAGTTTCCAGGTTGGTTAATTAATATGTCCCATTTTCATTAACTCCGCCTATTTTTCCATGTAAGATGATTTACCTAGATGGATTAAGTGCCAAATTCTTTTCACCCCTCCTCCTTTCATGTGGACGGTAGTTTCATTTGTCAATCAAATTGATCGATGCCCCACCATGGCCTGAAACAATAAAACATGCTTCGCTAGCGATGCAATAGACGTTGCGTCATAACTACATACCAATCTGTTGTTAACATAAGCCTTCCCGGTTGCTGGCAGGAATGTGTCAGCCATGTGTTCCTACTTTGCCCCGTAGTATTGCGGAGAGGTGTTAAGCATCTGGTCCTAATTGCTCCTTTGTGGTGGCCACTACAGACGTTGTCCCGGCTCCCCAAAGTCTGGACTTTTACCGCATGTGTTATTTCAGACGGGTCTGGCTGACCCTCTTATCTCCCATTCTGCCGTGGCTGGTTTACACGTTAGGTCCTGTTGAACTAAGGTGTTAGGTGTCAGTCCCTATTCCAACCGCAGAATTGTAAACAAACACGTCAATCTCAACTGACTGCCTCCGCGATCGTCAACAGCCCAGATTTCACACTTTGCCATCTTTCTCTTCCCTTGTACTGAAAACAGTGAGTTTTCAACCTTTGATAGCGCCCGTCGACTGGTGCCGTGGTGTCTGGGTTTTACGTTTGATCTGGACATTAAAGCTTTCTCAGACCTAGCATTACAGAAATGATGGGGCCTGGGTGGTCAAAATGTAATTTTCTCTTGTTTTCAATCTCTGTTAGTTTTTCCTAATTACTTGGTTGGGGACTAGATTATTTTCTGGTGGACAATTATTCTTTTACTTAGAGAATGATAGAATAATTCTTGTGGGCTCTTTAATTCCTTTCAAACTTATGTAATTCTGATGCTGTTGGGGCTGTCCCGTCACAGAGCAGAACTCTGCCGCGTTGGTATAATGTTGGTAACACGTTGGTATAATGCTGTGATTCCAGCCATATGAAAGCCTGTGTAACTGCCATCACCTCCATCATCATGCTGCTCGTGGTCATAGAGTGTGCACCACTGGATTCTTGAACGGTTCGGCACGCTGAACGGGCTGTAAATTCCCACGCACTTCTCTGCTGCTTTACAACAGATCCATCTGTATAGATGAGCACTTCGGGGCTATCTGAGTGTTCGTAGATGAGCGCGTTATCCACGGTCTTTGACCACCCAGCAACATTTATCCACGGTCTTTGACCACCCAGCAACATTTAACCACCGTATTTGATCATCCAACAACATTTATTCACCGTCTTTGACCACCCAGCAACATTTCTCCATTGTATTTGACCACCCAGCATAATTTCTCCCCCGTCTTTGACCACCCAGCAACATTTCTTCACCGTATTTGACCATCCAACAACATTGATTCACGGTCATTGACCACCCAGCAATATTTCTTCACCGTATTTGACCATCCAACAACATTTATTCACCGTCTTTGACCACCCAGCAACATTTCTTCACCGTATTTGACCATCCAACAACATTTATTCACCGTCTTTGACCACCCAGCAACATGTCTCCCGTATTTGACCACCCAGCAATATTTCTCCACATTATTTGACCATCAAGCAATATTTCTTCACCGTCTTTCATCACCCAACAAGATTTCTCCACCGTCCTTGACCATCCAGCAATATTTCTCCACCGTATATAACCATCCAGCAACATGTCTCCACCGTATTTGACGGTCAAGCAATATTTTTTCACTGACTTTCATCGCCCAGCATCAGTTCTCCACCACGCAGCAATCAGTATGTTTATAACACTTCAACGCTCTCTTTGTCACATTCAATGATAGTGACTTAATGCAGCTATGCCTTTGCCTATTCTGCTCTTAATCTGTGTCGTGCATCTTCCATCTGATTTGATACTGTGCATTCAGGAAATGATAACAGTTGTTAATAGACACAGGCTTTTCACATAATATGCTCTGTGTTTATACACTAAAGCCACACATAATGTGGTGCACGATTTATTGTCTGGCATATTTGGCTACATCTTGTCAGGTTCATACTGCAGAACTATAGATCACATGAAGTGAATAGGGACATTACCGTGGGGATAACACATGCTCCAGATTCCAACAATACCTATGACAGTGTTTTAATTATATCAGCCACAAAGTATTTATGTAACCAATCCATATGATATATAGCTGCAGTATGTACCTCTCCAGATGCCAGGCAACAAATCGCGTAATATATTGCTTGTGGCTTCTGTGTTAAATGCTCAGTATTATTGTCAATTTTTGTTTTTTAAGCAACACAAAACAAAATACATCACGCATGTGTTTATATGCAATATTATTCAGTAGGCCACTTAGAAATAATCAGTGACCGTGTATAGCATTCCGTTTTTTTCCATTATATTACACAATATTTGAACTGTATTTCAACATCACAATGCAGTCTCCTCAAATGGAAGGACAATGGGGACTGAGTTGTGTAAAGAAGATGTACAGACTGGATTGTCCGCAGTCTCCAACAACGCTGTATAAGGACAGCTGCGAGAGTATCGGCTCCAAACTCTTCTCCAGGCAGGTACAAACTAGGTCAGCGCTGCCTGTGACATCTATAGAGCTTAACTGTGTCAGCGATTTAATAGCCAGTGGTAACCTGGTTAATTTGGTATACCTTATGTCTAGTTGTTGTAGTCGAGGCAGGTTGTCAAATGCTGACAGTGAAACCGTAGATATGGGATTAAACGGTAGAAGTAGTTGGGTAATGTTTGAGTTCTTGGGAAAGCTGTTGTCCGTTAGTTCTACTAACAAATTGTGTCCAAGATCTACGATTGTTGTGGAACTAGGGAAGTCGGACGCTTGGACAGAAAGTATACGGTTGTAGTTGAGAATCAGGTTAGGCACAGATTTCATCGTTTTAAATATTCGAAATTGCGTTCTAGCGCCAGGTCTGACAGATCTCCTGGGACGAGCCCAGAATACGAGTCTGATATACGGTTGTTGGTGTAGTCTAGATTTGGTATTCGAGTCAAGAATGACATGTCAGGTATGGACGTCAAGAAATTGTCAGTGATGGCAAAGGTGTAAATCGTGTCGGCGTAGAAACGTAAAGCGGAGCTGAGTTTTTTCGCATTGGAGATGTGGTTTCCGTTCAAGGTCAATTGAGTCAGGTTACATACCTGGGGGGGGGGGGGGGGCACTTGATGTCGGTGATTCTGTTTTTGTCTAGCGATAAAGACGTTAACACGGTCATCTTTGATAGGGTCTTGGGGACAACGGTCAAACTGTTGTTGGTCAGTGAGAGTCCAGTCAAGGTAACAGCTAGCATGTCGAGAGCATCGTCTGGCAGGGTGGAGATGGAGCTGTCAGTTATACCCAACTCCATGAGGTGCGAGAATGACGTCAGCCAGTCCGGCCATGAAGTTAAACCAACAGATCCCAGATTAAACGACTGAAGCGTCGAACCAAGACCCCTCATGTCGGCCGCATCCCACACCAGGATGCTTATCCCATAAATATCCAGCTATGTAAGCTGTTTCAGACGAAATATGGCGGCCGGAAGTTGCGTAAACCTGGCACCGGAGAAACTTAACGACCTAAGAGTATGGATGGACTCGTCAAACGCCGTGAGGTCGATAGTTTCAATGGGGTTGTCCTGGAATGACAGTGTCGACAGATTGGCTGGAAGACTCCCGCTGGGGATCGTGGTGAACATGTTACCCTGGAGATAAAACATAAGCATAATCTACATTAACATAAAATATAAAATAATCGGCATGAACGTAAAATATAGAATAATCGGCATTAATATAAAATGCAAACACAATCTTCATTAACATAAAATATAAGCATAATCTACTTTAACATAAAATATAAACATAATCTACATTAACATGAAATATAAACATAATCGGAATTAACATAAAATATAAACATAATCTACTTTAACATAAAATATAAACATAATTGGCATTAATATAAAATGCAAACACAATCTTCATTAACTTGAAATATAAACATACTCTTTATTAACATAGAATATAAACACAATCCTAATTAAAATAAAATATAACCATAATCTTCATTAACATAGAAAACAATGTTGTGTTATATTAATGCCTGAGTAGCTTCCTGAATCGGCAGTGATATGTCGACAACCTGCTGTGTTATATTATGTAATGCTGTATTGTGTTATGTTATGCTCTAGTATAAGTTGTGTTATATTATGTTATGTCATGTTACGTTATGGCATGTTATGCAATGCAACGCTAAAATAACGCTACGTTATGTTACGCTTTGTAATGTCCAACGACGTCACAGCACATCGGGCATTCCTATGCGCGCGCAGTCCCCCGATGCAGCAGCCAGCTCTAAGTATTTCTGCCCACTGTTCCCGTAACCATTTAGTGATGGTGTCTCCTCCCGTGAAGTTGGTATCCACGTCCTTGACCATTTCCACCTCCAGTTCAAGTAACCGGAACTAGCGTCTGAGTCTCGTCACTTTCCGACACTCATCCGAGTCCGTACTGCACTGCTTGTATCAGCCCTGCCCATGCTGCTTCCCGTGTGTATTGGTGTATTATTTGTCAGCTGGTCTACACCTTCATTACCTTTACACCCGGCATGTCCTGGTGATTTCATCCAGGGGAGTAATGTGATGTGCTCTTGAACCTGGGGAATTAAGGCCGCCTGGCTATTGCCGTCGTGCGTATAGTGAAGTTTAAGGGGTTCTTTCCCTCCACTGAATACAATCCAGCACCTTACCGAGGATTCGAACCTTGCAACTCGGCCAGACGTTCCTCAAGCTTCAAATTGTTGCTACTGGTCGTAACCAACATAGTGGTACGGAACCAGTCCCCAATTGTTGCAGAGTTATTGTGTTAAGACCAGTAGGAATCTGAAGCTTGACCCAGCTTATCCAATGGGTTGCAAATTTATGTAAGAATTATGGCGGATTGTTTAGTAAGGGGAGAAGGCGGACGAGCGGGCGGACAGGCGGACAGGCGGACAGACAGAAAGGCGGGTGGAGACAAGGCCGAACAGACGGACTGCAATAAGCTCCCGAGTCATGTAAGTTTAGATCACAAACAATAGGCTCAAACACAGAGTAAAATACTGACGTCCAGGGAGGCTGTTCCCATATTCAGGCTTGAATTATGGCGCCTGTCGGGGATCTCCTTGAGATATCGGTACTGGCACATCATGTCATTTCCGACGCAGAAACACTCCTGACAAAAAGCAACATAACACTCCTGACAAAAAGCAACATAGCAGTGTCTGATTATCATATTTCTTACGTGTACTGGGATATCAATGTCTTATTACCAGATGTATTACATATACTGAGATGTCCGTATATGATTATTTTATCAGATGTCTTACGTGTACTCAGATATCAATACATGATTATATTGTCATATTTCTTGATAATAGTGAGATATGAATGGCTGATTACCAGATGCCTTACATATACTGAGATATAAGGCTGGAGAGTCAGAAGTAACTGTCCATGTGTGGATAGAGACAAATATATTGTGACAGAATAGCAGAAGCTACTGGAGTATAGGTAATAGTAGCAGTAGTAGTAGTAGTTGTAGTAGTAGTTGTAGCAGCAGCAGCAGCAGGAGCAGCAGTAGTAGTAGTAGTAGTAGTAGTAGTAGTAGTAGTAGTAGTAGTAGTAGTAGTAGTGGTGGTGGTGGTGGTAGTAGTAGTAGTAGCAAGAGTAGTTGTTGTAGTAGTAGCAGTAGTAGTAGTAGTAGCAGTAGTGGTAGTAGTAGTAGTAGTAGCAGCAGCAGCAGTACTAGTAGTAGTAGTAGTAGTAGTAGTAGTAGTAGTAGTAGTAGTAGTAGTAGTAGTAGTAGTAGTAGTAGTAGTAGTAGTAGTAGTAGCATGACTAGTAATAGTAGTAGTAGTAATAGTAGTAGTAGTAGTAGTAGTAGTAGTAGTAGTAGTAGTAGTAGTAGTAATAGTAGAATTAGTAGTAGTAGTAGTAGCAGCAGCAGCAGTAGTAGTAGTAGTAGTAGTAGTAGTAGTAGTAGTAGTAGTAGTAGTAGTAGTAGCAGCAGCAGTGGCGGCATCAGTAGTAGTAGTAGTAGTAGTAGTAGTAGTAGTAGTAGTAGTAGTAGTAGTAGTAGTAGTAGTAGTAGTAGTAGTAGTAGTAGTAGTAGTAGTAGTAGTAGTAGTAGTAGTAGTAGTAGTAGTAGTAGTAGTAGCAGTAGTAGTAGCAGTAGTAGTAGCAGCAGCAGTAGCAGCAGCAGTAGCAGCAGCAGCAGCAGCAGCAGCAGCAGCAGCAGCAGCAGCAGCAGCAGCAGCAGCAGCAGCAGCAGCAGCAGCAGCAGCAGCAGCAGCAGCAGCAGCAGCAGCAGCAGTAGTAGTAGTAGTAGTAGTAGTAGTAGTAGTAGTAGTAGTAGTAGTAGTAGTAGTAGTAGTAGTAGTAGTAGTAGTAGTTGTAGTTGTAGTAGTAGCGGTATTAATGGTAGGTGAGGAAAGAGCAAAACAGGAAAATAAAATGCTGAGGAGAAAGGCGGAAACAAAGATGAACTATTTAAAAAATCGAAGAATAAGACCAAGATTAACAACTAGAAGTAAAAGAAAGAGACGAATAGGAAAATGAACCAGCACAAAAAGGAGACGAAGACAGCCCATTTGTTTACCGTGTAAGGACAGGTAGTTTGTGGCATCTCCCACTGGCCAGAGACTCCCAGGACAAACAGCACAATCACAGATGGACACATTTCAATTCGCACTCAATGTTTACCTGTAAGTTGATAATGTTTACCTGTCAGAAGACAATGTCTACAGCTATCGGTCTTTACCTAGATATTGTATTTAGTGAGCAACTGGGGTTAGAATTAAATTGTAAATAGACTCAGGTTATGGTCGTCAGAAGGAAGGAAGAAGTGCCACAATGTAATATACAAGTAAATGGAAATATTCTTCAACAAGTGAATCGGTACAATTATCTTGGAACAGTTATAACATCTGATGGGAGATGCCTTGAAGAGATTAGAACAAGAATCGCCATGGCGAAAGTAGCCTTTAGCAAGATGAAAAACATTCTGACCAATAAAAATATGTCAATTAAAACGAGAAAAAGAGTATTGAGGAGATACATAGAGCCTGTTCTTTTGTATGGATGTGAAACTTGGACAATGAGCAGTCAAGCTGAAAAGCATCTGATGACTGCAGAAATGTGGTTTCTGAGGAAAATGCAAAGAATACCATGGACAGACAGAAAAACCAATGACCAAGTACTACAGGAGACAAATGGACATCGTAAATTGATTAGAGAAATTAGACGTAGACAGTCACAATTTTTTGGACATGTTATGAGAAGAAATGGATTGGAGAACTTAGTGACAACTGGCAGGATTGAGGGGAACAGACCAAGAGGGAGACCGAGAGGAAAATACCTGGATGGCTTGGCCACATGGCATGGAAGAGACAGGAACACTGAGCTGATCCACGACACTGGTGATCGAGTGAAATGGCGAGTCATGACCGCCCACGCTTTCCGGCATGGCACATGATTGATTGATTGTATTTAGTCTCATGGCAGTCACAATCACTCAGTGATTCACGAACCCAGAGAATGGGTTGTTGGATGCCATCACGGAAGAATCAGCGATATCAGACTCATCACAGCACTACGCCCTCAATAATGAGCCCACAAATTGAAAATACGCTGCCTTGCTAATATCAGTTGACTGTTAGCTGTTTCTTGTATGGTATTATTAAATCTATATCTTCGTCGTCTTCGTCTTCGTTCTTCGTTCTTCTTCTTCTTCTTCTTCTTCTTCTTCTTCTTCTTCTTCTTCTTCTTCTTCTTCTTCTTCTTCTTCTTCTTCTTCTTCTTCTTCTTCTTCTTCTTCTTCTTCTTCTTCTTCTTCTTCTTCTTCTTCTTCTTCTTCTTCTTCTTCTTCTTCTTCTTCTTCTTCTTCTTCTTCTTTATCTATTGCAACTGCTGCTTCTGCTTCTGCTGCTGCTGCTGCTGCTACTACTACTACTACTACTACTACTACTACTACTACTACTACTACTACTACTACTACTACTACTACTACTACTACTACTACTACTACTACTACTACTACTACTACTACTACTACTATTACTTTTTCTTCTTCTTCTACTACTCCTACTACTACTACTACTACTAATACTACTACTACTACTACTACTACTACTACTACTACTACTACTACTACTACTACTACTACTACTACTACTACTACTACTACTACTACTACTACTACTACTACTACTACTACTACTACTACTACTACTACTACTACTACTATTACTACTAATACTAATTATACTACAGCTACCACTACTACAACGACTACTATTACTGATGATATATTCATACAACAGCGCCAAAGCGACGCATCTTGGTTTGGCCTGTTTTAAAATAAAAATCTTTACAACGCCGGAAACGCCAATTGTAACAAAGCAACATGTAAATCATTTGTCTGATGTCGCCCCGGTTTGTTGATAGGAAAAAGTGCTGTCTTACGCTACTGATTTACGCTACTGTAAACGTAAGTTAGGCAGTGACTTGAAAGATTTGCAGACAGGCCTAGAGAAAGTAAAATTCGTCATCGCTGAATAATAACTAATATTACAATAACAATGGCGTGCATGTGTCTACTTACTTCAACTCCGATATCTGTTGTATTGTCGGCAGTGGGCGGTCTTATCTCAGCTACAACATCTGTTGTATTGTCGGCAGGGGGCGGTCTTATCTCAGCTACAACATCTGTTGTATTGT